>LR753339.1:0-27993 GCA_902729485.2 Mus minutoides | reverse complement strand
GACACAAGGCCAGTGAAACGGTTGAGCAGGTAAAGGTGCTTCCTGCCAAATCTGAAGACTAGACTTTGAATTTTTAGAAAACCACACAATGGAAGATGAGAACTGATTCCTAAAAGTTATACACACACCAAAAAAAAAAAATTAAAACAATATTCTCATTAAACAAAGAAGATCCTGAGCCAATGGGGTGTCTCAGTGGATAGAGGCACTTGACACTGAGCATGACTACCTGAGTTCAATCCCAGGGACCCACATGGTAAAGGAAGTGAGATTGTTCTTTGACTTCCACACATGTGCTGTAGAAAGCACATGCTCACAAAGTATAGTAAATAAACAGATGAATGAAAAACATTTTTTTTAAAAGAACAAACTGCTTGGTGTGTGATTACTAGAGCCAGTGTTTTAATGTGAGGATGGATTCTTCTACTCCTTTTGACTTCTGTCTGAAAGTGATTTTTAAGGTCTTTAAAGTTCAGACTTGCCCATGGATGTTTCTTAATGGCCTATTCTCAGTAAAGTTCAAACTCTGGAGAGATTTTCATTCCTCGGGGATCCAAAGTATTGGAGCTGGTATGATGGAGCTTCTTGGGTCTAGGTTTGTCATAGCTCTACTAAGGTACTGAAGGGAGACGAGGTTTTGACGCCAGAGTGTGGTTTGGTTTTTTTTGTTGTTGTTGTTGTTTGTTTGTTTGTTTTGTTTTGTTTTTGTTTTGTTTTTGTTTTGGGGTGAGTTGAACACTTAACATAAATGCCTTTGAGAATTATATAACTTGAGACCTGTAGACCCCAGGCACTCTAAAGTGATATAAAATTTGTATCTAATGTAGAATGTATATATGTATAACCTTGGCCATAGCTCATTTCAAAATGTCTACCTTAAGAAAACTGTAGTCCTCTCCTAGGTGCTAGACCAGTCAGTCTCTTACCCTCATTATTATGTATTGACCTGTTTTGTGTTGACAGGTAAAACCTTTTTTTTTTTAATGTCCATTCTTGATCTTTGTCACTGTGAGCCACCTGGTACTTGAGCTAACATTGGCACTGTTTAGGCCAATGCCCCATTCTCCAAGTCATCCATACCTTCTGAAATAGAATTTTTTTGTAGGAACTCCCCTTCCTTATCATCTCCTAAGACCCCAATAGTCCTGGAAACACAAGAAATGCCAGCCTAGTGTGGCTAATCAGGATATTTATCTTTGTGATATCCTCAAATAAGTACTATTACCAGTGAAATTAACTTAATATACATGAAAAGACTGCTTCCAAATAAGGGTACATTTTGTGGTTCTAAAGGAATTGAGACATGGGGGAAGTACACGGTATTCAGTGTGCAATGGAGTGTTACCCAAATTTATTCATTTGAGGGGCACATGACTCCTCAGTGGTGAGAACATTCCTTTTCCTGAACATTCCAGCAGAAGACTTTGCCCCAGGCTTTCCAGAGTCCTGGTCTTTGTTTTCTGTGGCCTGCTTTGGTTGCATCGCAATTCTGGGAAAGAAGAAAGTAGAATCCTTGTGCCTTTCGTCAGAAGGCACTATATTTCTCACTCCCATGTTATCATCTCTCACTTCTCATCAACTCAGTTGTACTAAGTGTGCCTCCAGTTCCAAATATAAACCTACTTTATATAAGAATCAGATCACACTCTAAGATGTGTGTGCTTGGGTAATTTCATCACTGGGCTTCTAAAATCAGGCTCAGAAGACCTCTCTTCATAACTAATGGCCAAGAGATGATTGCTGGAGAGAAAGAACGTAAACTTTATTTGATCTAGAAGGAGACTGATTAATTTCTTCATTACCATCTTCTATTTCTTTGGGGATGTGCTGTATATTTGTATGAGGATCAGGTTAAGGGCTACGGTACAAATATCAGCATTTTCCCAGGAGTCTGTGTTAGACAATTTATTCTAGACTAGAGATAGTGAATTCTTTATGACAGCATTGTTTTATCTTGAGGTTGGAACATTTCAGTTTTAGATCAATTTTATGGTCTTGGAACAAGATCATGAAAATAAACAGGATCACAAGAATTTAATGTCTAAGAACGGGGAAAGAAAGAGGAATAAAGAAACATGGAGTCACTTATGGCAACAGTGAGAACATTACAGTGAACTTGTGATGGCTAATCATCACTGTTATCTTGACTGCTTTTAGAGTTGCCTAGGCAACTGGGTGTGTCTATGAGGATATTTCCAAAGAAGAGTCACTGAGAGAAGAACCACTCTGAATGTGTGTAGCACCATCCTATGGGTGACAAAGACTGACTGAAAGAGTGAAACAATGAAAGCTAATAGAACACAACCAGTCCCCTTTCTCTGTACACCAGTCAGTCATCATGTGAACAGCTCTCTTCTGCCACATCTTCTGCTCAAGAACACAGGCCAAACTACCAGTGACAGTCCTCTCTGAAACTAATAGCCATCGTAAATATTTCTCTTGCCTAAGTTATTTTTGTTGAGTATTTTTGATAATGTGATACAAAATTCTCTTCAACATGGTCTCAGGCACGGACACCATTACTAAGTGATGTAATCTTAGGGGCCCACCACCATATTACATGGTCCATCATTGACAGAAGCAATATTATGTATCCCATAACCATACCTTGTACTTATCCTTTCCCCTGCACCTGCACTTCTCCTGTTAAGTTTTGTCATTTTCTAGAGGCAAGACTTAGGTTAGACATAAACTCCTCCACAGTCCATAGAGGAAGGCCAGTGGTATGAATCGTCTTTAGATTCTTGGAAGGAAGGAAGGAAGGAAGGAAGGAAGGAAGGAAGGAAGGAAGGAAGGAAGGAAGGAAGGAAGGAAGGAAGGGAGGGAGGAAAAATGGGAGGGAGAGACAAAGGGAGGAAGGAGGGAAGGAAGAGCTATTTTGTTGCTATGGTACTAGTCAGGGAACCCAGGGCTTCCCAAATCTTCTGCAAGTGCTGTATCACTGAGATATACCACCAAGCAAGGAAGAATATATTTATTTGTCTTAGCAGGAAGGTTTTTGACAAACCTATTACTAATATTAGCCACAAGATCTAATTGTACCAATTACTTTAGGTATGTTTTCCAGACTACATGGCAAGAAATTTCTGCTCTTACAAAATTATTTATATCCTGTGTTCTCCAAAATTATATAGAAATGTTATGTAATAAAATATATAAATAGCAAATATAATTCCTGGTGGCATTGTATATGATACATTAATTTAAGTCTCTGACAAGAGCAGCTGAATAGAAACAATTTAACTTTTCCACAGAATTTCCTTACAACAAAAATGTTTTAAAGAATTATATAGCAAATGTTTATGTGCCTAATGAACTAGATTCTGCAATAAATGGTTTTTTGTTGTATTTGCGTTATGCATTGTATCTATTATATCTATTTCTCCATTTCTATCTCCATCCTCTTGTCTGTAGATGCATTTTTAAAATATCACACACATATATATTTCACCCCTAATTATTTTAACACAACTCTCAGTGAACAAAATTGTTGAAATCTTTCATTTCCTGTCCTCCAGGAACATGCATATTACCTGTTATATTCACATTCATGGATGTCCCCCAGATTTCAAGTTTTAAGAGAAGATGCTTTCCGGTCATGGGAATACCATCTGTATAATGAGATATCTTGTGTGATCACCATGCTGCCTCCATTTAATTTAATAACCAACTAGAAGGAGCCTAATCTAATCACATCACCCTGTGAAAAATCAGTGAAGCTCCAGAAACTATGTACTCACTCACGGTTATGCACCCAGAAAGCAGCCATACCAAGAGCATGTGCTACAGAAGAGCAGATTGCCTTCTTTTTTATTTATTTATTTGTTTGTTTATTTATTTATTAGATAATTTCTTCATTTACATTTCATACGTTATCCCATAAGTCCCTATACCCTCCCCCTGCCTTGCTCCCCTACCCACCCACTCCCACTACTTGACCCTGGCACTCCCCTGTACAAGGGGATATAAACATTGTTAGACCAAGGGCCTTTCTTCCTGAATAATGGCCAACTAGGCCATCTTCTAATACATATCCAGCTAGAGACATGAGCTCTGGGGGTTCTGATTAGTTCATATTGTTGTTCCATCTATAGGGTTGCAAACCCCTACAGCACTTGGGTACTCTCTCTAGCTCCTACACTGGGGACCCTGTATTCTGCTCTATAGATAACTGTGAGCATCCACTTCTGTATTTGTTATGGACTGTCAAAGCCTCACAGGAGACAGCTATATCAGGGTCCTTTCAGCAATGTCCTGCTGGCATATGCAGTAGTGTCTGCATTTGGTGGCTGATTATGTGATGGACTACCCGGGTGGGGCACTCTCTGGATGGTCCATTTTTTTCATTTTAGCTCCAAACTTTGTCTCTGCACCTCCTTCCATGTATATTTTAATCCCTATTCTAGGGATGAATGAAGTATCCATACATTAGTCTTTCTTGATTTTCTTGTGTTTTGGAAATTGTATCTTGGGTATTCTAGGTTTCTGGGCTAATATCTGCTTGTCAGTGAGTGCATATTAAGTGACTTCTTTTGTTATTGGGTTACCTCACTCAGGATGATACCTCCAGATCCATCCATTTCCCTAGAAATTTCATAAATTCATTGTTTTTAATAGCTGGGTAGTACTCCATTGTGTAAATGTATCACATTTTCTGTATCCATTCCTCTGTTGAGGGACATCTGGGTTCTTTCCAGCTTCTGGCTATTATAAATAAGGCTGCTATAAACATAGTGGAGCATGTGTCCTTGTTACCAGTTGGAACATCTTCTGGGTATATGCCCAGTAGAGGTACTGCTGGATCTTTCAATAGTACTATGTCCAGTTTTCTGAGAAACCCCAGACTGATTTCCAGAGTGGTGTACCAGCTTGCAATCCCAACAGCAATGAAGGAGTGTTCCTCTTTCTCCACATCCTCGCCAGCATCTGCTGTCACCTGAATTTTTGATCTTAGCCATTCTGACTGGTGTGAGGTGGAATCTCAGGGTTGTTTTAATTTTCATTTCTCTGATGATTAAGGATTTTGAACATTTTTTCAATTGCTTCTCAGCCCTTTGGCATTCTTCAGTTGAGAATTCTTTGTTTAGCTCTGTACCCCATTTTTAATGGGGTTATTTGAGTTTCTGGAGTTCAGCTTCTTGAGCTCTTTGTAAATATTGGATATTAGCCTCCTATCAGATTTAGAATTGGTAAAAATTCTTTCCCAATCCGTTGGTTGCCTTTTTGTCTTATTGACAATATCTTTTGCTCTACAGAAGCTGTGCAATTTTATAAGGTCCCATTTGTCAATTCTTGATCTTACAGCACAGGCCATTTCTGTTCTGTTTAGAAATTTTACCCCTGTGCCCATATCTTCAAGGGGTTTCCCCACTTTCTCCCCAGTGAATTTCAGTGTCTCCTGGTTTATGTGGAGGTCTTTGATCCACTTAGACTTGAGCTTTGTACAAGGAGATAGGAATGGATCCATTTGCATTCTTCTACATGCTGACTGCCAGTTGTGCCAGCATCATTTATTGAAAATGCTCTCTTTTTTCCACTGGATAGTTTTAGCTCCCTTGTCAAAGATAAGGTGACCAAAGGTCTGTGGGTTCGTTTCTGGGTCTTCAATTATATTCCATTGTTCTACCTGTCTGTTGTTGTACCAGTACTGTGCAGTTTTTATCACAATTGCTCTGTAGTACAGCTTGAGGTCAGGCATGGTGATTCCACCAGTGGTTCTTTTATTGTTGAGGATAGCTTTTGCTATCCTAGGTTTTTTATTATTCCAGATGAATTTGTAAATTGTCCATTCTATCTCAGTGAAGAATTGAGTTGGAATTTTGATGAGGATTGCATTGAATCTGTAGATTGCTTTTAGCAGGATAGCCATTTTGACTATATTAATCCTACCAATCCATGAGCATGGGAGATCTTTTCATCTTCTGAGATCTTCTTCAATTTCTTTCTTCAGAGACTTGAAGTTCTTGTCATACAGATCTTTCACTTCCTTTGTTAAAGTCACACCAAGGTATTTTATATTATTTGTGACTATTGTGAAGGGTGTTGTTTCCCTAATTTCTCTCTCATGCTGTTTATCTTTTGTGTAGAGAAAGGCCACTGATTTGTTTGAGTTAATTTTATATCCAGCAACTGCACTGAAGCTGTTTATCAGGTTTAGGAGTTCTCTGGGGAAATTTTTAGGGTCAGTTATATATACTATCATATCATCTGCAAATAGTGATATTTTGATTTCTTCCTTTCCAATTTGTATCCACTTAATCTCCTTTTGTTGTTGAATTGCTCTGGCTAGGACTTCAAGTATTATATTGAATAGTTAGGGAGAAAGTGGGCAACCTTGTCTAGTCCCTGATTTTAGTGGGATTGCTTCCAGCTTCTCTCCATTTACTTTGGTGTTGGCTACTGGTTTGCTCTATATTGCTTTTATTATGTTTAGGTATGGGCCTTGAATTCCTATTCTATTCTGAAGTTTCATCTTCATTGGATAGAAAGTTGGAATAAATGAAGCCATAGAAGATGAGTCTAGAGAAATAGCAAAGTCCTTCATATTGATGTGTTTGAAGAAAACTATTGAAGTTAATATTTCCTAAAGCTTAGCTTTTAGGAACATACATTGACAAAATTTGTATAGGTGTATTACAAGAACGAAATATAGATGTTGAAGTATGATCTCCCAGCAGTAGTTTGATTGGAAAAATAAAGTAAATGAGTAAATGGTCATAAATTTGAAGAGTATATAGTGACTACAAGTACATGTTCAATATAGATAAACATTAGAAAAGTACACTTTTAAACGATAAGAAGATAAAACTACCAACATATCAAAATGGTTAGATTAAAAAAAATAGCCTGGAGAGATGGCTCAGCTGTTAAAGGCTAGGCTCACAACCAAAATTGCCTTTATTTCTAGGCAGTCCTTTTACACTTAATTCACAGGCAAAGGAAAGCAACTCCTTAGAGCCATCAAAGTAGAGAGAGAGTCCTGGGCCCCAAGGGTAACATTGTTTCGTTCGTTAACTTCTATAACACTCAGACTTCTTTTCCCTGTCAATGCTTCTGTTTAATTATTTCCCACAATTCTTAATCCATCATCTCATGTCCAGTGAAGGAGACAAGAAGACCCCTGACCCTCTTCCTGACATTTGTGACAACCACTTACAGATCTCCAGCACTACATTCTACCTTAAAAGTGTGTACAATTCTAAAAATTATATTGGTCATCTACGGTAAGACCAGTACAGTGGCCACAAAACTTTTATCCTCAGGGCTATCAGCAAGGAATCTTCTTTTATGCTTAAAAACAGTATGAAGGTTAGGGATGCAGCTGAATATGCAGAAGGCTTTGGGTACTATCCTCAACACCACGATTCTTATCACCACAATAGTAAATAAGGCAAAGGGACAGTTCTCCCTTTTTAAAAGTCTTGCAGGCCTCACACTCAAGATCCTACTGCTTCAGTAACTTGAGTGATTCTATGTTAGAGTAAAAACTAACCAAACAAACAACAACAAAACCCAACAGTTGTTTTCCAACGGATATATTTATTCCTACACATCATTTATATAATTTAGAAGAAGATTTGAAGCAGGTGAATTGAAATCTATTGAACAATTTTAAAGATAAATAATTCACACATTCTTGAGAAAGAGAATCTGTTATTCCTGAGTGTGCTTCCTTTATGTTTGGGTGCTAGTGTTGAAGTAAAGCAGTAACACATTTTGCCTAGTGTGACTATGGTGCACAATAGAAATTCAGATGCTTTCAAACAACAAAGGGTAAACACAAATGCTTTTATGAAGCAAGACTCATTATGATGGCTGACATTTTCTAAAAACTCTATCATTTGCATATCAATATGATGAAGAAGCCATTTTTATGGGTTCAGGTATATTCTGAAAGACCTTAAAAGACAATCATGTTCAAGTATCTCGAAGTGGCTGCATCTGGAAAAAGGTTTCTATGGCAACTTATAGAAGCTTGATGTCTCTTATCCCTTTCAAGAGTATAAATCAAACCATAGCCTAAAGCTTTGATGAAGGTCTCGTTTCTCATACAAACCATTGCTTTGTTTTTGTGTTGTATATTTTGACTGTCTTAGAGAAAAGGAGGCCAGGGTTAGTACCTGTATTGGCTAGGTTTGTGTCAACTTGATACAGCTGGAATTATCACAGAAAAAGGAGTTTCAGTTGGGGAAATGCCTCCATGAGATCTAGCTGTGAGGCATTTTCTCAATTAGTGATCAAGGGCTCCTTGTGGGTGGGACCATCTCTGGGCTGGCAGTCTTGGGTTCTATAAGAGAGCAGGCTGAGCAAGCCAAGGGAAGCAAGCCAGTAAAGAACATCCCTCCATGGCTTCTGCATCAGCTCCTGCTTGAGTTCCAGTCCTGACTTCCTTTGATGAACAGCAGTATGGAAATGTAAGCCAAATAAACCCTTTCCTCCCCAACTTGCTTCTTGGTCATGATGTTTGTGCAGGAATAGAAACCCTGACTAAGACAGTACCCTTCCAAGATTTTGGATCTGTCTTTTTATCTAGGGGAGAGGGTATGTGCTACAGAAAAGATGTGAATAATATCATGCTAGACTTTGTTTCTACGTTGTTTCAATTTTGGCCCAAGTTTTGATGAGTATCTTGCCAGGGAAGAGTTATTGTGAATAAAAGATGAAGAATGGTATTATGGTCAAAGTTGTTCTCAATGTGCAGCAGTCGAGCTGACCTTG
Organism: Mus minutoides; assembly: GCA_902729485.2. Lineage (NCBI taxonomy): Eukaryota > Metazoa > Chordata > Mammalia > Rodentia > Muridae > Mus > Mus minutoides. Next base: position 19,275 of record LR753339.1, on the reverse strand, counting down.
AGTACTTCTTGCTCCAAATATATTTGCATTCTCTTTGAGGAGCATGTCTCAGGGCTTTAGATACTGGCAGTCTAGAGATGATTTTTATCCAGATAGTCTTTCCAAGAAAGTTAATAAAGTAAGCATCCTGATTTTAATTAAAATTCTACCTACTTCAAGAATGTGTTTCAACAGCAAGAGCCTTTTGTTATGGGAAGGACTATGGTTAGAACACACGGGACCTATAAACAGCAATATTTCAGACCCAGCTCTGTCTTCTCCTTCACTAGGTGTGTACTCTCAACAATTCTCTATTTTGTAATCTGAGAAATTGACACAATAGCACTGACCTCAAAACTTTCTGAAGGTTGAGTATCTGGGAGTGTTGGAAACTGCAGAGCTGTACAAATATGAGGTGATTATTATCATGAATTGTCTGTCTCTTGCTCCTTTTAAAAAAGGCCAGGGGGGTCTTACCATACTTGATGTGATTAAATGAAACTATATATATTAGTTTCTTAGACCATATTAAAATGCTTACTACTATAAGCATACTACAAGGGCACTAGTATATCCATTTACTTCTTTTATCAAATGGTCATTTATATTTAGAGTTATCTTTATTTAAGGATATTAAATACAACCATTTAATAAACACACTTAAACACCAACTGTATCCTGTCACAGGAAGAGAAAAGCATAGATAATTAACATCTTATCATTCAGGAAATGAGCTTTCTGAGCTCCATTGGTATCCTGGTAACACAAGGAAAGGAGGGATGCCACCCAACCCTCACCCTGCCAATCAAGCCATATTCATCTCTGTGGACTTCATTCACTTCATAAAAGAACACATTTTATTGAATACTTTGAGAAGAACTGGAACTAGGTCTTCTTTGAAGGTCTGATAGAACTCTGCACTAAACCCATCTGGTCCTGGGCTTTTTTTGGCTGGGAGACTATTAATGACTGCTTCTATTTCTTTAGGGGATATAGGGCTGTTTAGGTCGTTAATCTGATCCTGGTTTAACTTTGGAACTTGGTATCTGTCTAGAAATTTATGCATTTCATCCAGATTTTCCAGTTTTTTTGAATATAACCTTTTGTAGAAGGATCTGATGGTGTTTTGAATTTCCTCAGGATCTGTTGTTATGTCTCCCTTTTCATTTCTGATTTTGTTGATTTGGATGCTATCCCTGTGCCCTCTAGTGAGTCTGGCCAAGGGTTTGTCTATCTTGTTGACTTTTTCAAAGAACCNAGAAGGAGCTAGAGAAAGTACCCAAGGAGCTGAAGGGGTCTTCAACCCTATAGGTGGAAGAGTAACCATGAACTAACTAGTACCCCCTGGGCTCACGTCTCTAGCTGCATATATAGAAGAGGATGGCCTAGTTGGCCATCAGTGGGAAGAGAGGCCCCTTGGTTATGCAGACTTTATATGCCCCAATACAGGGGAACGCCGGGGCCAAGGGGTGGGAGCGAGTGGGTAGGGGAGCAGGGCCGGGAGGGGGGAGGATATAGGGAACTATCTGGATAACACTTGAAATGTAAATGAAGAAAATATCTAATAAAAGTTGAAAAAAAAAAAAAAAGAACACATTTTAGATCTTTACCAGCCAGGAACATGTACTTTTTACTAATGTACACAAAGGCAAGGAACGAGCTGCCCTGTCATGTTAAAGGAAGAGTTCACTATGCTTCACTGTTAAATAGTGGATCTCCTTAAGGCTTCACTTTCTCATGAGTTATTGGTACTTAGAGTCTGTATGCTGGAATTTGAATGGTATCTCTGGTATGCTAGCTGCATGACCCCATACACACTCCTCAGAGGCTGTGTGCTTCATGTTCTTTCTACATCTGCCTTCATTACTTGAGTAGAGAAGCTGGCTTTCAGTTGTCTCTTCAAAATGTTATCTACTTCAGTCATGGCTTCATCTGCATAGTACCTTTAACATCAAACTTCTTCCTACAACATGCCTTAATGAATTTGACTCCCAATAGAGGAAATTTTGTTGTTGTTATTCCAGAGCTTTTTTGGGGGTGGGTTTATTTGTGTTAAATAACTAAAGAAACATTCCCTTTGGCAACATCAAAGAAACCCAGTTCTTTGATCAGAAGTTTGCATGGTTGTTTCTAGAATTTTCTCATAAAACCATTGCTTTGTCAGACATGACAGAGGTGATGAGGGCCTATTTGCATATTATTGTTTTGTAAGTTCTAAGGGGATGCCTATATCATTTTACAGTGTTACAAGGTCAAAGGTACTTCAAGGCACTGTGAATTTCACTGTCAATTTTGCTCAACAAGATTCTCTCATCCTCTCTCTTGTGGGAAATTTAGACAGGAAAAAGTCTTTATGTAGTGTAGATGCTTTATGTTGCTTCTGAGACAATTACTTCTCTCTTTTAAAGTGTAAAGGTTTATTAAATATCACCATTTTATCTGAAGGGCATGAAACACATTGGAAGAACAAAGAACAAAATAGATGAAGCTTCTGATTTTGAGAGTCCCACACTATTTTGAAGTCTCCCTTAGAATCTAACTCAAACTATTTTCTATAGCCTCAAACTGGAGGCACAAATGCTAATAATGCTGCATACCACTAACTTGTAGGTCTTTACAATAATTTCAGTTTCCTTGGTAGGTGGAAACCATTCCCATGTAAGCTATTTGGCCATAGAAATGCAGTAATTTTATTCGTTTGCTTTTAAGTTTTAGAGACCTAGTCTCCCTGTGTCGCATAGTCTGGTTTGGAATTTGTTAACCTTTTGCCTCAGCCTTCAGAATGCTGAGATTAAAAAGCCTGCTCCACCAGGACAAAACAAAACAAACATAACAAACAAACAAACAAACAAACAAAAACAAAAACAAAAAACAAAAAACAAAAACAAACAATTTTTCTGTAATTTCATAGAATTGGGTGTAGATTTCTATTATTTGTACTTAAAGGGCCGTTATGGACCATTTCTGGAAGAACCAAATAACTATTTTTTCAAATATATTACCTTGCATATTAAACTCAAATGTCATTAATTTTGTAAGAGCACACAGTGATGATAAACTTCCTTTTGAACCCTTTTCAAAAGTCAAATATCTGTTAAAAGTAAAACTTTTTTGATGATTCTTAATTTTTAGCTATAGAGCAGAATGTTTTAAGATTGCTTGCAAGAATTTGGTATATCAATATTTAAAAAATTTTTTTTTCATTTCTTGCTTTTTTGTACCAAGAATGTTGGCTAAGAGGTGAGGTTTTGGGTTCACCTCTGTTGTTTGTTTGTTTGTTTGTTTGTTTTGTTTTTCAAGACAGGGTTTCTCTGTGTAGCCCTGGCTGTCCTGGAACTCACTCTGTAGACCAGGCTGGCCTCAAACTCAGAAATCTGCCTGCCTCTGCCTCCCAAGTGCTGGGATCAAAGGCATGCGCCACCACCGCCCAGCTCACCTCTGGTTCTACCATTTACAAATTGTGTAACTTATCTGAATAGTGAAAATTAGGATAAAAGTATTTCTCAGCCTTGTTGTGAGGACCAAGTAGATATGTAGGGTACATTGTACATGAAACTAATTAAGTGCTCCATACTTTATGGTAGTAACTGGTTGTATAGATCCCTTAAAAATATTGTCCCATTGTGTTTATGAGATACTTCAGGTTTTGTCAGAGCCAATTATATTGTCTAGTTATTTTAGGGCCGATACTGTTGGTAATTCATGAAAACACCTACAGTAGGATTTACTGAACATAGATATTCCCAGTCTTCTTAGAGAATGTACAGTATCTCATATTTTGTTTCTGTGGCAAAATATATTAAGGGTTGCAAACTCAACATGGAAAGGAACACATGAGAAACAATGCATTTTGGATCTAGGAAGAAGAACTTAATCCCCTGTGCCCTTATCACAGTATCACTCTGAGATCCCTTAAAAGTTACCTCTTCATCACCATTTTAATCACATCCTGACTGGACCCCAACTGCTAAATTTTTTAATTATCCCCTCCAAAAATTCAGTGATGCCCTGAGCCATCCACATATGTGCCAGCTAAATCAATTTTTGTACTTTTAACTTTCTTTTTTTGTCAGTTGATGTCTAACACACATTTTAACTGTTCCCCCCAAACACCCTGAACATAGGTTAAAAATATTTCAAAGGATTTTCAAAAGCACACTTATATGTTGCTTAAGAACATTTTTGGCGTTGTTTTCTATTTATAATTATACTGCACTACAGGCAGAAAGGACTGTTCAGGTTTCTCATCAGATACTACTGAGTCGTTGTATTCATTAAAAGACAGTATCCTTCGTGGAATCTCATATGTGAGTGTCGGTGAGTAATGCTGTACTTCCTTCACAGTTCTTCTGTTTAAGCCTGGCACGCTCCTGAGGCTTATGTAAACTTGCTGATAACAGCTGTTACTATGGTTCATGTTGTTTCATTTGTTGAACTGATGCTTGATATGAAAAAGGTCATCGAATTGTCTGCAATTATAAATTTAAGTAGAAAAAAGGTTTTTTTGTTTGTTTTTATTTTCCTGTTGTGGGGGTAAAACTGGGAAACGAGTTAAAACTCCAAGGAAACCCTGTGTTTCTAAACTGGGTAATGGGATGCTTCTGTGCTATAGGTATGGCCACTTGCAATGAGGACTTTGGGACCTTACTCTGTCACCAACTAGAAACCTTGACTCTGCCTCTGGGGACATGATGAAGAGATACATTGAGCCAAACAATGTCTTACTAAGTCTACCTCTCTGGGAAAGGAGTTTTCTTTTTGAAAATTGTTACCAGAGAGGGACTGAAGTCTTGGGTCATTATGCTTCTACATTCAGATTCATGGTCTGTGTTCAGATAGTCAGTAAATAATTTGAACTAGATGAATAATTAAAGAATATGGATGGCTGCATTTCATTCTTCAGTGGTCAGGCATATCTGAAATGAAAATGTAAGGTCAGTTTTTATGACATTAGCTTTGAAAATTTTGTCAACTTCTGAAAGTCCAGTTTTCCCAGTAAATACTATGTAGTCTTATAGGTTTTGAAGGCTAGCTCTTTTCCACATTGCTTCTTCTTCTCATAATTAGACATGCAATGGAGTTTGGCGCTAGCCTGGGACATCTTTGGGTCCAGAAAATGGGTGTTCTTGATTGTAGTCTTATAATTATATTAGTTTGTCTAGTCTATAATTCAGTTGTTAAAATATGGATATTATTGATATAGTGACATGGAATGTTTTTATAGATGAGGTATTCACTGCTAATGAAATTTACTTTATTCTTTCTAGAAGAATCCCTTGCTTTCCTAGATGGAGATTTTAGGCCTCTACAGAGGGTTCTTACGTATTCCTTAGTTGTATTATAATAGATCTCATGTGAATATGACTTTTATTGTTGACTGGTGGAATAAGGAGCACTCTGCTATCCTGTAACAGATTTGGTTACAATGTCTTCTTGTATTTTTCCCCAGGTATGGCAGCAGCCAAACTTCTGCATGACTGTGGCCTCAGTGTGGTGGTTCTGGAAGCACGGGACCGTGTGGGAGGCAGGACTTACACAATTAGGGTAAGATACTAAGGGTAAGGATAAGAAACATGGATCAGAAGCTGAGTTGTGTTTTTAGACTTTTGAATTTCCTTAAAGTCTCCATTATTGATCTTCTAAGACAGGAAACATGACTACAGAATTTCCCTTATATCTCCTATCTTCTTCTCTTTTCTTCTTCCTCATCTTCTCCTTCTCTTCCTTCTTCATAATCACCATCACCATCATGATCATCATCATAGTTTATGGTTGTTCCATCCATGGACTTACACATACTAAGCACACAACACTTCTACTCAAAGCTTCTTTTTTATCTCTATTTCAACTCTTTCATCATTCTCTCTGTTTCAGTCTTCTTATTTCATATTTAGTACTGTAGACCTAGAAATGGGGATGTGGAAAAAGAAGAAGTAGATTGTGTTGTAGTAGTAGCAAGAAAATTAATAGAAGTCTGAACTTTTCAGCTCACTGACTAAGTCTTCTCTAGTACAAACATAATCATTTCACCCATGCAAACTAAATCTTGGGGTTAGAGAGGGAGTCTCTTCTTTAATTTATTATTTTTTAATTTTATTTTTAAACATCAAACCATAATTATATTATGCTTTTGGAGTACAGTGTGATACATATACAATGTGGATGATTAAATCAAGTTAATTGTTATCTCAGTCACTTGACATTTTTGTGTCAATAAACTTGAAATTACTCTTTGTTTTTTTTTTAATATACAATGCATTATTATCAACCAGGGAAATCATAGTATGTATCAGAGCTCAAAACTTTCTCCTTGTCAGACAGTGGAGGCACATGCATTTAATCCCAGCACTTGGGAAGCAGAGGCATGTGGATTTCTGAGTTCGAGGCCAGCCTGATCTACAGAGTGAGTTCCAGGACAGCCAGGGCTACACAGAGAAACCCTGTCTTGAGAAAACAAAAAAAAAGCAAAAACAAAAGACAAAAACAACAAACAAACAAACAAACAAACACCAAAAAACTTCCTCCTCCTATCTTGCTGACTTGTTCACTGTCGGGCACAAGGTGTGGAGGAATAAAGGGAGTGGGGAAAAAACTTGTGTCCCACCAGAGTTCCCATGCCCTGAGCAGGCAGATGTGGGAGGGCTATCACATGCTTTCCATGTGGCCCCAGGTGGGTGTCTAGCTGTGGGGAAGCCACGAACCCCAGCCCGCAGGTGTGGACAAGGGGCAGTCTGAGGTCAGTGGGCCTCATTGAGGCCAGAGATAACAGGTTTTCAGTCTTAGCATCCCAGATGCCACTGGACACCACAGAAGAGCTGAGAACAAATAGGGACCCCAGGGGCAGCTCGGTCATCCCCAGGGTCAAAGGGAGGGGAGGGGAGGCGAGGGAGATAGGGGTGCCACATGGTTCCCAAATGGGCGAGAGTCCGTGGTCCAGTCTGTGGCTGGAGTGCAAGAAGGTCTTCTAGCAGGAAGTTAGAAATGGTTTTTTAGGGGACAACCTATTCCATCCCTCAAGCACAATGGGTCTTGATGAGCAGAGAATCTATGGTTTTAGAAATTTATTGTAGAAAGACAGGGAGAAAGAGAGAAAGCAGAAAGAGAGAGGTCAGCCATGGGGAGAAGGGGGGGCGGTAAGGGAGATAGAGAAGGAAGGCTAGATATGAGAATAAGAAAGGTAAGAGTTTAAGAGAGCAAAGAGAGGCCAAGCAGCTCCTTTTATAGTGGGCTGGGCTACCTTGCTGTTGCCAGGTAACTGTGGGGAGGAGCATACCTGGCTATTGTCAGGTAACTGTGTGAGCTTGGGGCTTTGTCTGTGTGACTTAGAATTATGGAGTTGGGGGCTCTATGGTGTCAGGCACCTGTCTCTGGAAATGTGGCTCACTGTTCTGTCACTTATAGAGTTTTTTACTGGGTTGCCAGAGCAAGCCTTGTTCAACTGAAACAGGCTGCCTTTCACAACCCCACAGTATGATTTGACTCATTTTCCCATTTCCTCTGCCCTAACATCCATACCTATAAGACCTCTAGTAACACTGTTATATTCTTTATTTTTACAAGTTTAACTCATTTTAGATTCCACATATAAGTGACATGGTGTAGGACTTGCCTTTTCTATGTTTGATTTATTTCACTTAGGATAATGTCTAACAGGTACAGTTATGTTGTGCTAAATGATAGTATTCCATTGTGTATCTACAGTATTTTTATATTTCCGTACAGAATAATGTCAATAGGAATGACTCCTATTGGGGGAGGGCTAGACTGTAGGCAAGTAAATCACCACACAAGTAGGGCTATTTCTGGTATAAGTGACTAACAAGTAACTAGATTTGCTGGGGTGTAGTCACAGATGTGTTCTTTTGTAAGAAATGGTCTCTGAAGTGTCTTTTACACTCATCTTTATTTTTACCCCCATGAAAATGCAGAATAAAAATGTTAAATATGTGGACCTTGGAGGATCTTATGTTGGGCCAACCCAGAATCGTATTTTACGATTGGCCAAAGAGCTAGGATTGGAGACGTATAAAGTTAATGAAGTTGAGCGGCTGATCCACTTTGTAAAGGTAAGGCAAATACATGACTCCTGCAATATTTTGATATTTTTACCATTGTTTACATGCCAGTTAACATTCTTCTTCTCTTCTGGAAGTTGGTATAAAAGTGGCTCAATAACCAAATGCATCCCTTTCGTGGAAATTCCACTGACCCCCCATCCCTCCATGATTTATCTGCATGTATTCTGTCTCTGTTTCCTAGGATCCTTTGTAACCTGTGGTTTCCTCCTCCATATCTTCCATATTCACAAGTCATAGCCTACAAGTCTTTTCTTCTTTTTCGTTGTACCAACCAGGGTTAACTCTTATCTCTTCATTGTAATTTCTTTTAGTCAATCCCAACATCTGTGTGTAGCTCAAATTGCTGAGGGCTTGAGGAATGGGTGGTGTTTGGAAAGCAGAAATTCTTGCAACTTTAAGAGAAATAGCTGACACCCTATTAACCCACAGAGAAAAGCACCCCGGAGGAGGGTTCACACTGACAACACCTCTCTGTGGCTTCTAGTTCTCCTGTGCTTCTTCACGTTTCATAGCTCCCTATTCCTTTGCTTTCCCAGAATTCTCACTTTGATCCAAAAGCCATGGATAATCTGTGAGAAGCAAAGAATCCTCTCTTCTAGGCCTCACTGTGAATTCCCACAGAAGAACTAATAGGAGGTTTTATCTATGGACTTTGTGTTTGGGGAGGGGTTTGGTTTGATTGAGACAGGGTCTAATTATGTAGCCCAGTCTTACCCTGGACTTAGGATCCTTCTCTTTCTTCCTCCAGAGTGTGATGAGATTACAAGTGTGAGCCACTCACTATACCTGCTCTTGTAGAGGTTTAATTATATCCTTCCTTTTTTCCTCAGTTGCTCCCACAGATAGAAGGAAGCAATAGAAACTTATTGTCCCAGGGTAAAAAAAAAAAAAATCATTCGCTAAGAAAATGGAAGAAAGAGGAGCTGAGAGAGTAGCTTGGGAGTATAGCACTTGCTAAGCATGTTTGAGGCCCTAGGTATAAAAACACATCCTAAGCCTGTATGACACTCTGTTCACAAGCACATGCTAAACAGGCATGAGGCCCTAGGTTTGGTCCAACACCACCCAACATTAAACCAAACCAAACCAAAACAAAACAAAAGAAGAAACTACTAACAGTTTTGGTTTGTATAACAATGTAATGTCCTTATATTTGTGTGATTCTATTAAGTACACATAACAGATCATACATTGTGAATCATTTATTAATATAGAAATGAATCAGGTACTTGATTTGACATAATGCAGTATTGTTTTATAAGCCTTTCCTTTTGTTTCTATTGAAAATGATTCATGTGAATTAGAAATGAAAATACAACATGGTGATGGTGTGATTTGCTTAACAAAGGCAGACCCCAGTAAACTTCTTTGTTGGGTTCTTTGCTTTTTAAATGTGTTGTCAAACTGACTAGTTTTTTAAAATGTCTTCATTATTCTACCTTTGTGACTTGCAAAAATTGAATCGTTGTGGCACCAAGATCTATTAGATTTCTCCAGTTGACAAAAGAGATACTCAGAGCGTACACTTGCTGTTCTCTGAATATTGCAGGATCTCAGTCACTTCAGAGCTATGTCTAGGAGACTTTATTGCATTCTGGTGATCTTACAAATGTATTAAGCCCCTTGCTTGAGAAAGAATTCTTCCATTTATCAACTGTGGACATGATATTGCCCTTAAATCATTTTTCACAGTGGAAACTGAAAGTGCTTCTTTCTTACACTATCCTATTAACCTATGTTCAACCAAGAAAATATAAATAATGATGCAGTGTCCTGGAATTAATACAGGGCAAAAAATACATATGCCATTATGCTCTTCATGAAATTTAAAGTATTATTGTTTTGTAATTATTACAAAAGTAAAGCACGTCAGCTGTAAAAATGTAATTAGAAAGTATGAGTACAGAAAAAGTAGTATTTAAAAAGAAATGCTCCATTATCTTTTCTTGAAAATAAAATCACACTCTCAAATAATCTAATGCTTCCTAGATTTTGTAGTCCAGGACTGCCGTTGCCTGACCTCTGCTGGAGGAAACAGGAAATATCTGTGAATTTTAAAGTGTTGCATGCATATGCATAAGGATATATGTTTGGTATAATAACTTAATCACAAATCAAACATTCTTCTCCTATATGCACAAGATGAGGTGTTTTTTTCTTAAAAGAGGATGACTCCCACAATCAGGAATTCTCTAGTACTTATAGGATAAATGATCAGCTGAAAGATGGGTTTCTTCCTTTTTCATAGTTTTTTATTCTTCTCTCATACATTACATTCTGACCTCAGTTTCCTTCCTTCCCCTCTCCCCTGTCCGTTCTCACATCTCCCATCTTCCATCTCCCCCATATCTAATCCTCCATTTCCCTTCAGAAAAAGGAAGACCTTCCAGGGATATCAGCCAAATACAACATATCAAGTTACAATAAGACTAGGCACATACACACATATTAAGGCTAGGCAAGGGAACCCAGTAGGAAGAAAAGGATTCCAAAAGCAGTCAAAAGAGTCAGAGACAGCCAATGGTTCTCTTCTTGCTTTCTCCCTCACCCCTGATGTGATGAACAGGCAGGCCTATGTACTGTCTAGATATATTCTCTCTAAACTGTGTGTACCTAAACTGTGGTACTCTTTTAGAGTTACTATAGATTGGTTTTATGATGATAAAATGTGATTTTGCCAAAAGTGGCTTTACATTAAAAGAAGTAATGCCAATATCACTGAGATTATCAGTAGAAAAAGGTTATTTCAGCTCAAGTTTATATTTACGAGGTGTTTTTAAGTAGAGTATGTCATAATGAAACCCATTATTTGTATAATTAATAAATATTACAAAATTAACAAAGTTATTAACGCAGTCATTAGTTCTTAGCAATTAATGTTAATAATCTACTGATATTCTGATAATTTCTTATGATATCATTTAGAAGATAGCTGTCTATTAAAAACAATAAATTTATTAAATTCCTGAGCAAATGGATGTATCTGGAGGATATCATCCTGAGTGAGGTAACCCATTCACAAAAGAAGTCACTTGATATGCACTCACTGATAAGTGGATATTAGCCCAGAAATGTAGAATACCCAAGATACAATTTCCAAAACACAAGAAAATCAAGAAAGACCAATGCGTGGATACTTTATTCCTCCCTAGAATAGGGAATAAAATATGCATGGAAGGAGGTGCAGAGACAAAGTTTGGAGCTAAGATGAAAGGATGGACCATCCAGAAAATGCACCACCCAAGTGGTCCAACACATAATCAGCCACCAAATGCAGACACTACTGTATACGCTAGCAGGATATTGCTGAAAGGACCCTGATATAGCTGTCTCCTGTGAGGCTTTGACAGTCCCTGACAAATACAAAAGTGGATGCTCACAGTTATCTATAGGGCAGAACACAAGGTCCCTAATGTAGGAGGTAGAGAGAGTACCCAAGAGCTGTAGGGGTCTGCAACCCTATGGGTGGAACAACAACATGAACTAATCAGAACCCCCAGAGCTTATGTCTCTAGCTGCATATGTATTAGAAGATGGCCTAGTTGGCCATTATTGGGAAGAAAGACCTCTTGGTCTAGCAATCTTTATATGCCTCAGTACAGGGGAATGCCAGGGCCAAGAAGTGGGAGTGGGTGGGTAGGGGAGCAGGGCGGGGGGGGGGGGAGGTATAGGGGACTTATGGGATAGCACTTGAAATGTAAATGAAGAAAATATCTAATAAAAATGTGAAAAAAAGAAGATAGCTGTCTAGATGGCTTGGAAATGACTGTTTCCCCTTTAAAATACCACAACTTAAAAGAAAAATATAATAGAACCCCTTTTAGGGAGACCTGCTCTATTTTGGACTTCTGCCTCATTCTCTATCACTGAGTACATGTCTTAATATGCACAGATAGGAGATTGCTTTGTTATTTGGTTGTTGCTCTTTTGAATTCCTACCTTGACGATTTTGGAGAGGATTTTGAGGCTACCAGAAAATGAAATTTCTCTGTTTCAGAGGTTTTCAGGTGTATGAGAATAAAAGCTAAATTTAAATACCCATGAAACCACTTTAGGACTGAAAGCTGATCTAAGAAGTGATTGATGTAAAGATGTAAGGCAACTTAATATTAAAAGTAAAATTTCATACTGGTACTTGATTCTAGGCTTTCATTAAGGAGAGAAACTGAACAAAAAGGTACATTGGGATTGACTTGCTTGTCTATGGACAGAAGCAAATTCACTGTCAAAGTCCTTTTTTGTGTTGTTCTTCAGTGCTACTGAACCACATGACAGAGGAGTCTTCTCAATATTGAACTATTTTTTGTTTCTGTTATAACTGTGGTTGTCTAAACAATCCAAGGGTAGAAGGGAAAACTTGGCACAGTCCCTCAGTCTTGTTGGCCCACTGCCTGTGGACCGGGGTTCCCTGGAGAAATGACCCGAGGCTGTAATGAGACTAAGGGGGATGGGGAAGAGAGACGATTGCCATGGCTACATGGTTGCTGCTCAAAGCGAATGTTTAATGGAAGACAAGCACTGGGGGAGGGGGGGGAAGAAGGAAGGGGGGGGGGAAGAAGGAAGGCCCCGCCCCCAGTCTTCTGCACAGGCCTCTGGGGTTTGGCGGGAAGCCTGAAGCCTGAAGTCTCGTGAGATGTCCCAGGTTTGCGCTGGTGGGCTGGTCGTATGTGGGCTGGGCGGAGCCAAGGTCCTGGGAGACCCGGAAGCAGGCTGAAGGGCCACTGGGCTATCTCAAGCCTAATTAACAAGATAACAGATGCAGCCAGGTGCGGCTTCTCAAGGCTTGGTCTTAGCACCAGCTATGCTGATGGAAGAAGGGATACCACAGTTGACAACTCTAAAATCCACTTGAATACTTGGTACATGAAAATTATGTAAAGACAGAGAGTGCACAGTGTAGATATCCCTCCTTAATTCACTCTTGGTGAAATTCCTCATCTGTCTCTTGGGATTAGAGAATGGCAACAGAATTAGAGTAGGAATATTGAGAGATAAAATATTCAAATTTAACAAATGGAAATTGTCCTGCTGTATATTGGACTTGTGTATATAGCATTGCCCTGGAATCAGTAGGCTGGAAGTGTCATGTTGTATCCAGTTTCTTGATTTTCTATTCTTCATGATTGTATTCACAGTAATATTAAGCCAAGAAAGCCTGGATTAAGTTCCAAAGTGCACATGATTTTCTCTTCATGACATAAGGCTCCAGGAGCAAGTTACATGAACTCTTTCTTTTTATTTAAGATCAGGTACAGCTGATCTTCTTTTATGAACCTTACACATGACAAGTCTATTGACCCTAAAACTCTATGAAATTTGAGTTGGGTCAATGAGCAATTCTTCTCTTTCTATTCCAACCTGACTCCATTCACAGCTCAGTCATGGGAAAGAAGTATGGCTTACCATCATGGAAGAATTTTTTTGTAAGGAAATTGTGGGGAATAGTAATTTCCTTTGTAGCAAGTGGAACCCATTTGTCTAGTGATCATTCTGAAGCTTTTGCTGTTATTATGGAAACTAAAATGCTGTGTTCAGTAGAGAACACAGGGTGCTTTTAAGTATGTAACAATTTGCTGATAATTATGCCTTAGGTGATGGAATTAGAGTATCGTTGTGGGATACGAGATAAATTCCTTCTAGTCTTGCAAGGTTTCTGTGTAGAACTTAATATAAAATTAGATGAGTAAACATATTCTTTATGTACATACATACATACATACATACATACATACATGCATAAGCTTAATAGTGACTAGAGTTGTGGGGAACCAGAATCAGTTTTAAATTATGCTTGAGATGTAAAGTAGGTAATTTGAAGAAATTGGTGATGATAGTGATGTTTCCTAAGAGAGAGGGAAGTGGGACTTATATTTTGTGTAGAGGCTTATGTATTTTTACTGAATATGGACTAATGAATCCAAGTACAGCTCTCCCAAAGATTGTAGATAATAAGATGCTTTGGCAGCCTGTGGTACAAAGAAGTGACAAGAAGTACAAGATGACTTCAAGTGTGTTATTATTTTTTGCCAAACACATTGTACTGGCAGCCTATAGAAAGATTTAGAAATGGGTTCCCAGGTTGTTTGCTGTATGACCTGTGTCTTTCATTTAGCTTCTGATGCTACCTTATAAGGACATAAAGTTTAAAGAGACTGGGTGGAACATTTCAAAATTTTGTTATTTTATTTTATTCTGCAGGATAGGGGGAAGGGCTTTTTGCTATTTGTTTCTGATCTCTGGCACTCACTTTCCTTCCTACCAAACCTTTCTTTTTACCTAGTGGGAAAATCATGCTTAATATCCTCCTTTTCAGTTATGTAGGATACCAAAGGAGAAAAACAATCAGTAGTCTTATTGAACTGTAATGCCCATGAACCACGACTATGATCAGAATGTCAAGATATCACCCAAAGGTACAATAGTGGCATTTGTATCCTGAAGGTGTATCCTAGTTAGCAGGTGTCTAATTGGCTTTAAGGCCTTCTCAATAGGCCTAATATCAATGACTGATACTGTAAACCTAGCCTAGTACTCATGGCTGCTGACAATGTGGACCTTAGAGGAGAACCTACTATCACCATTTTCACAATCCAGTATAATTTCTAAGTGCATTCTAAATACTTATCATTATATCAAAGTCAAAGAAGCTTTTTCTTGCAACATGTGGAAACTGTTACAGGAAACCACAGCTTTCTGTAATCAAAATGCAAAGATCAAATGGCTTGGGGTGTCCAGCTCCAACTAATATATCTACAATACAATCCTCATACTTGCAGCTCAGGAAACATTATTGAAGAGGGGGTGGAACGATTTTAAGATTCAGGGGACCAGAATGGGTCCTTTGAGATAATATTTTCTAAATATGATAGAGAAGCTATATCACTAAATCTCAACAGTATGGTTGCCTAAACAAGACCTGAAAAATGTCAGTACCAATTGACATTCTAATGTGGGTGCAGGCAATCTCATAACTAGATGAAAGAGCTACAGGCAAACAATAGTTTCTGAGAAGGGGAGAAGCAGATTTCCATCTGCTCCTGTACAAAATGTACTCAAAAGGTTGTATTTATAAATGTATTTGTAGTAATAGTAATTAAAGAATAAAAGATTAGGAATTTGAGAACTTAAAAGGAGGAGAGTGATGGAAATAATATACAGAAAGTGCTTGCATATTAAATTCTTAAGTAATACATTTTTAAAAAGCTCTTCTTTCCTTAAAATTTCTCACAAGAACTTTAACTCATAATCTTTTAAACGTGATGATGAGGGGGTTTTAAGGTTCCTAAAAATAGCTGCTTAGTCTCTAAGCTATACCATTTCTAAGAGCAAATGCTCTGCCATTTAAACTTATAATCTCTTAACAATCCTTTCAGCAGTTTCTGTGACAACTCAAACATTGCAAGTACTTGGTCTATTTCCAAGTTAGCCTTGCAACAACTTTCTTCTTTATCCTCTTTTTATTTGTTTGTTTGATTGTTTTGAGAGAACAACTTATTATGGATCCCAGACTAACCTGAAAGTCACCATCTTCCTGCCTATCATGAGAGATACTGGGATTCTAGGCATGGTCCACCTTATCAATCTTCCAGCCAACAGCTTCCCAGCCCTCTGCCTCTTTCTTTACCCTCAACTCCGTGGTCCCTGTTTCTAGCTGCTTGAATGTTTTGCCCTAACAGTGTTCCATTTCAGACATTACCAAATTTTGATTCAAAGTTGGCTTTAGGAATGGCTGAGCTTTGGTGAAGATATGGTTAAACACATTAAATTAACAAACATGAAGAAAGAGAGGAACTGACTAGTGTAAACTAAAATATAACTGGTTTAAAAAGATTTTTAATTGCTAACAATTGTGCAGTCAACAAAATCAGAATGCAAGAAGTTGTGAAGGGCATCTCCTTTTAGTTTCATAGGACGATATCCAGGCACAGCAGTGCTAAATATGTACTTCATAAAATCAGACACTAAGTCTATTATTGAATTTCATGATCTAATACTTAATGACTTAATACTACAGACTCTTTCTGGAGAGTAAAAACTGTGTATTGAAGTTCATCATTTCCTTTTGTTCAGTTCAGTTTGTGCCTCTTCCATTAAATTCAATGGCATGGATGTCATTCCCAGTTGCAACTGGACTCAGTTCTCAGATTATTTCTCTGTGCTTTCTTGCCTTCTTCCTTTTTCATTTCTTTGCTTCATTTTTCTCCTTTAATCTCCTATTTGTGTATCTATTGGTAGCAATCAATTCATCTCCCTACCCATCTTCCTATCATGTAGAGACTCATACAACAGCTTACAATGCTATATATTGAAAAGTATGGTGTTTTTCAAACAGTCTTTGTCATTTGAGGGGATATGTTGCTTTCTTTTTGTATTGCTCATTTTTTTCCATCAAGACCTTCTTTCATAATTATTTTTAAAACTGTAATTAGGCACAGGCTTTAGTGAGTGATTTGTGAAAAGAAGTTGGGTCACTGTTTGCAGCAGATTTTTGTGCCCCTCACATGTCTAGGCAGCAGTCTTCTGGGTTACAAAGCCATTAACAATAACGAGGATACTTCTAACCAGACTTGGTGTTTAAGCTCTCTAGATCCCAAAGCAGTTCTCTAGAGCAAAATATCAAAGGCTCCTATCTTGGTATTACTAGGTGACAGAATTTCCCAGTCTCCTTTCTCTGTCTCTGTCTCTGTCTCTGTCTTTCTGTCTTTCTGTCTTTCTGTCTTTCTGTCTCTATATACTCATTTTCTCTCTGTCATTTCTCTCTGTCTACCTCTGTTTCTGTTAGTCTTCTGTACAGCCCCCCCACCAGTGTGTGTTCTCTAGTCCCCTTGACATTGTCAGCATCATCAATTATCACCAATGAACTTCTGAGTCATCTTACCATCTTGTACTTTTCTTCTTAAAGTATTTATTTTTAAGTGTGTGTGTGTGTGTGTGTGTGTGTGTGTGTGTGTGTGTGTGTGTGTGTGTGTGTGTTCATGTGCATGTGTTTGCAGGTGCCCACAAAAGAGGACATCTGATTCTCTGGAATTACCAGAGGTTGTCAGCTGCCTATTGAAGGTGTTGGGAGCTAAACTCCTCTGCAACAGCAATATGTGATGTTAACCTCTGAGGCTGAAAAACATACTTTTCTAATTCTTGTCTCTAGTATGAGACACCAGATAGGATCAAGATTTTCAAATTCTTTTTACAAGTAAACCAGGCCAGTAAATTTCATCCTAAAAATATTTTCACAAGCTCCTTGGACACCACCTGGGAGTTGGTGCTTTATATCCAGTCTTCCTTCCTCTGTTTCCTGAGTTATGAATAGGCTAGGAGATTAGCATTTGGCTACAGCTAAACTCACATGCCCAGCCTAAACCGATCACAGGAAAAAAATGTTCTTGTCTGGTTGCGTTAAGTTCTAAATTTCCTTCCACTTTGCTTTGATTTCTTTAGACTAGAATAGAATATGGTTATGATTAGTTCAATTGAGAATTTTTCCTTAGGTTACCCAGGGAAATCATTGCTGATATTCTTATAGAGCTAAGCTCAGAGCACAGAAATACATTCATTTTAATTTCATTTTGTCATATATAAATATATACATCTATATATAATGAGTTGTAGATAACATATATTTGTATTTGTTGTATATATATATATATGTATATATGTATATATATATATATATATATATATATATATATATATATTATTATTATTATTATTATAGCTCAAAACAGTCTTGTCTAGCCAAAATAAAATCTGTTCATGTAGTTTCCTAGAAGTCTTTTTTTTCCTCTTTATTAGATATTTTCTTCATTTACATTTCACATGTTATCCAGAAATTTTCCCTTACCCTCCTGCATCCCCGCCCTGCTCCCCTACCCACCCCCTCCCACTTAATGGCCCTGGCGCTCCCCAGTAGTGGGGCATATAGAGTCTGTATGACCAAGGGGCCGCTCCTCCCAATGATGGCCAACTGGGCCATCTTCTTCCATATATGCAGCTAGAGACATGAGCGCAGGGGGAACTAGTTAGTTCATGTTATTCTTCCACCTAGAGGGTTGAAGACCCCTTCAGCTCCTTGGGTACATTCTCTAGCTCCTTGGAACCCTCAGGACACAAGGTTGATTATCGACTGACACTCGTAGGTGAAGACACAAATGGTCCGTGACCATATCGGAGGGTGTTCTGTCGATATAGTCCAGGGAAAGTCGTAATAGAACGACCGTATACGATATCACAAATAAAACCACCGACTAATACCCTCCCTAGGGACCGTCGGTGGCAGTCTGGTTGGTCCATCTTTTTGATTCAGCTTCACACATGATCTCTGTAACTCCTTCAGTGTGCGCTTTGTTCTTTATTCTAGGAAGGGGCAAAGAGATCACATGTTGAACTTCATTCTTCTTGAGATTCATGTGTTTAGTAAGTTGTATCTTGGGTAGTCTAGGCTTCTGGGCTAGTATCCACATATCAGTGAGTACATGTTATGTGAGTTCTTTTGTGAATGGGTTACCTCACTCAGGATGACACCCTCCAGATCCATTCATTTGCCTAGGAATTTCATTTATTCATTGTTTCTAATAGCTGAGTAGTACTCCATTGTGTAAATGTACCAAATTTTTTGTATCCATTCCTATGTTGAGGGACATCTGGGTTCTTTCAAGCTTCTGGCTATTATGAATAAGGCTGCTATGAACATAGTGGAACATGTGTCCTTATAACCAGATGGTAACTCTTCTGGGTATATGCCAAGTAGAGGTATTGCTGGATCTTCCGGTAGTACTATGTCCAATTTTCTGAGGACGGCCAGACTGATTTCCAGAGTGGTTGAACAAGCTTGCAGTCCCACCAACAGTGGAGGAGTGTTCCCCTTTCTCCACATCCACGCCAGCATCTGCTGTCACCTGATTTTTTGATCTTAGCCATTCTTACGGGTGTGAAGTGGAATCTCAGGGTTGTTTTGATTTGCATTTCCCTGATGATTAAGGATGTTGAACATTTTTTCAGGTGCTTCTCAGCCATTCGGTATTTCTCAGTTGAGAATTCTTTGTTTAACTCTGTGCCCCACATTTTAATGGGGATATTTGATTTTCTGGTGTCCACCTTCTTGAGTTCTTTATATATATTGGATATCAGTCCCCTATCCGATTTAGGATTGGTAAAGATCCTTTCCCAATCTGTTGGTGGCCCTTTTGTCTTGTTGACAGTATCTTTTGCCTTACAGAAGCTT
>LR754758.1:8713-31911 GCA_902729485.2 Mus minutoides | reverse complement strand
TCATCTCATGTCTAGATTTTTTTATACTATAGTAGCTAATTCTACTATCTTTACTATCTTCTATAGTTAAAGATAATAAATTAATTAAAATTGCATAATTAAAGTTCTTTATGAAGAAAATAAAATATATCAGGTTGAGAGTGTAGAAGCTCTTGACTCTTTGTGAAGAATACTCAGAGTTGTGTTTTATTCTTATTCCTTGCCATCATTTTTTTTCACTAAATATATGATCAATGATTTCCTGTTCAGCGTACCTAAACAGTAAGACTCTAAGGTATTTTATGGAGCAGTATGAGCACTTTATCTTTATTTCTTATCATTGGATTTAACAACAAAGCTACTAAAGAATTTAATTAGTTTTCCCCTAGATCATTCAATTTAGAGCCCTTTTTGTCCTTACATTTTATCGCTAGATATAATTAAAATTAAAGTGATAGGTACAGTTGGCATACACAGATGGAACAAAATTCAATGGCTTCTAAGAAACTATTAATTTATCTCTTAGGATCAAAGATAAGTGAAGTTTTAGAAACAATACTGAAAGTGTTGATCACTCCACATATAAAGGAGGAAAGATTCAATGCATTCTTTTCATTGAAAGGAAATTGGCTCTTCAAGAAAGATAGTTTGCTGTAACTGTTAGTTAAACAGTATAACTGTTATTTGTGTGGAAGAATTCAAATAATTTGCTTTTATATGGAGTTGAAAACTGTGGAAAGTTTACAATACAAGATTTATTAACTATGCTTCAACTCTTTCTTTTTTTTTCCAGCTTGTTATGTGCTTAAACTCTTGGCAGTGAAACTGGTCATATTTAGAGTTCTGTTAGTTGGTTTGAATGAGTAATGTACACCATCCTTTAATGCATTTGGTCATGTGGTCTTCCACTGTTACCTCTGTTTGGGAAGGTTATGAGAGAAACAATAAGTATGTCATGGGTCATATTTTGAGAGTATATAGTTTCACTCCCCTGCTTCTTTGTTTTGTTTCCCAAGCATAGAAAAGAGTTGTGATCAGCTAATTATCTGTTCTGGACATCTTTTGTCATGCCTCCCCTTCATCTCTCTCTCTCTCTTTCTCTCTCTCTCTCCCTCTCTCTCTGTTTCTGTCTCTCTCTCTCTCTCCCTGCTCCCTCCTTCATTCCCTCCCTCCCTGCCCCCCAAAAATATACTGTTTCTGGTATGAGTTACATATGTGGATTATAAAAACTAAACCAGTTTCAACTTATAGTGAGCATATTAATTTTCATTCTACATATGTCAAGTGTTGTGATCATAAAAAGAGAAATATCTGTAAGAATATGTTCTGGCAGGATGTGTGGAAAGGGGGTGCTTCAGTGGGCCCATACCAAGGCATCCCTTTCCTGTGAGGGACCAGACACACACAGGTATAATATAGAGTAGAATTTGTTTAGGGCATGGGGAGGGGAGTTAAAAGAGTAGTAGAGGCAGAGAGAAAGGGAGAGAGAAGGAGAAAGTAGAGAAGTAAAGGCTGGCCATGACCACATGGAGAGAAGGGGGAAGAGAATGGAGAGAGAGGGAGGTAAGGGAGAGAAACGGGAGTAAGGGAGCAGTGAGCAGAGGTCATGCAGCCCCTTTCATACTGGGCCTAGCTTGCCTGACTGTTGCCAAGTAACTGTGGGGAGGAGCCTACCTGGCTGACTGTGGGGGCAGAGTTTAGACAGAATACCACCATCAAGAGGTAAGAAAAGATAAGCATCTTAATTTGAGACAGTAACCACAGAAACAGCACGTACAGTCAGAGTGATGCTAGAGAAGTTCCAGGTTTTGTCTGTGATCCACAAGGCCATCTCTGCATAGACTAGCCCTTTTTGCTGGAAGATCTAAGCATTTTCAGTTATGATACAACTATAAGACAATTGCTCTTAATTGTAAGCTTGGAATTTTCTACCATGAAGTAATTGCCTTAAACTCCAACATAAAAGAAATAGTAAAACGTTAAATTAGTTGTATTGCTATTTCACTATCTCTGGTAATATGTTCCCATTGAAATTCCCATAATCATTCCTAGATTGCATTTCTGCTTGAAGTACTAACGTTGCCCACGGGCAAAAGCTCAGTGGAGGAACGCACAGGGGTTGTTTTCATTGTTATTTTAAATTCTTTTCACCAGGGTTGTATGGCTTTTTATTTTCTCCAAATTCAGCCCACCCAACCCCTGCCAAATGAGAGGACACAACATTTAAGCCCTTAAGTTCCTTATAGACTTTAATTTCATTTCATTTACTTGCCAGATTCATGAATAAAACTGAAATCTGTTAATATAACTTTAAGTAGTCAAGTTTGATTAAAGTCTGTATTGTGCTTATGCATAGCTGCTAAACCAGCACACTTTGTGGGAGCCTGACAACATAGTAATTATGCTGCATAGAATGTGCAAATTCTCTACAGTTCTATTTTGTCAATATGTTCCCCACGGGGACTTGAGGTGCCAATAGCTTATATCTGCCTCATATATTGGGTTGTGGTCAATTAATCTTAAGTGCTTCAGTTTTCTTATATAGCTTACCTTGTTTGAATCAGTTGTTGGAAATAATTCAAAAGCACAAATACGCATACATATGTCTTATGCCTACTGAAGGAAATGCAATTTCTGTGGTTCTTTGTGTTTGTGTGTTTGTTTGTTTGTTTGTTTGTTTTCAATCACACCATATTATTGAACCTTGCCTATACATCACCACAATTTTTACATATCTTTAGATAATGATTTTTAAGAGTCTGAAAGGGTTAATCTAGGAATTAAGGTAGCACGGAGAATAAGGGCACTTGCTACTAAAATACAAAGACTTTAGTTTTGATCTCCATCCCCCAGATAAAACATCAGTGTGTGGCCAAGAAAGCTTATAACCCCTGTGCTGACAAAATAAAAAAATAAAAATTTTGCAATGTCTGCTGACTTAATTTTGAGAATTCAAAAAATACTTTCTATTTAAATATTATGCTGTTATTTAAAAGTGCGTTGTCCTCTAACTTTTTGGGTTTTCTTTTGTGCAAAAGTTGTTACATTGCTTATGTAATTATTACTTTTAACACACCTCACATAGCTGCACAGAAGGCAGAAGGTTGCTTGAAAGTCAGCATATGCCTTTGCTGAAATAAACTTGACTATGCCAATATTGGTTCCTCATCATTTAGCCTGTTGTATTCTTTCTCTTATTCTGGGCCTAGTTTTACAAAGCCCCAGTTAACCATATATAGGGGAAAGTTTATTCAGGCAAGTGCCTCTGAATGAACTGCCATGCATTTTTTCAAAATTGCTACAGATGCAATGACTGAAATTTCTGATTAAAAGAAACTGAATATTTTATGAAAAATGAAAGAAGATATTGAAAAAAAGATCTTTAGAGATTGATACTCCAACGCCCCATTTTCACCAACAGACAGGTAAGTTGGATAAAAAGTAAGATTCTGACAAATACTTTCAAGAATTTGATGAGCTGTTACACATATAATAATTCATTGAAATTTATAATATACACTGAATATCACATGGACACTCTAGCAAAATAAATCACTATAGTCACCATGCACTTTTCATCTCAATAAAATTAATGGATAAATAACTTTAAAAATCATAGATTGTACAAAGAGTAAAATCTACATTACATATAAAGTTCTAATCAAAAGATTAGAGGCAGTTCTTGAACAAATCAAAATTAAACATTAAAATGTATAGAAGTTTGGTAGTGTGAGAAGAATTGTAATTTTAAATATAAGTGCCAGAAATTCAGAATGTCTAACATAAACAATGAACAACTCCAACTTAGGAATTAAGAAAGATGATATTTTAAGTCTTACTAAAAAGTTACAAATTACTAATCCCCATATTAAAATCTATGAAATTGGTATAGGAAAACAGATGAAAATGCACGTTGTGGGGCTCTTCTAAAAGTTAATAAAATAAAAAAATTCTAGCCAAGTTAACCAAAAATATAAGATAAAAGTTACTAATATCAAAAAGTACTGACTTATCCTATACACATGACCAAGTCAATGGTGGTATGTTCAAGAATAATAACCATCAGAGCTATGCAGATCAAAGCCATCAGCATCACCTAATATCTGTTAACATATTAGTGCCAAAATGCCAAAAATTTAAAAAAAAAATATCTGATGGCAATGGCAAGGATGAGGAGAAAAGAAAGGCAGACTGTTTATGTGCATATAAATTGTGTGCATTGCTATGGGAGTTTTTTAACAAGATAAATTAGAAATGTAATTCCATTACACCACTTTTGTGTTTATATTGTTCAAAAGAACAACTGAACCCCAACACTCACTTGCAGTATCATTCACCACAGAGTGCTGAACCAGCCTGTGTATGTTGATGGATAAAGCTAATGTGACCTTTGAGTATACAGACAGAGGTGCACACGCAAAGTCCTCAGCCTTTAAGAGTTAGGGACACAAACATGTAAATTTCCACATATACAGAGGCAGGAATACTTGGGTAAAATGCTCATCCTCTGATGATAACAGGAGTCCTGTTACCTATAGCAACAGGTGGAAGGATGGAGGAACAGCATGCTGAGGCGAATCAAAGTGGCAAGTGGCTGCATAGACGGCGGTAACCTGGAATATACTCATCACCATTTCATATAGGAAATAGGAAATCCTCAAAACTCACAGAACCAGACATGCTCAGTCTCTTGAAATACACACAAATTGCATGGATCATGAAAAAATGGAGAGATGTTGGCCTAAGATCAAATATAAAACTATAAAATGTCTATGCTCTGGAGACCCCGTCCAGAACATGTGGACATGGGGTTTTCCCATCTCTCTCATTAGTCATTATTTTTATTTCAACATTCATACAGTAGTTTTATGTTTTGTCATTGCATTCACCTGAAGCGGAAACCTCAAGGTTCTTTGGAAAGTCAGTTGTGTTGGATGGTGTTTTCCTGGGGCAAACATCTGAAGGAGTGATTTCCTGAAATGGACACAGGTGAAAGACTAAGACAGACTGGCAAAGGAACATTTCACTGAAGCAGACACAGGTAAGAGATTCTGCTAAAGCTATTACATGAAAAACAGGTGATGGAGGATTCTTTGCTAACAACATATATGTATTGGTCAACCTTACATAGTTCAGTTCTTTTTGTCAAAAGTCCATAGAGAGAAACACCAAAAAACTTCTGTGGTGTATAGCAGCTTCTTGCTGCTTCTGTGAACTCGGACATATTGGCAGAGTGATGTCAGCTGAGATAGATGCATGTGCTAAGGCAAGACCTGTGGATGACATGTGATGTTTGGAGAGAATATAAATTGAACTCTGTGGATAGTGATGGAGGCTGGACTAGGCTTGCTTTTATATACAACCAGTGCTTATTTGTCTCAAGTCTTCACTGATCTCCACTTCACTGAGAGAGGCACATCCAAGAACTTCTCCTAACATTCCTTCTGCTTCCTCTTGATTTGTGCCAAGGCTGAGGCCGAGATGTCTCTGCTAGGTAGTGCCACTGCTGCTGATTCCTCTTTGCCAACCTGACCAAATTGGACTGCTGATATTATCTGTGAAATATTTGTGAGTAAATCCAGCTGTTTCTGCTTGTTTCCCAACAACACAGATAGAAATTGCTCCCAAGAACCCATTCTAAAAAGGTCCACTTTCCCTATATCCTTTCTTTTCCACCAACTCTGGTAGGTAGCAGGCTAGAATGGAGGTTAAAGCATTTAAAAACCATAAATAAAAGTAGGCATTGAAGAAATTACAGTTACATTTATCCTCTAACTCATTCTTTCTGTATTAACTCTACCTTTTTTCCTGCCCACAGAATTTTTGATTTCTTAAAAAGAAAGAAAAAACAACAAAGCAAACAAAAACCAAAACCCTGCAGGACTAATTTGTGCTGCCCAAAGTTTTATGAAATCATGGCTTTCCTCTGGAGAGTGGTAGACTTCTGTCCTTCCCAGTGGTACGTGTTCTCATTAGTCTCATGATCACATGATAGTTGACATGCATGGTTATGTAAGGAAAGGATTCTTCTGGGAACTTAAGAAAAAGAGAAACCTCTAGGTGATCCAATGGAGTTGAAATTCTGGCTGCCATGGAGATTTAGGCTTAATTTTGTATATTATTTCCACCATTTGGGGGGCAATATGTCTTCCCCTTTAACCATTTGATCATTTTACTCTTTATTTATAGCCAGGCTTTAAAATGTGATCTTATCTAGATTATCTATTTAATTATAGAAAGTAAACATTTTATGGAAAGATTTGGAATCTCAGTGGTGATTAGACCAACTTTTACCATATACACATATGAACTTCATTAAATAAGCAGATGAAACTATGTTATAATAAACATTAATATGTATGTATAATATACATAGTATTAAAGTCTTATGTCTTAAATATATATTTAAATTGATTATAAGCAAATTGAGTAGACTTTTTCCAGAATACCTGGTGGTAGAAGTGTTTCAAATATTAGCTTTTCTTTTTTAATCCTGGGAAAAAGGTTTCAGTTTAGATATAAAATTCCTCCATGTTCATGCAATTGTGGAACACATAATCTAGTCTACCAATTATTTATAAAATGCTCTTAGAGCACCCATATTTGACCTTGAATCATGAAAATAGTCATTTGTATCATTATTTTGCTCATGGGTTCACATTATAAAAGTTTCTGACCTTTGAGCTCCTTTGGAATTTTAGATTAGATCATGTTTCCCAGCTAATGGTGTACTTAGCCCATACTGGTATTGATTTCTCAGAAATGTGGTAAATTTCTATTATCATAAAAATGAGAATGGATCAGGAAAATGAATAGTTACATGTAAATAGTACTAAATATCTAAGCATGCATTTATATCTTATTTAGCCAACTAATCTCCATAATGTGATTAAAATAATATATCTATTTAAATCATATAGAAATACAGTTTAGAAAGATAAACAGTGCTTGGAACATCCCATGAAGAGAATGGACTCTCTGATGCACTGGCTGGGGCTCCCCAGTATTAGGCAATAATTGCATATTATAATTTTACTTTTCTTTAGAATCTAGGCTGTTAGTATGCCAAGGCCTTTCATACTGTCTGTGTAATAAGTTGCTGTGACAAGTCTCCTTTTTCAATGTAGTCTGTAATGCATTTACTGGCTGTATCATGAAAGTGATTTTGCTTTCACAGCACTTCTAATTAAAGTCCACATTTGTCTGGAGATCCTGCTGGCTCTCCATGATTTATGAATATGATTCTGACAGATGACCATATTGTATTTATATTTAAAAGTGAATTAATAGTTAAATTAATTGTAATGCTAGCGTAATTGTGACATACATTTGTCTGTTGGATAAAATCTAACTTTGAAATCCCTGTTTGAACCCCGCCTCAAAGTGTCTATCTCAGCAAGGAGTCATTAGTGGATCACAACATCCATATCTTGATGATTTTTCAAACGTGTCCACTCTTTTCATCTCACAGTATTGGCCAAAGGACTCTGGAGGCATAGCTTCAGCTGGTTGGACTCTATTGCAGGAACTAACATTCAGAATAAATACAGAGATGCACAATGATGACACTGTGAGCCGTACCATAAAGGCAGATTATAGTGTCTACGCCAGTCCCCCAAATTAAGCACATACACACACATTTGAGAACTTTCCCTTAATTATCATGAGATAATATTATAACAGTGTTGTAGGACTACACATGTATTATATTCACAACAATGATTAATATATATGCTTTAAGAAAATTTAGAGCAAAATAAGACAAGTTTTCAAAATAAATGTTATTTTTATTTTATTTTTGAGATTATAATAAAATTTTGTCATTTCTCCCTTCCCTTTCCTCCCTCTTAACCCTCCAACATAATTCTCCTTGCTCTTTCAAATTCATGGCATCTTTTCCATTAATTATTGCTACATGCCTATATATGTGACCACCCATATACATATATTCCTAATATGAAAAACATACACAACCTGTTAAATAAGTGTAATGTTGCTTGTATGTATGTTTGCAGAAATGAGCATTGATGTTAGATAACCAGTTAATATAGAAAATGGCATCTAACCTTAATAGAATCACCAGAAATGAGTTTATAAATTATTTTTATTTTTAAAATAAAATGAAAGTAGTGAGGGAATATGCTGGGGTCAAAAGATATAAACATGGAAGCAAATACAGAGTGTGTAGACAAGGCATATGCAGAAGGTTTAAGCAAAATAGAAAGTACGTGAAAGGGCAAAATTGAAACCCATGCTTTTCCAATGGGGAAAATTTCCAACAAGACAGGACCTTAAAACATGGGTTATAGGAAAAAATAGGGGGTACACCAAAGGGTAAAGGCTTATTTAGGAGGAGGAGGATTAGGGGGAGGGTAGGTAGGATGGGTTGGCCAAATCTAAGGAAACATTATAGATCCTTTGAAAATTTTCAATTTTGAATAATTATTTCAAATATAATAAGTATGTTGTTATAAAGGGAAATATTCTGCATGGTTGGATACTATTGCTTCCAGAAGATAGGAACATCTTAGTTGCAGGCACAGGATCTAACACAGAAGCACTCAAAACCACAGGGACTGTTGCCATTGCACTATTTTGTTTTGTTTTTTCACTATGACTAAATGATAAAGACAACACCCACTCTGCTACAGGAGACTAAGAAACCAGACTCAAAGAAAAGAAAAATCTCTCCCCACTGGCTAGCTCAGATAATACCACAAGGCACTACTCAAGCTGCTGGGGGCGGAAAGACATCAATAGGTTTACTCAGCATTGGACTCTGCATGCTACTACTGAGTGACAGCAAGTTGTACCTGCTGGTACAATTGTGGCATGAAAGTCATGGGGGTAACCACCTGCTTTCTGATTGGATATGAAGCATGCTCCACAGGAGAGATTTTAGAACTGCTATTATAACTTTGTCTCAAGCTAATACCTGGGGAAATGATAGAGCCTGGTTGGGGGAACCTGCTGATGTTATTTTGTTAATTGCTCAGACTGTCTGGCTGTGTCATAAATATTGATGTTGTGTTCAGAGAAGCTGGCTGTAGCAGTGCACAGTGGGCGTTGCAGAGATTCATACATCATGTAGTGAAAATTAACTCTAAATATTCACATGTGGGTGGGACATCTTTTTAAACTACCCACCACTAAGGCTCAGAGAACTTCATGGATGAGGAACAGAATGAATGTAAGAGGAAAAGTATGGGAAGAGAGGTGTGAGATGCTGGTTCCCAGACACAATGTGGCTATTGCATATACCACAGAAACTGTGTCAACCTACATAAGACCTGCACAAAATGGTCTAGTGAAAACTCTATCCACTTAGAACCCATTCCTATATGAGGAGCTATTGGGAACAGATGTCTGTGGGAAGGGAACTTGCTCTCTGTTGACAATGTAGCCTCTGGCACTGGAGGTTGTCTCATGTGTTAGTGGATGGCCTCATACATATGTGCATATGGACACCACTACTCATACTTGGGTTATTAACACTACAACTGATAGACAAATCTTGGAGGGATTGTGCTGAGGGGGAGTTGAAGTGAGCATGTAGATATGTAGTAGTGGATGGATATGGTCAATACATATTGGAAAATGAATAAGACATCTAAAGAATAAACATGAAAATGTATTTTTGTTTCTTACTCATAGTTCAAAGTGTTCATTCACGTAATTTTGTACTTATAATACCTTTCAAAATATTATTAAAGAGTTTACTGGTTTTACATGGATTCATGATATATTTTAAGGTTATCATCAGAAAATAGAAAATTCTGGATTGTTCATTATACTTACTATACTTACAAAATCAAAATGATTCTTTAAATGGAAAAACTTATGCTTTAAAGGATGATAAAATAAAATACTTTTTAAAGAAATACATCTGAATAGTCCTCTGTTTTTAAATCTCTGTGCCAGCATACGCAAAAAAAAAAAAAGAAAAAGAAAAAAAAGAAAGAAAGAAAGAAAGAAAGAAAGAAAGAAAGAAAGAAAGAAAATGGAGCCACAATAAACTCCAAGCACATTAGATTTGGAGAATTCCTTCAAATAAGAGAAAGTTCCCTCTATGTCCCCTCTAAGAAGTATATGCTCTGCCACTAGATGGTGGCATGAAGTTATGCAACCTCACTCTCCCATAATGACAGATATCCTAAGTAGGTTTATAACCTGAGAAGTTGCTTGTACATGAAAGGCTACATTATTTTATTTTAAATTAATCTCTACTAGTTATATACAATTACAGTTAATTCTATATGTGCATTTACTATATGTTAAATTGACCCATAGAATAAACTTAAATAGAAAGAGTTTAAAATGTTTACTAAATTACATTTTAACAATAATTATATACATATTTGTACTACAATTATACTATTAATTCAATATGGTAACTTATTCTTTACATGACACTGAGAAAATCTATAAATAAGTTGGAATTAAAACATGGCAGACACCTAGTTTCAATTGAAACAGTAAAGTTAGTTTAAGGGCCAATTATGGTCCAGGACTCTCACAAATAATTTCTTTCCATTATTGTCATTTATAAACACAAAACCTCCCAAATCTCTGTTATCTAATATTCACATGCAATGCAGGGATTCAGAAACAATATTAAACAATAAATAAATGAAACAAAAATAGAAAACAACATATATATTTAAAGTGCTTAAATAATAAATAATCAATTTTTATTAATATTTTAAAAAGCTTTTCAGACGTTAAAATTATTTAAATCACAGACAGACACACACACACACACACACACACACACACACACACACACACACCTCTATCTTCTTCACTTTTAATAGATCCCACATAGGGCAAACAGAATGAATGTAAACAGATAAAAATATGGATAATGTAAATGAAGCAAAAACTCACTTAATGTAAATGAAGCAGAATATATAAAATTTCTAGGTAGGAAAAACAAAGAATATAGAATAAAATGAGAAGTAAGAACAAAAAGTGCTAACATCCTCTGGCCACAGTAGACTATCTGAAGATTCAATGCAGAACAGTGATACTGAGATCAGATGGACAGTGTGATGCTGCAGATGTAAATGCATGGCATCTCAGTGGTGTTTGGTAGCTTAGCATTTCTACTCTGCATGCACATGAGAATAGATGAAGGGAATGCTCCTTGTCTCCACACTATGAAGAAGGAAAGGTGGTAGGCAGAAACCAACGACAAATATATGTTGCTGAAATATATTGCAGAAGAGTTAATACTTTAAATATGATTTCCCTTAATTTTGGCAAAGGTGTTTTTTATCTAATAAAGAAGTGATTTTCTAAAATCTGGAAGATATTTCACCTTTTCATAAACTCTAAGTTCGATAGCTTGGTTCTACAGAATATCAGCAACATTCTTTAAGGGTCACACCAACTAATGGATGATGTGAAATTTTTCCAAAGAGAAAAAAGTCACCTGCCACTCAAAAACTCCAATCAACAAAATGTTCTTATAATACTAATATTCCTAAATAGGAGTAAACACACTCAAATATCTGGATCATGATTATCTTATTTCCTTGCAGTCTTTATGTAAAATAACTTGTGAGATTTTATAGTGACAGATTTTATGATGTAAGAAAATTATTGAGAATATGGATATTTCCCATTGGGACCCACATTTGTGATATCATGGATGTCTTTAGGGGCACGTCTTTTAAATATTGTCACATTATGATCCTTGGGGATTAGAATTTTATCCCACATATTGTGTGAGGATCCTGTTTGCCTCACAACTCACATCATTAATAGAGGGACTGATTTCATGCCCAAGCCTACATACATTGCTGCCTTAATGGGTTCTCTCTTGACTTCTGCTTCACATCCTGTGCTCAAACTTCATCTAACTTTTAAAACTTGGGGTTTTGTGTGTACATTTTCATAAGCACAGTTACAAATAATCATCAACTATTTTGTTCTGACAAGTTTATCTATGTGGCAGTCCTTTTTTTTTTCTATTCATAGCTGTAACCCATGGCTTAAATACATTAATGCTTATTTAGAAAATTTACCAATTCTGATGACAAACATTTGTATTATACCCAAACCTTTCCATTTTTCCTCATCTCCTTGGGCTGTGGTATTAAAATTAACATTCGAAAGCCTGAGGTTTGGTGAAGGAGCACATTGGGGACATTAGAGCCACTTTTGGATGAACCCATGAGGGTCAGCAACACCTCTAGTTCTCTCTCCCTTGTTTGCTATGAGGTTAAAGTGAGAAAGTGAGTAACTCTCTCTATGCTAAGAAATACTGCCCTAACAGGAGACCGAATAAGCTGAGCCCTGGAAGCTGAACGTTCCAGCAAACACCAATTACTTCACATTTCCAAATGTATTTTCATTTCCATGATAAAAAATCATCATACATTTGAATATGGTATTAAGCGTGGCCTTTTCTGAAGTGGTGGTTAAGGTTCCCCGTTCAGAATATAAACTCAACTATTAAGTTTGTACTTATGCCTGAATGACTTGACTATTTGAGACAGTTAACCCAAATTACTAAATAAAATTGTCATTATAGTTATCAATCAAAGCTGGACAAGAGGCTGATACAACTTTGATTGAGAACATTATTAGAGAAGATAAATGATACTTATGTGTATTGATGCCAAAGAACCAGTGGTATTCATTACCAACTGAATCTTAAAATTAACATTATTCTATTATTCTCCATCACAAAATCAGAACATAACTGTGTCCCTCACTAATTCATCGAGAAAATACAACTATTATGTGCAAGTTATAATGCTGCTCAAAGTTGTGATGTAACCTGAAATTTAATTCAAGGATATTAATACAGGAAATTAATGAACCCAAAATGATCTGCTTAGTTTTCATCTTCAAAGTAAACTATGAATATATAGTTCTGAATTCTCTGAAGAAGAATGTGGTAAGGTGGATGAAGAATTACTTTGTACAGAAAGAAATATGACACTTCAAGGAATACTGTTAAAATTAAATACTTTTAAAATCAATATAGGTTTCAAGGTAAGGACTCCTCTTACTCAAATGACCATTTCATGTTAATAGTGTCAAAATCATTTTGTGGTAGCTGTGTCTATTCCCTTGACTGTTGGTTTTGTGGCATTTGTTCAAGGTTTCTCATTTTGTCGCTCCCTCTCTGATACATTGCTACCAACTTTCCTGTCCACTGAGCAATGAGCTTTCATTCTCTGCTAATGACTAGAAATGCTAAAAACAATTATTACCCACTCCTTGGGTTTTGATAATACGTTCTGCTGATTGGATGTTGTTTCTTCATGCACCATGGACCAATGATTAATGATGGGCAAGCCAAGCCAGAGACAAAAAATATGTTTCTCATTTCTCCCCTGTCCTTCTCTCCCTCTTTCTCTTTCATTCTTCCTCTTCCTTCTTCTCATCCCCTCTGCCACTGTCTACCACAAGGTTTATGTGTGTCAAAATTCCAGAAGTGTAGCAATTATGGAACATAGCTTCCTTTTAACAGAAACAGTGCCAGGAGCCATCTAGGAAAGGCTAAGGCTAGCAGGTAGCCTTCTTAGAGGTGGCCCACCCTTTTGCAAGGACTAAGATGGGTGAGTACTGAGAGGCAACGTCCCAAAGAGACCATTTCAAGATTGCTTTTTGCAGCTGATATGGCTTTCCTGTCATTATTAAATTAATATAACAATCCTTGACATTTAGCATATCTAATTGAGCAGATTTCCTGTTGATCAACATAAAGATGAAGTTTCAAAATTAATGCTGTTTAGATGAATTAATGACTTTATAGGATTTCTGATTTGATCATAGGAGGACAATTTTAAGAGTTGGTTTCAGTTGTTTTGGTAGGAAGATGTAATAAAGTTAAAATTAAGAATAGAGTGTGCCCACCCATCCTAATAGTAAGTAAAGAGTATATAATAAGAAATGCAATGAGCTTTCATAACTACAAAAAATAGAGATATTAGGAGAAATTTGTGTTCAAGGAAAAAAAATTCAGGTTGAAGGATGAAGCCATAGGTGTGCACTATAAGGTAAAACCATGTGAATGCTGTTGATTTCAACTTATAATGAGAATACAGAATGAAGCTGTTCTTTGAACTTGCTATTGATACCTTCCTGAAACTCCTCCTTTTTGTAACATATCTATGAGGGAATTCTTTCTTACATAGATAACTTTTTGTCTAAAAGCTACAAATAGTGAAAAGTGAAAAAGAAAGGCAGTGCAGCCATGTTTCCCTTCACCCAGTGTGTATGTGTCTGTGTGACTGACAGCTTTCCTTTTTTCCCCCTCTGATATAAAAAGAGTTAACAAGCTCCATGACCAGAAATATGAATGCTAGCAAATAAATCCTTCCACTTAATTCCCCACTGCTAAACAGCATGTGTTACTTGCCAGATAATAGTGCTTATTTAAGCACAAGTAATAAAGAGTTAAGTTTTTAGAATGGAATAGTAAGAAAGAATTAAAAGGCTCAACAAAGAATTAAAAGGATCATCAATCTTTTGACCTCTGTCCCATGTTGTGTCCCATTTCAACCCTTCCAGCTGGGCAGCCTCCCAGCCAAATAGGTTCAGAAATTACTAATGCTGTAAGACGGATTTCCTTAGGCCAATTCACAAAGAAAAAGTTGGCATATTGACTTTAAATTTTCAAGTTAGTAAAAATTTTCAGAGTTAGTAAAACTTTGTCACACACACACACACACACACACACACACACACACACACACACCTCTAAAGAAATACACACCCAAACCAAAACACCCAAAACAGAATTGTTTAACATAGTTGGATTTGTGTTTGCTGTACCTAAGACCTTTTCTATTAAAGTGTTGGTGCTGGTGAGCTAGTATGTATAACAGTTTGAAAATGAACAACCAAACTATCTACATGCATGTTGTGATGGTGAATAAGTGGAAATACCCAAGGAACATAGAACTGTGCAGGGGGTTCTTATTAAAATTCTCCTAGAAAGAAGCCCAGACTGTCTTACACTTTTGTACTGTGTTGTACTATGAACAGAAGTAGTGTGAGTATAAAGAAATGTTTCCAGCCATTGGCTGGACAGGTGTCTTTTGTCCCTGTGTAGAACAGTTGGAATTGATCCATTCTTATCTCCTTGTACTAAGCTCAAGTCTACATGGATCAAGGAACTCCACCTAAAACCAGAGACACTGATAATTATAGAGGAGAAAGTGGGGGAAAGCCTTGAAGATATGGGCACAGGGGAAAATTTCCTGAACAGAACAGCAATGGTTTTTGCTGTAAGATCGAGAATTGACAAATAGGACCTCATAAAATTGCAAAGCTTCTGTAAGAAAAAATACACTATCGATAAGACAAAAAGGCCACCAACAGATTGGAAAAGGATTTTTACCAATCCTAAATCAGATAGGGGATTAATATCCAATATATATAAAGAACTCAAGAAGATGGACTCCAGAAAATCAAATAACCCTATTAAAAATGGGGTACAGAGCTAAACAAAGAATTCTAAAATGAGGAATTCCAAATGGCTAAGAAGCACCTGAAAAATAATGTTTAACATTCTTAATTATCAGGGAAATGAAAATCAAAAAAACTCTGAGATTCCACCTTACATCAATGGCTAAGATAAAAAATTCAGGTGACAGCAGATGCTGGTGAGGATGTGGAAAAAGAGGGGCACTCCTCCACTGCTGGTGAGGTTGCAAGCTGGTACAACCACTCTGGAAATTAGTCTGGTAGTTCCTCAGAAAATTAGACATAGTACTACCGGAAGATCCAGCAATTCCTCTCCTCGGCATATATCCAGAAGATGTTCCAACTGTAATAAGGAGACATGCTCTACTATGTTCATAGCAGCCTTATTTATAATAGCCATAATTTGGAAAGAACCCAAATGTCTCTCAACAGAGGAATGGATACAGAAAATGTGGTACATTTACAAAATGGAGTACTACTCATTAAAAACAATGAATTCTTGAAATTCTTAGGCAAATGGATGCATCCTGAGGATATCATCCTGAGTGAGGTAACCAAATCACAAAAGAACTCACATGATATGCACTCACTGATAAGCAGATATTAGCCCAGAAACTTAGAATTCCAAGATACAATTTGCAAAACACATGAAAATCAAGAAGAAGGCAGACCAAAAGTGTGGATACTTCACTCCTTCTTAGAATGGGGAACAAAATACCTATGGAAGGAATTACAGAGACAAAGTTCGGAGCTGAGATGGAAGGGAAGACCATCCAGGGACTGCCCCACTCAGGGATCTATCCCATATACAACCATCAAACCCAGACACTATTACATATACCAGAAAGATTTTGCTGACAGAACCCTGACATAGCTCTCTCTTGTGAGTCTATGCCAATTCCTGGCAAATACAGAAGTGGATGCTCACAGTCATCTATTAGATGGAACACAGGGCCCCTAATGAATGACCTAGAGAAAGTACCCAAGGAGCTAAAGGGGTCTGCAACCCTATAGGAGGAACAATGATATGAACTAACCAGTACCCCCAGAGCTGTGTCTCTAGTTGCATATGTAGCAGAGGATGGCCTAGTCGGCCATCAATGGGAGGAGAGGCCCTTGGTATTGAGAAGATCATATGCTACAGTACAGGGGAATGCCAGGGCCAGGAAGCGGGAGTGGATGGGTTGGGGAGAAGGGTGGGGGGAGGGTATAGGTAGCTTTGGGGATAGCATTTGAAATGTAAGTGAAGAAAATATCTAATAAAAATAAAAAGAAATGTTACATAATATCACCTAAGATGCAAAGAAATATCAGACGGGAGGGAGCAGTTATATCCTGCTTTTGTCTTCTTTCCAGTGTGAGCAGGGCTATCTGTGAGACTTCATAATTCATGACTCTGTGCGTATCTACTTTTTGCCTGCATAATTGTGAAATATATAAAATAATTACCGATGTATAAACATGACTTGACTTTTCAAATATCTGTCTTGGTGATTAGTGAATTATTTCCACCTACAAGATCAGTTATTTTTCAGATTCACAACTTTCATTTCAGTGATTTTTGCCTCATTTTTTTCTAGACATGCAACTTATTTTGCATGAAAGTTAGCTTAGAAGACCTGATGTGTATATTTTTTTAGACTATTGTTTCCTATCTTCCATGAGTTTTCAGAAAACTCCTTGAGGTGATTTTCATAGGATTATTCTAGGTTTCTTAGTGACTGGCTTTTTATTAATTTTTTCACTCTATCACCTGAACTATGAACTGAACAAGTTGATAATTGTGGTATTCATTTAAAGGTTCCCTTTTCTGAATATTATACTGTTGTGGGGTGCTTTGCATGAAATGTACCACTTTTCTAGTTGATAGGACAGAGAATATGGTGTCAAAGAAATGCCGCAGTCCCTATTGCAAATAGACATAGCAAACTCAGTCAGTTATTGCATTTGCTGGGTAACAAATCTATGACTATATTTGTCTAATCTGGCTTAAGTTTCCATTGCTCATTTGAATCACTGAAGCTTCATGTCTTCAGGGTTATGTTCCTTAATGTGACATAAAGAATTTGATATGCACTTAATATCAGAGAGACCAATCTTGAAAGTCAGGTCTGATAAATGTCCTTTTGTTTCTTGTCTTTACATCATACCTATGAACTTTTATAATTCTATTACTACATATATATATATATATATATATATATATATATATATATATATATATATGTGTGTGTGTGTGTGTGTGTGTGTGTGTGTGTGTGTGTGTGTGTCCTTTATATGTATTTATAAACTGTCATTATAGTAAGTACACTTTTTTCAGATAGTGACTTGATAGATTAATTAGGAAAATCAAAATGATTTTCTTGCCGGGCGTGGTGGCGCACGCCTTTAATCCCAGCACTCAGGAGGCAGAGGCAGGCAGATTTCTGAGTTCGAGGCCAGCCTGATTTACAAAGTGAGTTCCAGGACAGCCAGGACTATACAGAGAAACCTTGCCTCGAAAAATTAAAAAAAAAAAAGATTTTCTTGATAGTGTGTATAGATATGCTAACTCAAATATTTTTATGATGACTTAGGGTGGCATACACAAAGTATACATATAATATTAAAAATATAATGTGGTAAAAATACAAGTTCCCTCACATATATATGCAATTGTATGTAATTCTCATCCACATACAAGCAAGATTTGTGCTGATATCGGCTAAGTTATTCTGAAATATTTTTTATGAACAGTATATAAGGAGCATTCAAGCCAGGTTAAAAGATTTTTAAAATCACCAGTTTTAAGAAACATAAAACTTGAGATAACACTAATACATCAATAGTCTTTTTGGAAAGAAATTTAGAACGCAATTTCTATATAAGATGATAAATTGATATTCTAGACACTGGAAACTTGTTTGCTACTTTCAAAGAAACTTAATCATATATTTACTACACAGGCCTTGTTACTGTAATCCTAAACCATTTTTTTGCAGAGAATTAAAAATGTATTCTTGTGAAAACTCTTGTGCATATAAGCTAACAGAAAATGTACTGGGAATAGCCTCAAATTGGTAGCAAGAATCTACTTTCCTGACCCTCAATAGCTAAAGTAATAAACACATAGTGGTTCACAGGTATCATAGAAAACTGCTCAGTAGCAAAAGGAAATGAATGTGGGTAGGTACACACACTTGATAAGTCACATAGGGTATTATGCTAAGTGAAATGTCTTGTCCCAGAGGCTCATGTGCTATAGGATTCCATTTGTGTCCACAAGATGCCAAAGGTGGACATGGAAAATTAAAGTCATCGTGGCCAAGTGCTAAAGAAGTATAGCAGAAGATAAAGATGGCAGTAGAGACATTTTATGTGATCACAATGTGATGATGACAAGCACTTCCACACAAGACATGCAATTCCAAGCATATGCACACAATGTTATAAAGTCAACTTCCTGGTTTAACTCTCATTCTATAACTATGTACATTATGAGCACATGAGAAAACATTATCAGCAAACTCATAAGCAGTTGCTTGACTGTGATAATCACCTCAAAATGGAAAGATGATGATATAAATATAGGGCAACTATAAACCACATGCTTATTCTCAGTCAATAGGAAAGATGTAGGGAGTAAAATAAAATATGGAAGCGTATTGAGTTTATAAGTGCAAACACATGCATTTTAATTCTACAAAGTTAATCTTATTTATGTCTTTATAACACATAAAATACTTTTAGGTACTGACAAAACAGATTAGCAGCTAAGAGCATGTAGTGCTCTGGCAATGGACGCAAGTTCAGTTTCCAGTACCCATATCAGATGGCTTACAACTGTCGAAAACTCCAATTTCACTGGATTCAATGCCTCTTCCTGGCCTCTACAGGCACCTGACCACTCACACTCATCAACACACAGACACACACCTGTATATGTAAATATAAGTATTTAAAACAAACATTTTATATAAATAATTTTACATACTGTTTTTCTTACATATTCTTGAAATTGAATTTCTATTATATAATG
The DNA here is from genome assembly GCA_902729485.2 of Mus minutoides. Classification (NCBI taxonomy): domain Eukaryota; kingdom Metazoa; phylum Chordata; class Mammalia; order Rodentia; family Muridae; genus Mus; species Mus minutoides. The sequence goes on along the minus strand of LR754758.1, from coordinate 12,467 downwards.
ACATTAATGTACAGCAAACACATTTAAAATTGTTTAAAATGTGTTTGCATAGAAATCTCTGTATTCTTAGAGTAATTAATTCCGTCCAAATTAAACATCCATAAAATGTTTTGTCACACAGATTATATCAAATTAAAAAAAAAATAAAGCTACATGTAACATGTCAGTACTGTTCATCTACAAAGTTAAAGGGCTTGAAGAAATTGAGAAGATACTTATAATTGATATACCACAAGTGATTGCAGCTAATTCTTACACAGGCTAATGAAGATATTCACATAACAATTATAAAAAATGGCTGGGCATGGTGGCACATGCCTTTAATCCCAGCACTTGGGAGGCAGAGGCAGGAGGATTTTTGAGTTTGAGGCCAGCCTGGTCTACAAAGTGAATTCCAGGACAGCCAGGGATATACAGAGAAACCCTGTCTCAAAAAACAAAAAACAAACAAACAAACAAAACAATCATAAAAAATCTACATGTTATCTTCTCTTGTTTTGGTGTTCTTGTTATTCTGTAGCAAAACCTCAAGAGAAAACAGAGCTGTGTTCAAGGAATTATACCTAGCAATGCAGGGGTAAGTATAGTGTCAGAAAGTAAGGTGAAAAATTGTGTCATGTTTCATTGCAGAATTTCCATTGATAACTGTCTTGGTTGGGGATTCTATTACTGTGGTGATGCACAATAAGTAAAAGGACTTAGTGAAAGGAGATTTATGTCATTGGATAACTTCCATGCATCTTCCAGTGAAGTCAGTGTAAGACATAGCCAGGAACAGGAAGACAGGCAGCTGCTTACTGCCTTGATCCCCAGGGCTTGCCACTAGCCCCAGAGTGGTGTCTCCCAGTTGGCTGGACTCTAATTAATCCCTAATTAAAAAATTATTCTAAGGTGAATTTGCTTTAGGGAAGTAGGGCGGGGGGGGGGGGTAAAGGGTACTTTCGGGATAGCATTTGAAATGTAAATAAAGAAAATATCTAATAACAAATGTTGAAAGAAAGAAAGAAAGAAAGAAAGAAAGAAAGAAAGAAAGAAAGAAAGAAAGAAAGAAAGAAAGAAAGAAAGAAAGAAAGAAAGAAAGAAAGAAAGAAAGAAAGAAATTATACCGTGGACTTGCCTACAGTTCAATCCTATTGGGGAATTTTCTCATTGAGAGTTCCTCCACCCAAATTACTCCAGCTTGTGTTAAGCTGACATGAAACTAGTCAGAAAATATTTTTAAGATATTTTAAAAGTAGGTTTAGAAGTCAACAGTCTTACTTTAATATATTTGATGTTTAAACATTAGAGTTGTATTGCATTTGGTCACTTCACAGACTGATTATGGTTCAGTTAGGAAATTTCACCTACATTAAAATGTATAAAAATTAATTTGATTATTTGCTAAGGTATTACAAAACCACTACATAATAGTGAAATCTTATCATGGTGGCAAAAGGGGTAAACTCTGTGAACTGCCCTTACTTTCCCAACTAGTCGCTGACTCCTGTATTGAGGACCTAAGTAAGGCAAACTCACATACAATTATTGGATCACAGGATTGACAGATGGCTTCTCAACAGAGTGCTTGGGGAAGAAAAGAGGTGTAAAGTGCTGGCTAAAAACTCATTGAAAAATTGATGCCAGATTAAAAAAAATGATCAATAAACAAAGGAGTGAGAAGAGTATCAGATACTGTGTTGTGTAACTATTTACTCTAAACTGGCATATCCCCTACTGGAGAGAGATAGGAAACTCGTGAATCATAAAAAGCTAACGAAGCCTGGCAGATTCAGGAGGTCTTGAGAGTTAGAAGACCCGTGAGGTCCCTTGTGGAGGATGCATACGCAGTAGACAGTTGCTGCAGGTGAAGAGTCTGAACTGTGGAGCTCAGTGAAAGTCAGGCAGGGTACTACAGAGATGCCTCTTCCATAAGGGCCAGTGTGATGACAGATGTTTTGTATCACTGCAAGGTCCAGGCAGGAAGCCCTATCCGTGCTTCTGTAAGTAACCCAGTAAGATTGTGGTTCCACCAAGCCTGGCTTGGGTAGATTCACGTGTTTTGCCACGGTTTTCTGTTTGAGGTGAATGAGTGTTTACTCTTACCTCTCCAGACAAAACCATGGGAGACAGTGTAAATTTAGTAGAAATAAATACCAGCACACCTGCACCCTAAGAAAACTTGGTTCAGGCTAAAATTGATGAACACTTGAATTCACAGGAGAAAAAAAAAGAAAAAAGAAAACATGGAAGGGTATAAAAATGAGTAGGTATGAAAGAGTACAAGTGAGTTTGGTTTGTTTTATCTTTCCTATCTCTTTTAAAATACAATTTCATGATGTAATGATTATAAATTTGAATGATAGACAAGACTTTATAATGATAAAATGTGATCATAAAAGCTAAACAAGAAGGATTGAGGAATAGAGGGCAGTTGAAGATTTCATTTACACCACTTAAAACAAATTGGTGTTAATATGTTAAAATATAAACCATAGCACCCAATATTACTACTATAATCAAAATAATATATGAAATATGTGTAGTACACTGATTTAAAAAAAAACTAGGAACTATAATGGTACAGTAAAAATGTTACTCAACAGAATGAAAATGTATTGAAACACTAACCCTACAAAATACCAAATAAGAGAGAAAACATTTGCAAAGAAAGTAGTAAAATGGTAGATGTAAACTCTACCTTATTAATTGTTACTTTAAATTCAAAGTAACTGAACCCTCCGACTAAATGAAAACAATTGACAAAGTAGATTAAGTCATCATCCAATTAAACACTCATCTACAAAATATTAACTCCAAAACACCAATGAGTAGAAGGTTATAATTAATGAGGACAAAGTAATTCATATGAGTAATATGAAGGGAGTTGGAATGTACATATTAATAGCCAATATGGTGTGATATAAAATTGCAAGAAGTATTAGGAGAGAAATGACAATTCACCAAAGGACATATCTGTAAATGTATGCATTTCATATGAGGCTTTAAGATACCAAAAGCAAACTCCATAGAACTAAAGGGAGAAAGAAACAAGTGGGAAAACTAGTTGAGTGTTTTAGTTCCCCAGATGGAAAGCTAGTAAGTGAGATCGAAAGACTTTTGTAACACAGTGTGCCCAACAGACTCAAGGGAGTTCTAGACAGCCTGCCACTGCAGAACACACGTGCTTCCAAAATGCACACAGCACACCACACAGTGAAAAGCATATGTGTCCCATCAATCATGTTTAAATAAATGATTTAATAAGATTGAAATTGGATAAATTATGTTTCATGACCACAGTGAAATAATAAAGTAAATCAATCACAGAATGAAGTTTTGAAATACATAAACATGTGAAAATGAAACAATCTCCTAAACAACAGATGGATTAAACAAATCATAAGGCAAACCAAGAAACGTTTAGACATAAATGAAAACAAAACACAACCTACCAAAACTGATTGGCGACAGCAAGTACAGAGGGAAAGATAACTTAGAACTTCAAGGCTGTTTAAAGCTGTAAGAATATTTAAAATATTATAAAACAATATTCTTTTTTTTTTTTATGATTTGAAATTTTTTTTCTCTTTATTAGATATTTTCTTCATTTACATTTCCCATGTTATCCAGAAATTTTCCCTTACCCTCCCGCGTCCCCGCCCTGCCCCCCTACCCACCCCCTCCCACGTAATGGCCCTGGCATTCCCCTGTTCTGGGGCATATAGAGTCTGTATGACCAAAGGGCCTCTCCTCCCAATGATGGCCAACTAGG
>LR754269.1:40318-73338 GCA_902729485.2 Mus minutoides | reverse complement strand
GTGCTGAAAGGGCCCAGATATAGCTGTCTCGGGGGAAAATATACCAATGCCTGGCAAACATGGAGGTGGAAGCTCATGGTCAGCTATTAGATGGAACACAGGGTTCCCAAGGAAGAAGGAGCTAGAGAAAGTACCCAAGGAGCTGAAGGGGTCTTCAACCCTATAGGTGGAAGAATAACCATGAACTAACTAGTACCCCTGGGCTCGTGTCTCTAGCTGCATATATAGAAGAGGATGGCTTAGTTGGCCATCAGTGGGAAGAGAGGCCCCTTGGTTATGCAGACTTTATATGCCCCAATACAGGGGAACGCCGGGGCCAGGGGGTGGGAGCGGATGGGTGGGGGAGCAGGGCCTGGAGGGGGGAGGGTATAGGGAACTTACTGGATAACACTTGAAATGTAAATGAAGAAAATATCTAATAAAAGTTGAAAAAAAAAAAAAGAAGCCAGAACCCGGTGACCACTGATGTATGATTTTATCTGTATGAAATGACAGGGCTGTGCAATTCTCTAGAGACAGAAAGATGATTGGTGGTTACCTGAATCTAAGAATCAGGTGGGGATGTGGAGAGACTGGCATTGGTATAGGTAGAGAGGTTTTTGTTTCTGTTCTTGTTTTTTTTTTCAGAGGCACATTTGATGAAAATGTCCAGTGTGCTGGGTGTGCAACTCTGAAAGCCCTGATTTATACAGTTTAAAGACATAAATTGTATTTCATATGAACTGTCTCAATAAAACAAGAAAATTATAAATTATTATAATATGATTTCTATTAAAATGTAAAATTCCTTAAAAAATAGTTGAGAGACAGATGATTTTTTTTCTTTTTCATGAGAGGACATGAGAAAGTGGCCTTCTGTAAAACAGGAGGAGAAACATCACCAAACTCTATATCTGCTGACATTTTAATAAGGGACTCATCTCTCAGCATCACAAGGAACACAGGTTTGTTGTTTAAGCTTCCTGGTCTATGGAACTCTGTTAGAGCACCCTAAACTAAGTAAGGCAGTTTGAGTTCACCTCGAATCTAATTTTCACGTGGTTTTTCCAAGGAAGAACATTAACTTGGGAAGTTATCCTAGGGAACAGCTGTGGAATAGTATAGGGAAGTGACTCAGGAAGTTAGGACAGCCAATTTGGGGAGGGAGTGAATGGAAGCCTGGAACGTTGTCTTCAATCTATAAATACCAAGACAGGGAAAGATCTGTTAGTTTAGATAAAAAATGAAAACACTGGTGTGTTTAGGAGAACCAGTGTCTTTCTTGATTCTTGAGTGTTTCTATTCAGTATGTCCTTGGGGGATAGGGGACATGGCACTAAGTTCAGATTTCTGAGTTCTTTTCCCAGTAGTGCTAAGAACTCATTTTCTTCTGATCTGAGAACAATCCTTTCTATCTTTCTAGGGATTTCTCCAAAGCCACCCTACTTCTCATTCTGTCTTCTACATAGTCTCCAAATAAACTGTTCCTAGAATCTCACTCTTTCCCATTGCCCATTGCCTTAATCTATACTCTAAGACTTTACACTCCCCCCGACTTGATATATTCTATGCTTCATCAAAATAAAGTTATACTGCGTAAATTTTAGACTTTCTTTATTCTGCATCGCTATTCATGTTATTCTGTCTACCTAGAATATTATTTATGAATGTATTATGAATGTATTATTGGATTTTCCTCTTTAAGGTGTTCTCCTATATTTCTTTAAGGGAGTTATGTATGTCCTTCTTAAAGTCCTTTATCAGCATCATGAGATGTGATTTTTTTTTAAGATTTATTTATTTTATGTCCATGAGTACACTGTAGCTTTACAGATGGTTGTGAGCTATGGTTACTGGGAATTGAATTCGGGACCTCTGCTCTCTCTTGCCCAAAGATTTATTTATTATTATATCTAAGTACACTGTGTCTGTCTTCAGACACACCAGAAGAGGGTGTCAAATCTCATTATGGATGGTTGTGAGCCACCATGGGGTTGCTGGGATTTGAACTCAGGATCTTTGGAAGAGCAGTCAGTGCTCTTACCCACTAAGCCATCTCACCAGCCCCCATGAGATGTGATTTTAAGTCAAAATCGTGCTTGTCCAGTGTCTTGGGATATCCAGGACTTGCTGTGGTGTGACGACTGGGTTCTGTTGATGCCAAGTAGCCTTGGGTTCTGTTGGTAATGTTCTTGTGCTTGCCTTTCACCATCTGGTTATCTCTGGTTAGTTCCTTTTGCTGTCTCTGGCTGGAGCTTGTCCCTCCTGTAGGCCTGTAAGCCTGTGTCAGCTCTCCTGGGATACCAGCTCTCTCCTGGTGGGACCTGTGTCATGAGTATATCCTTAGTTTATTGGAATCCTATCACATTTTATTTATTTATTTATTTATTTATTTATTTATTTATTTATTTTGGGTATTTTCTTTATTTACATTTCAAATAAATGTTATCCCCTTTCCTCGTTTCCCTTCCTCTTGGAAATACCCTATTAAATCCTTTCTCTCCCTGCTTCTATGAAGGTATTCTTCTACTCACCCACTCACTCCTACCTCCCCGCCATCACAATTTTTAAAGCTCCAAACTGTTTTCTTTCTTCCATGAAACATTTTTGGGGGTGTTTTTGACTCTGATATTTTCATTACTGTCTTCTATTATTGTTTCTGGCATACATTTTCTCTTTCCAGATGTTAATGTCTGTGATACCCCAGACTCAAATAGTATGCAACAGCAAAGACTTTATTTTACAGAGAACTAGCATGTAGGGTTCTACCATACATTGAGATGCAAGACCCCTGGTGGACTCATAATCCCAGCTTTATATTGTTAGTTAAGGGAGTGCCAGTGAGGATTATGTGCACTTTTCTCTTGACTGGTTTGTTCTATCTCTAAGGGTTTGAGTGATTCTACAATTGGTTAGGCTCTGGAGACTTCCCAGGGGGTTGCTTACTCATTCTAGCTATGTATTCTTGCTTCAGACCAGATGACAAGATGTCCTTTGATTGGCTGCCTGCAGCTGTGGTTGACCACAGGTTTCTGGATCAGCATTCTCATTTCTGGGAAACAGAAACTTAGGCCTAGTCTCCCAAAGTGCCGGCTTGCAGCCTGTCATGGAGTCAGCCTGGCTCTGGCTAACTCAGTCCTCTCAGAGTTAGATCTTAAATATTTTGGGAGCAATGAACATCTTTTAGTAACCTCTGCAGCAGTCTATTTTTATCCAGGGAGTTAAACAAAATTCATAAAGTGTTAACGACTTCCCTCAGCACTGAGTTCCAAACATGGATGAAGCATGTTCAAAAAAGATAAACACAGAGATACACTATTGGAATCCCAGTACTTCAAGGTGACAGAAAGAAGATAGGAAGTCTGAGGCTATCCTAGTCTTCACGCTAGGATTCCATCTCAAACAAAGCAAAATAAAACAACAGCAAAACCAGAAAGAAAGAGTTGTGCAGGCTAAGTTTAGGGGAGTGAAGTACAAGTAGGTGTGTATACATGTTGATAGCTCAAAACATTAGTGAGGAATTATAGGTCAGGAGTACACAGAGTGAATTAAGGCTCACCACGGATAGGGGGTGGTTATCTTAAGCATACTTACTGCAGCTGTTCAGAAATGAACTTGGAAGAATTATTTTCAGGGATGATGGTAAGAACTTTTTTCTGAGTTCAGTTTCTAGCTGGGCTGCTTTGTGGCAATGTGATCCTGGGTTAGCTCTTTTCTTACTTCATATGTTAAAGTGACAGTACCCAAACTAATAGCATAACTGAGAGTTTAGTTGATATAATACTTGCACAGTGCCTAGCACATGTTTCGAAATTATTAGAATCTTGAAAAGTTAACGTGTGTCTTCCCAATGCCTCTTTTCTTCCAAAAGAAAGATTCTGAATTTTCTCTGTCTGTATTTAAAAAATTTGGATTGAGAAAGAGTTGATCTTTTGTTTATGTTTCTTTAAATTGAACATAACATGTTTACTTTTATTTTTATTTATTTTTACATTTTTATTATTGTAAAATTTCTATACCCATGTCCGCTTTGTGTTTGAAAAACTTGGACTCAGGGAACAGGGGAGCGAAGAGTCGTCCTTTTCTTGATATATAAAGGAAATATTCTGAAAGTAGGGACTGCTTCTAGAAATTAGATCTTTACTGTGTTTATGAATTGATAGAATTTGGAGAGTACTCACAAAAATAATTTAGAATTCCTCTACTTTTAGGTCATTTAATTTTATATTTTTAGAGGATGATGTGAAAAGATGCAGCTATATTGTCTTAATATCAACTTCTTTCTTCGTTCCTCTTTCAAAAAATGAGCACCTGCTGAATGCCAGGCACTAATCACAGAGCAAGTAATGAACAAAAGAGACTGGGTACTACCCCATGGGCCTCCCAGTCTGTGACAGTGGAGACTGGCATTTATCAAGTTATTATATGCATAAATATTTAATGCCAAAGTATGCAAAGAATTGGAGGGCTGGAGAGAGAGTTCAGTCAATAAAGTTTTTGCTTTGTAAGCAAGAGGACCAGAGTTCCCCTCACCCATATAAAAGCACTCATGGAAAAATGCTAAGCATGGTAGTATGTGCTTGTAATCCTAGTAGCAGGGGAGAAAGTGTAACTGAATTGGTAAGCTCCAGGCCAGTGAGAGTTCCTGTCTCTAAGAAGGTGGATGGCATTCCAGAGATGTTCTGGTTTTCACATGTAGTTTTGGACCTCCCACCCATTTGAACATTCCTCCCCCCCTCAATAAAAAAGAAGTGGTTAAACCCCCCCCCCAAAAAAAAAGGCCCAGTTCAGTCTATAGAATAATGCATAAAACTTTCTAGAGGAGGAGACACTAGAGTTGATTTAGATTCTGGGTGGATGTATCAAGGAAGTAGAGTGGATTATGGAAGGCACAAACATACCAGGAGAATGGAATAGTATGGTGAGCATGCGCTGAGGCTGTTGTAACCTGATACTGGAAGGGAATGGAAAGCAATGGAGCTAAACAGATTTGTAGGCTCCATCTTCTGTAGGGCCAGATGTGTCATGGTAAGACTTGATTTTTATGGGAAAACTTTAAAAATTGAGTACTGATACAAATAAATTTGCATTTTGAGGAAGTCATTTTTGCTTGATGTAAGAAAAATAGATGAGGCAACCCTCTAAGAATGGAAGTGAGGGCACTGTGGTGGTAGTGCACACCTTTAATCACAGCATTTGGGGCTCAGAGGGACCAGAAAACAACTTTCAAACACACTCGTAGTGACCTACCCTATGCCAGCAAGGCAGCTGCAGCTCCTATGGACTGTGCAGCTTTTCAAAATTACACCATCAGCTGGAGAACAAACATAAAAAGGAGTCTATGAGAGACATTTCAGACTCCAACTATATGGATTAGTAACATTAGTTGAAGGACAGATCACAGAAGATGAGGACTGACTCATGACCTTCTCTTTTTAACCAGTAAAAGTTCTAGGAGCTGATAACCATTCACGACATTACCTGCAACTTCAGTAGTATTCAAGGACAATCAAGAGTCCCAAGAGAACAGTTGGCTGGGTAGAAGGAGAATACTTTTCCAGGTGACAGATCTGCAGTCTTCACAAGCCATTGAACTCTTCTAGACATGAATTTTGTCATTTTCAAAATAAATGGGTTATATTAGCCAATCTCTACACATGGGCTGCACATAGCTCTCTTTTTATTCTTTGGAGAGAAATAAAACTTAGGTTTTTTTTTTAAATATTACTTCTTTACCCTTTCAGCACATGTTAAACTCTCTGTGTATATGTGAATGTGTTGTTTCTACATTAATTATTACACAGACACTCATAGCAATCTCAAGAACTTTTAAGATTTTTCTCCTCAGTCACAGACAAAGAGACTGAGAATCTAAGAGATTAAGTTTGTTTAAAGATACTAATTGACAACACTAGAGGCCCTTAGTCTCCTAATTATTTGTCTGACTTCTTTCTATTAGGTACTTCTACCTTCTGTTGCATATTTATGTGCTTTTGTATTTTTTCCTTTCCCCTGCCATTCTATTGTTTTTAAGTATTCTGTCCAGGGAGGCAGAGTGAGGGAGTGTAATTCACTTTAGGCACTTATGATATTTGGTTTTAAACTATAAGCCTATTTGAAGCTTTAGACTTCTTTGTGATTATTCTTGCCACTTCTGACCCAATTACCAAGGATAATTAATAACTTGGGCAAATTCCAAGTGTTTATAAATGGAAGCAGATACAAAGGACCTGAAAGACTGCCTGATTAGAAAGAAGACAATTATGGTGTTTTTCAACTTTTGTTTCCAAAGAAAATAGGCAGTCACTATTTTGTAAATGGGTTTGTTTCTAAATCCAATGACGGTGGATATTGAGATTGCTTGCTTCTTAACCCTATTAAATTCATTCTCCATCTCAAAGAATATTCAACTCAAGGGGAAACCCAACAGCTGTAATTTAAGAGCAGTCTTTTCTTTCTGTGTAAGTGGGCTGGATATTTACAGAAGGTCATTTGGTCTCCACTCAACAAACAAATATCCAGTCAGTTGTACTGTGTTTCTTTATCTAATTATCTTCTCTGGAATCTTAGAGCCATTTAAATGGAGGATATTGCTTCAGCAGTCCACATTCAAGAAACAGAAAGAAGGCCCAAGAGGCTTAGGAGTCCCAAATATCACATGGACCTAATACTTTAAAAAGTCCATAAACCCAAAGGCACTTTGGCAGTGTACAGAACAAAGAATTATAAAACATAGTGTTCTGCATTAAGAAATGTATTGCATCTTGTGATCTCGTGAGTCACAAATTTGGTGTAGGCTTGTCCTGACTGGTTCCTCTGTTCTATGCAGTATCAGCTCTTGGTCAATTGGTGGTAATCAGTAAATGGAACATTTTGTCTAGAACATTCAAGATTCTGTCAATCAAATGTATGGTACTCTGACAGAAGACCATTCATATAGTTTTAACCCCTCAGCCTTTTATCAGTGTAGGTGAACTTTTTATACAGTGGAGTTCCTTGGTTCCAACAGACTAGGTTAGGAATAGTTGGTTTTCTTGAAACCTGGAGCCTAGCACTAGCACACAATCATTTCTTCCATCTACTGTTAAGCAAGTCACAGAATAGGCCACATTTAAGACTGGAGAACCAGCTATCTGTGGTGGAGCTTGTGGTATGTGGTGGTAGTGCTTAGCACTTGGGAGGTGAAGGCAGGAGGACCAGAAGTTCAAGGCCATCCACAACTACACAACAAATTTAAGACCACCCAGAGTTACATGAAATACTGCTCAAAACCAAAACAAAATAAAACAAAACAAAGCAGAATAGAAAAGAACAGAAAACTAAAATGGAAACAAAAAGCAAAAAAGTAAACAAGACCCCATCACTCAATGGGATAGGTGAAAATGAATTTATAGCCACCTTTAATGAATCTCCCTTTTATATTTATAACTTTTTCATTGTTCTAGTCTCAGCACCATTTCAGTACACTATTCTAAGAGCTAGCATTGCTCCAGCTCTCTTTAATGACCCTGGGCTGAGTTTGGACCCACTAACGAATGCTTTCTCTTACATCTAGTTATCAGGACCCACATACTCAGGGTTGATACCGATTTAATTGTGGAGCAATGGGCTATGCACAGACAGCCTGGTCTCCAGTCGAGCTGAGGTCTTGAACCCCGGTGGTACCCGATATGTGGTAATTTCCACCTACCTGGGATGGAAGGCATTCCATCATGTCTCCTGGATCCCTGGCTCCTGTCGAATTTACTGCACACACAACCCCCACAAGAGAGGCATGTGGCTAGCAGTCACATAGACAATGTCCCAAGCTTCTGGCATTCTGGCTAGACTCCTCCCCACAGTTACCTAGCAACACCAAGATAGCAAAGCCCACTATAAGAGCAGCTGCTTGGCCCCTCCTCACTCTCTTTAAGCTTTCTTATTCTCTAGCTCTCCTTCTCTCTCTATTTCCCTTCCCACATCTCTCTCCCTAAGCTTTTACCTTTCTTACTCTCTAGCCTTTCTTCTCTCTTTTTTCCCCTTATCTCCTCTTGGCCATGACTGGTCTCTCTCTTTCTACTCTCTCTCTTTCTTCCTGCCTTTCTACAATAAAGCTCTAAAACCATAGACTATCTCTGATCATCAAGACCTGCCATGCTTGAACATTGGTATAGGCTTTTTCCTAAAGAGCTGTGTCTAAGAGAAGGCCTTCCTTCACTGCAGCCATGGACCCGACTAAAGACTCTTGCCTGCCTGGGAACCACCCAGTCTCCCCACCCTGCCTCTCCCCCTGCTCTCTTCCCTTATCTCTGGGGCTGGGTGCCTCTATATAGGGGACCCTATTCTGTTCTCAGGTCCTCTGCAGTATCCAGCGTGGGATGCCAGAGACTGAGAACCTGGTACCTAGGGCTGCACCTTGTCCACCACCCACCATGTGGGGTCAGTGGCTTAACACAGCCAGATGCCCACGGGGGGGGGGCACATGGAAAGCTTCCAGCAGTCCTCCCATGTCTGCCCACCCAGAGCACTGGAATTCTGGCAGGACGAGCTTTCCCTCCCACTCCTCTCCTTCCTACACACCCACGGCCCCATATCTAATGTGGATGTTCTTGATGTTTTCTTGAAGCATCTTGCCCTTAACAAGTTTCTGAGCTTCTGGAAGAGTATGGCACATTTTAGTTTTCATTTTTAAAAATTTTACATATATGGGTGTTTTGCCTGCATGGATCTTCTGACCTGTGTTAGGGCACCAGATCCTCTGGGAATGGGGTTACAGACAGCTGTGAGCTGCACTGTGAGTGCTGGGTATTGACACTGGGTCTTGTGGAATAGCAGTCAATGCTCTTAAGTGATGAACTATCTCCCCAGCCTTGAGTTTGGTTCATTTTAAGAGAAATAATCCAAATGAATCTTTTATATGTATATTAGTAAAGCTCTCTTTGGTTGATTCTTTGTATATATGGAAAAAGTATTACACAAAATGAATCAAAGAAGTAAGTATACTAGAAGAATCATATTTGGGTACAAAATTCTACCTACATGGCCCTTTAGTTCTTCAAATATAACCAATTCTTTCCTAATATACAAAGTTTGTGCATGCCTTCCTTCCTGCTTATAGTGTCCTATCCTCCTTCCACTTCATTAACAGCCACTGTTAGAACACCAAGTGTGATGATTCTTCCAAAATATCATGTGTTGATAGATTGTCTCTCAATATTGTACAAGGCCCTTACCTAAACATGATAAAAGCAATCTACAGCAAACCAGTGGCCAACATCAAACTAAATGGAGAGAAGCTGGAAGCAATCCCACTAAAATCAGGGACCAGACAAGGCTGCCCACTTTCTCCCTACCTATTCAATATAGTACTTGAAGTCCTAGCCAGAGCGATTCGACAACAAAAGGAGGTNAAAAAAAAAAAAAAAAAAAAAGAAATGGGTCTTGTGGAAATTCTGGACCACAATAGCTCCAACTCCATCCATGGATAAAGCAATAATTTATTGATAGTTTCATAGGTCTTTTTTTCCTTTTTATTAGGTCTTCTTCTCATTTTTTGTGACCAAATACCTGAAAAGCAACTTTTTAAAAAAAGGTATTTTTTAGTTCATTGTTCATGCAATGCATCAAGATGGAGAAGGATTTATGGTGAGGCCAAATTTTGTCTATGCCCGAAAGAGGCTATTAGCCAACATCTCTGTGCATCATCAGGAAGTAGAGAAAGGGGAATGCCCATACTTGCTTGGCTTTCACCCTTTTATTCTCTAGTTAAGTGGAATTGGTGAAGTGGGTTGTTTTGATTTGCATTTCCCTGATGACTAAGGATGTTGAACATTTCTTTAGGTGCTTCTCAGCCATTTGATATTCCTCAGTTGAGAATTCTGGGTGCCCTTGCATTTGGAGGATAGATGTTCAGAATTGAGAGTTGTTCTTGGTAGATTTACTTTGATGAGTATCAAGTATCCTTTCTTATCTTTTTTGATGACTTTTAGTTGAAAGTCGATTTTATCTGAGATTAGAATGGCTACTCCCACTTGTTTCTTGGGACCATTTGCTTGGAAAACTGTTTTCCAGCCCTGTACTTTGAGATAGTGTTTGTCTTTAACATTGAGGTACCTTTCCTGTATGCAACAAAATGTTGGGTCCTATTTATGTATCCAGTCTGTTAGTCTATGTCTTTTTATCGGACAATTGAGTCCATTGATGTTAAGAGATATTAAGCAATAGTGATTGTTGCTTCCTTTTATTATTGGTATTATATTTATGTTTGTTTGGTTATCTTCTATTGGTTTGTTAAGAGATTACTCTCTTGCTTTTTCTAGGGTGTAGTTTCTCTCCTTGTGTTGGTGTTTTCCATCTATTATCCTTGGTAGAGCTGGTTTTATGGAAAGGTATTGTGTAAATTTGGTTTTGTCATAGAATATCTTGGTTTCTCCATGTATGTTAATTGAGAGTTTTGCTGGGTATAGTAGTCTGGGTTGGTATTTGTGTTTTCTTAGGGTCTGTATGAGATTCCCCCCAGGATCTTCTAGCTTTCATAGTCTCTGGTGAGAAATATGGGCTAATTTTGATAGGTCTGCCTTTATATGTTACTTGACCTTTTTCACTTACTACTTTTAATATTCTTTCTTTGTTTAGTGCATTTGGTGGTTTGATTATTATGTGACAGGAGGAATTTCTTTTCTGGTCCAATCTATTTGGAGTTCTGTAGGCTTCTTGTATGTTCATGGGCATCTCTTTCTTTAAGGTTACAGAAGTTTTGTTCTGTAACTTTGTTGAAGTTATTTACTGACTCTAAGTTGGGCATCTTCCCTCTCTTCTATACCTATTATCCTTAGGTTCGGTCTTCTCATTTTGTCCTAGATTTCCCGGATGTTTTGGTTTAGGAGCTTTTTGCCTTTTGCACTTTCTCTGACTGTTGTGTCAATATTTTCTATGGTATCTTTTGTAAGTGAGGGTCTCTCTTTTATCTCTTATATTCTGTTGGTGATGCTTGCATCTATGACTCCCCAGTCTCTTTCCTAGGTTTCTATCTCCAAGCTTGTCTCCCTTTGTGATTTCTTTATTGTTTCTATTTCCATTTTTAGATCCTAGATGTCTTTGTTCAGTTCCTTTACCTGTTTGGTTGTGTTTTCCTGAAATTCTTTAAGGGATTTTTGTGTTTCATCTTTAATGTCTTCTATGTGTTTATCTGTGTTCTCTTGTATTTCCTTAAGGGAGTTTTTTATGTACTTCTTAAATTCTTCTATCATCATTGTGAAATGTGACTTTAAATCAGAGTCTTGGTTTGTGTGTGTGTGTGTGTGTGTGTTGTAGTAACCAGGGTTCACTGTGGTGGGAGAACTGGGTTCTGATGATGCCAAGTAGCCTTGGTTTCTGTTGCTTATTTTCTTGCCTTTGCTTCTCACCATCTGGTTATCTCCGTTTTTGTCTGGTCTTGCTGTCTCTGACTGTGGCTTGTCCCTTCTGCAAGCTTGTGTGTCAGTACTTCTGGGAGAGCAGTTCTCTCCAGGATGAATTTGGGTATGGATATCTTGGTACAGTGTCAGCTCTGGGATGCAGACAGATACCAGAAGGATCCTGTCCCTAGCTGATCCTTGGTTACTGTATCTTGATGGCTCTGTGAGTGTCCCTCTTGAACCAGGAATTTGAAGAGAAGTGACGGTTTTACCTGGGATCGCAGGTGTGTAGGCACTCCTGGGAGACCAGCTCTCTCCTGGCAATATTTGTTCTCTGTGGCACAGAAACAGCTCTGGACGCAGATGGAGACTGGAAGACTCCTGTCCCAGGTAGTCCCTTGTTTCCTGTGTCCTGAGGGTTCTAGGCAGGTTCCTCTGAGCAGCAGTGGTGGTCCTACCTGCACTCACATTCCTGTCCACATTGCTGAAAGGCTTGCTCCCTCCTGGCACTATTTGGATATCTTTTAGAGGTAATTTTATGGTGATAGCAACAGAGTGTATAACACTGGAGACAATCACTTTCATGGGTCAAGGTCAGCCTGAAAATAATCTCTTATCTGGAAATACAGTCTCTGAGGATTATTAAATGTGTACTAAGCTAAAGAACAACAAAGATTCTGAATGGTGATAGACTTTTGCCTTTGACTACTTTATATTTTTCTTTCCTTTAAAAAACTTATTTTATATCTCATTTATTTATCTATTTATTTAGTTCATATCTTCACAGCAAGTTTCCTCTCTCTCCTCTCCTCCCAGTCCTTCTCTTCACCTCCTTTACCTCACCTCCATCATCTACTCCTCTGTTTCTCTTCAGAAAAAGGTGGAATACTATGGATAGCAACAACCCTTGCTCCCACTCTTAGGAGTCCCTCATGAAGACCAAGCTACCAAATGTATAAGTGCTTAAAGCATAGGTGAGTCCCATGCATGCTCCCTGGTTGTCTCTTCAGTCTCTCTGAGCCTGTATGAGCCTAGGTTAGTTGATTTGGTGGGTTTTGTTTGTTTGTTTGTTTTTGTTTTTGTTTGTTTTTTGTGTGTGTGTGTGTGTGTGTGTTCTTGACTCCTCTGACTCCTACAATTCTTATTCTCCCCCTTCCTGAGGATTCTCCAAGATCAATGTAATGTTTGGCTGTGGGTCTCTGCATCTATTTTCATCCATTGCTGGGTGACGCCTCTCTGATGATAATTGACCAGGTGCCAATTTGTGAATATAGAATACCATTAGGCATCATTTCATTGACTTTTTTTTTTGGTCAGTTATGTTTGGTTCTATCCTAGATCTCTGGGCTATCCAGTTCTTGGTTCCTGGCCCTTCTGGTAGTGTCAGGGATAGCCTCCTTCTCATGGTAGGGTCTCAAGCTGAACCAGTCATTCATTGGCTACTCCCACACTTTCTCCACCACCTTTACACCAGCACATCTTGTAGGTAGGACAAATTGTAGGTTGAAGGTTTTGTGGCTGGGTTGGTGTCCTAATCCCTCCACTAGAAGTGTTGGCTGGTTATAGGAGATGGCCAGTTTAGGCTTCATATCCCCCATTGCTAGGAGTCTTAGTGAGGGTCACCCTCATAGTTTCCTGGGAAGTTACATTGCATTAGGTTTCTAGCTTGTTCCAGAGATGCCACTCCCATTTCAGTTGTCTCTCCCAGTACTCTCTCCCTCCATCCTCCCCCAACCCGAACCTTTCTGCTCCCATCCCCAACCACATCCAGACTACTCTTCCTGTCTATCTGTGATGTCTGTTCTCCTTTACAGTGATATTCATGCCCTTCTTGAGTCCTTTTCATTTTGCTACTCTGGGTCTATGGACTCATGGTTATCCTTTCGAGGTAATATCCACTTATAAGTGAGTATATACCGTGTCTTTCTGGGTCAGGGTTACCGCTCTCAGGATGACTTTTTTCTAGTTCCATTCATTTGCCAGAAATTTTCATGATATCATTGTTTTTAACAGCTAAGTAATTCTCCATTGTGTAAATGTACCACATTTTCTTTATCCATTCTTCAGTTGAGGACCATCTAGGTTGTTTTAGTTTCTGTCTATTATGAATAAAACTGCTATGAACATAGTTAAGCAGTTTTCCTTGTGGTATGGTGAAGCATCCTTTGGGCATATGTCCAGGAGTGGTATAGCTTGGTCTTCAGGTAGACCAATTCCCACTTTTCTAAGAAACAACCATATTTATTTCCAAAGAAAATGTACAAGTTTACTCTCCCACCAGAAATGGAGGAGTGTTCCCTTTGATCCACATCCTAGCCAGTATGAGCTCCTATTTGTGTTTTTGATCATACCCATTTTGACAGGTATAAGATGGAATCTCAGAGTCATTTTGATTTACATTTTTCCTGGTGAGTAAGGATCCTGAACATTTAAGGCTTCTTGGCCATTTGCGATTCCTTTGTTAAGAATTCTCTGTTTAGCTCTGTACTCCATTTTTAAAAATCAGTTTATTTGGTTTGTTGATGTCTAGTTTCTTGAGTTCTTTATATAGTTTGAATATCAGACCTCTATCAGATGTGGGTTGGTGAAGATCTTTTTCTATTCTGCAGGCTGCTGTTTCATCCTTTCAGCAGTGTCCTTTGCCTTACAGAGAACTTCTCAGTCTTATGAGGTCCCATTTATTAACTGTTGTATTGTCTGCATGATAGGTATTCTGTTCAGGAAGTTGTCTCTTGTGCCAATGCATTTAAGGCTATTCCCCACTTTGTCTTCTATCAGGTTCAATATATCAGGTTTTATGTTGGCATCTTTGATCCACTTGGACTTCAGTTTTGAGCAGGGTGATAGATATGGGTCTATTTGCATTCTTCTACCTTCAGACATCCAGTTAGACCAACATCATTTGTGGGATATGCTTTCTTTTTCATTGTATAATTTTGGCTTCTTTGTCAAAAATTGAATGTCCATAGATGTGTGGATTTACTTCTGGGTCTTTGATTCAATTCTATTTATCAACCTGTTTGTTTTTATGCCAATACCATACATTTTTATTTTATCACTACTGATCTGTAGTAGAGATTGAGATCAGAGATGGTGACACCTCCAGAAGTTCTTTTATTGTGCATGTTTGTTTGTTTGTTTGTTAACTATCCTGAGTTTTTGTTTTTCCCTGTGAAGTTGAGTATTGTTCTTTCAAGGTCTGTAGACTTGTGTTGGAATTTGTGGGGACTGCATTGAATCTGTATATTGTTTTTGGTAAGATGATCATATTTTACTATGTTAATTCTATTGATCCATGAGCATGAGATTCATCTTCTGATACTTTCTCCAATTTCTTTCTTTAAAGACTTGAACTTCTTGTCATACATGTCTTTCACTTGCTTGGTTAGAATTAGAGTAGCTTACGTTTTAAGATAGTATTAGGACTTCTAATGAGGTAGCTACTTTAGGATAATGAGTTCAATTTTAGCCTCCCTTGCAGCAAGGTTTGGCCATGTGTCTCTTATTCTGCCTAGAAGAATATAAGCAAAAGTTAATACACACCTTCTTTTACTAACTGTTCTTGTGCTTATACTATTCCCTAAAGCCCAAATACTGCTGTGTTAATCCATGAAGATAATGGATAGAATTTTTTGGATAGGGGAACAGTGAGTGATTTTGTGAATAAAGTTTCCATTTTAGCATTGGCAGGCAAATCTTCACACTAGGAAAGTAATATAAAATTCTACCTTATAACAGAGAAGTTGGCATATTGATGCATTTTTGTAATCCTTGCACTAGAGGGTTGAATCCTTGATGATCAAGAGTCTGATGCCAGTTTGACCTGCATAGTAAATTTTGGGCCAATCCAAGAGATTTAGAGAGACCCTGTCTCAAAAAAGGTGTTCTTTTTGATAAATTTCCCTCCACTTCTGGCAAAACTAAACTTAATGAAAACAAAACTGGCATCTGGCATTAAATTATATAATACTGGTTTCCTTTAGATGGAAAATACATGTGATAAGATAATAGCAATGGTGTCAGATAAAAAGGGCATCACCAAGAATGGGCTCCATTGCATTTTTAGAGTATTTCCAAGGGTGAATTTTTCACAGGTAAAAATGATTCCTTACTTAAAGCTTTCCTTACTCGACTAACACAAAGCATTGAGGAAATTATTCCATTCCTAGAGGGCTTTCTGGTTTCACCAGCAACTTCTGTAATATCTTAGAGCATAAATTGATTCCTTTATTACTGTTAGAAAGTTCACCTGCCAGATTATACTGATTTCCCGAAGTCATTTTGGACAAAGGAAAGGTCACATTGTTTTTCCAGTAAAGATATGTTTTTTTCCCCTCTGTATCACTTGCCTGGTTTTCTCTCTTTTTTCAGCCTTTCTTTTGTGATAAATGTCTTAAATAAGACATTTTCCCCAAGATATTTAAAGCAATAATACTTAACCTTTGTATAACCTTTCATCTCCCGAGTCTTTTACAATGGGTACTGAAATCAGAAAACTCCCTGCAAAGGCCAATGTTGCTACAAACTCGTATGGAAAGAGGTTGAGTTCATCAGCTATCAGATAGAAGTAACAAAGAAAGCATTATCAAGAGCCAGGTTCTGTTTAGTGTTTGTGCAATAAACTTTAGGCACTGAAAAATCTCATCAGGCAGAAAGCTTCACATGGATGAAGCCATGAGTACTAGGTGTGCATGGTCGACTCTGTGATAACTACATTTTTAAATTTCTGATTTTGATTTTATAGTGCTAGGGGTGGAACCCAGGCCATTGGGTCTGCCAAACAAGCTCTCTAGCAGTGAGCTCCTACTAACTTAGTTATGGGTTCTAGTGCTATGATAAACCACTATACCAAAAGTTACTTGCAAAGGAAAAGGCTTATTTTGATTACCCTTTCACATCAGAGTCCATCATTGAGAGAAAACAGGGCAGATACTCAAATAAGGCAGGAAGTTGATTCAGAGGCCATGAAGGAGTGTTTCTCACTGGTTTCCTTCACATGACTTGCTCAGTATTCCTTTCTAGTATTCCTGTCTAGTATTCCCAGAACCACCAGACACCCCAGAGTGAGCTGGGCTTCCCCACACCAGTCATCAATCAAGAAAATGTACCATAGGCTTACCCACAGGCTTATCTGTTGGAGGATTTTTTAAGTTGCGATTCTCTTTTCCCAGGTGACTCTAGCCCGTGTTAAATTGGCATGTATCAGTTAGCAAGGCTACTTACTGCTTTCTATCATGCCTGCTTTTGTCCTTGTCATTTCCATCTATCCTGGTCCCTTTTATCCCCTGAACATTCTCTCCTAATGATTCCTCACTGACTCACAAAGCTTCTCCTTCTCAAGATCTTAGTTTAGATTTCTCCAAAGTTTTAGGGACAGCGAGTACCTAAGCAATGCCTATGTGGATCCATACTGGGGACTTCTGAAAGAACGTGAATGAAGGCACTGAGTGGTCCCACTCAAGGAGACTCCTCATTTCTTATAAAACAAACAAATAAAAGCAATGTGCACAATACAAATAATCTCTATTTGTCTATTTCAAATGGAGGGCTGGTGATTTGAAAACGTTAACAGGGGCCTTTCTATACTACACCTTGCCAATGTTTATTTAACTTTTGCAATATTTTGTTATTTCCTATTAAAGAATCTCATACAATATAGCATATCCACTTCCAAATTTTTGCCTTACCACTCTCTCCACATGGCATTTGCTCCCTTTCTTTGCTGAATAACATTTAGTTGAATAAATATACCACAATTGGTCTGTCCATTCTCCCATTATTGTTTCTAGTTTTGAACTATTATGATGACACCTAAGGAGGTTTTTTTCACATGCTGCACATGCTCTCTTGTGTGGATGCTGGGAATGGCATCTGGTCCTCATGCACACTAGAATACTGCTCTGCCATTGAGCTTTACCTCAGTCCGTATTATGACTATGATTTTTCTACATGCATTCTGGTTAAGATACACACTCATTTCTCCTGGGCATGTGATTAGCAGTGAGGATATAGAATCATATGGTAGGCATATGTTATCTTTTAGTAGCTACCAACAAATAATTGCCCAAAGGGTTGTATTGGCTCTACCTATATCACCAATGGCTGATAGCTGCAGTAACTCCAGAGCTTTGGGGATACTTGTCAGTGCTAGTTTTTCAATTTCTGGCATTCTTGTGGTGGCTGTGCAGAGGATCCTTCCCCCACATACACACACTTTTCTTTGAAGGGGATTGATGACATATTAAGTAAAGGATGGACTAAGTGGGGAAGGAGACTAAATGAAGGTACAGCAAGTGCAAAAGCAGCCATCACCCACTGAGAGGACACTGGAGCTTGGCCGGGATGGACTGACCAGACAAGATGAGGAAGACTTTAAACTGAGCAACTGTCCAAAGCTATGCAGAGGTGCAGAGCTCAGCTCTCAACATGTGTCTTTTATCTAGACAAATCTTTATCTAGACACAGCTTTAAGTTACTTGATATTTGCTGTAGCCCGAGGGGTGGGGCCACCCTAATTTCAGGTACACTAGTGCC
Organism: Mus minutoides; assembly: GCA_902729485.2. Classification (NCBI taxonomy): domain Eukaryota; kingdom Metazoa; phylum Chordata; class Mammalia; order Rodentia; family Muridae; genus Mus; species Mus minutoides. Next base: position 55,450 of record LR754269.1, on the reverse strand, counting down.
TGGAAAAGGTGTTATATTGTAGAAACTGCAAATATTGGAGAAAATGTCCTGGTAGTGTCTGGAGAGGACTTTAGAAAAGAGCAGGTTTGCTGTGATTTGAACAAATTGCGATGTGAAGATTTTGAATGTATTTTTCTACTTGTCCCTTGCCCTAGTGCAACTTGATGTCATCATTCCTTTTCTCCCATCTCTTTTCCTTGCTCCTTTTTTTTTTCATTAATCTATCCATGAAGACACATTTGCTGAGGGCCTGCTCTGTGCCAGGTCCTGGCTATGAGCCATGGTGGAACTAAAAATAAATGTGACATGTTGCAGTCCTCTGGGATTTCAATCCACTCAGTAAAGAATGTGACAAGGATACAGAAGATACAATCAATAGCAAGCAAAGCCCTTGTGACTCCCAACTGCCCTGTGTTTGTGATTTTCCCTTTCCCCCACAGCTGCCTAGGATTCTCCAATGGAGAATGAGTGCCATTGCTCTTCCAAATTTGATGAGAGGCATCCCTGCGAAATGAAACCCTGAAAGTGCATTACTATGTCTAACCTCTGGCTCATGATGGCCTAACAGCACAGGGGAATGTACATGAGGTGAGTAGTATTTTTGTCAACCTGGCAGAATCTAGAATTACTTGGAAGAAGACCCCTGGACTTGAATGGAGGCTTGAATGTGAATAATTGGGGTGTGTGGTGCCATCCCCTGACTGGATTCTTGCAGTATCAATAGAAATAAGTTGAGCAATAGCATGCATTTACTGCTTTTCTTCCTGACTGTAAACCCAATGTGACCAGTTGCTTCAAGCTTCTGCTGCCTTGACTTCCCTGCTATGATGGATGATATCTTGAACTTTGAGGAAAAAAAAAAAACACCTTTCCTTCATTAAATTGATTTTACTGTTATTTCATTACAGCAAGAGAAAAGTAATTGAGATAGTAGTACACAGGATTGTCCTGTCTGTGGTCACAGGGCTAACTGGGAACTCTGGTTGTTGCTTCCAGTCACTATCTCCAGAGAAGCTCAGATCACATATCACTAGCTCAAGAAAAGATCCAAATCAAAACTTCAATGTGTAGTGTTTACTGAATAGAAGTGCATTGTATGCTATTGCAAAGTTTACAAGTGGTAAATAGAATTACCTCAGTTGAGGACTATTTGTACTTAAGTTTGAAATGGGGAAATAGTGTAGGTGTTTGAAAAAGCTTCTAGTTAGAAATGACACCTATGTTAAGCAAAGGCCAGGTCAGATTTCAATGGTAGAGATGAAGGAAAGGTTATAATGGTAATAAGGAGCAGCTTAAATAAAGCGAGGGAGAGAAAATTTAGGGCACAGTAATAAAAATTGCAAGTGGGATTTGGCCAGAGCACACTGTGCAGAGGAGAGCACACCAGGTAGGGCAGACTTTGGTCAAAGCAGAAGTCGGGCAGCAATGCTTGTTCATTTGATGGACAATAGAGAATCATTAAATGGATTTGGAGAAAGCTTCATAGTTGAAGCTTTTTTAGAAGATTACTCTGGCAGCAATAAACTTCAAGGCTGAAAACAGGAATATTTAAGGAAGCTCCTTAATAGCCCAGTAAGGGAGAGGGCAGTGGAGAGGAGAAGGAAGTAGGAGGCAAATGGAAGTGAAGTATGATGATACATAGGTATAAAAGTGTCACAATCGAACTCATTACTTTGCACGATAACTAAAAAAATAACAAACTCATACATATATGCACATACACAAACATGAATAATGTATACATATAAACCTGCTGTCTGTCTATCTATCTACCTATCTATCTATCTATCTATCTATCTATCTATCTATCTATCTATCTATTTATCTATCATCTATCTATCTATCTTCCTACCTATGTATCCTTACTGTCTAAACAACCGATATCTTCTCTAAGTGTTTCCTTTCCCCAGTGTCACCGAATGGCATTGCTAATGCCATTTTTGAGATACCTGTAGGGAATGAAAATATTAACTAGAGCAGAGGGGGTTTCTCTGGATGGATCCCAGTTAATTTACCTGGGAAGTGGAGAAGCTACAGAGTAGCGCTCTCATTTGTTTTTGTTAAGAACATATGAAATGTTTGGCTGTGAGTAAGAGTGACTGGATTAGAAACTTAAATTTAGAAAAGTGTTAACTGTCAAAGTGAATATTTTTGTGCTTTCTCTAAAACTGTACTTTATAATCAACCTCAAAGATTACCAATGTTGCTTTGTAGATGAAAGACTAAATATGGATGCAGAATTAATAAAAACTGAATCCGCTATATAAACCAAGTTAAATAAAACCCTGAATATCTTTGAAAGCAAATTTCTCACAGCAAGCTTTAAGTTGGCTGGGGGAAATGATCAATATGAGAACCAATTAGAGAAAATGAAAGTTCAGAGATATGTGGAAGGGAGGCCAACCAGAGGCTGCTATTGTTTTCATCTTTCATAATGCTATATTTTAGGGTCACCCAGATGTAGCAGTAGGTAGGTGTGTGTTGATCAGGATTGTAAATCAATAGGAAGACAGAGTCAAGCTATAGTTCAGAGGTAAGGTGGAACACAGAAGGAAATATTCCCATGATGCTCAATGAGGAATTTCTTAAGACACAAACTTCAACCAAACAAAAAGTTTGATTTTATTGCCACAATTCTAGAAAAAGTTGCATGTTTTCATCGCCACTGTTTCATCCCTTACTGCTTGCTCAGCTAGTTCTTTCTAATGGATCTTGGTGTCTTGCTCTGTTACAAGACATTGCTTACTAAGTCCCCATGCTGCTATGTGCTAGAGGAGAGGGAGACTCTTCCAGTCTCAGCCAATCCATAGTCTCCACATCTACTTCTCCTAGATTCTGGGGCCCCACTTCTAGTTTTCCTGTTATCTCTTTGGTTTCTAATGCTTGGGTAGGAAGGGTTCTAAAATTGATGTAGGTTTATACAGGGTGGGGGGAACAGAAGTTAGTACACTGCATAGTGGCTCAAGGCTGATTTTACTGTCAAGCTATATTAAAGCAGAATTCTGTGTCAAACAGTAAACAAACAATACTGTTACTAGGCACTGGGCACTTCAATTTGCCATTTTTCCCTGGTTTGAGACTAGTCATGGTTGCTTCCAGATTTCTGCACCAGAAAGAGAGGGAGAGAGGGAGAGAGAGAGAGAGAGAGAGAGAGAGAGAGAGAGAGAGAGAGAGAGAGAGAGAGAGAGAGAGAGAGAGAGAGAGAGAGAGAGAGAGAGAGAGAGAAAGAGAGGAAGGAAGGAAGGAAGGAAGGAAGGAAGGAAGGAAGGAAGGAAGGGGAAAGGACATGACTGCTCTTATGTATGGTGGAGGAGAAAATTTATTGTAGATAAAAGTGAGAGCATAGTCATAGGCAGTGACATCTGGAAGAGTCCGGGGTGAGCATGACTGGACTGAGCTGGGCCATATGAGAAGAGAGAGAAAGAAAGAGACCTGGAAGGTGAAGACTAGATGAAAGGACATGGTTGGGTTATATAGGAAGGGTAGTTGGAGGGAGAAAAGTTCAGGCCTTGAGGTGGAAAGTTCAGGGTAGATGGTGGGGTATTCCAACCTGTAACAGGTAGGGACTGAGGAATGCCGGGGAGAATCTGGCAGCCAGGTCAGCTTTGATATGTTAATGAGCACTTCAACTGGCCCTTTGTCCTGGATTTGAAACCCAAAATCTACCACATCTGGGTTTAGTGGTTTAGGCCAGCCCCTAGAAAGTTCAAGGCCTGCCTGAGCAAATCAGCAAGAATGTGAGAAAGAACCTGTATAAAAAAAATACAAAGAGAGAGGGCTGGCTTAGTGGTTAACTGCTTGCCCAGTGTTCACGAGGTTCTGGGTTAGCACTCTAACACCGGAAACACCCCCCCCCACACACACACACACAAAAAAAACCAACCATCCAATACTGTCTAGTGTCACGGGTGACTGAGAGGATCTCTAAATGTCCTTGGTTTCATTATGATGACATCTTCAAATCTTTAACTTTGCAAAACTAGCTGTACCCAATGCATATCTGATGTCATGACTCATTTCAAACAGAAAAAGTGTAAACACAATTCTGGGAAAAATACCAACCCACTCCTGGTATTCCCTGTCTCTCCCACTCCTTTAACTCACAAGAAATGCTTCACTCTATTAAAGTTTGCCCATAACGTGCTGTTCAGTAGCCCAAGCAGAACTATTATCTCTTGGGAAGCCCATGCTTACCTCTTGAGCATGAACCTTCACCATGTAAAAACAAAACAAACAAACAAACAAACCAACAAACAAAACCCAACTTTCTTCTAAGCCTTGCTTTGTTTGTCTCTGAGCTCTTTGGCTGACTGCAACAATAACCAGGAAACATTAGGGAGAAATTTCTATTTGGTTTGTCAATCTCTGAGAGCTCCAGCTTACTTTACAGGCCTACATCAGCCCAGATGTGGTATATTTTAGGCCTCATATCAAGGACAAATGACCAATCGAGTTGCCCAGAAACCTATCAAATTAAACCTTGCTGCCAAGTTCTCCAAAATCCCTCAGTCCCTAACGGTCCCACCCACAACAGAAGCTGTGGATACCAAGGGCCAACTGTATTCTCTTCTTAATTGGCCTCAATATTTTTCCATTGTTTATAGAAAAATAAATGCTTCTTTAGGCCTTGAAGGTCTTAAAATGGCTAGTCATTCCTGTCCTCTTCAGTTTCACCCCTTCTCTTCATTCTTCCTTTGGCTCTTCATTCTTTAACTGTTGGACCTCCTCTCTGTCCCTCCTATCCACCCAGAAGAGCTCTCCCACGAGGACTTCAGCAGATGCAGACTGCCTGCAACAAACACCCACCATTTCTTTTCATGGCCAGAGTCTTGGATTTAATACCATTTGCTTAGGAAAGCCTGCCTTGAGTGCCTAAATTAGATCATCCTCACACTCCCTTGTTATATGTTGTTATAGCACTGGGTACTATTACCTGAGAACACTTTGCATATCTTAAAATGATTTACCTATTACTAACGTTATTTTGTCAAAGTTTACCTACTCCACAAGGCTCTAATGTTCTCTGAGGATAGGAACAACATCAGCTTTTGCTCATCTTTTTCTGGCCAGAGTAATTTGTAGTATTGTAGTCCAGTAAGCATTCAATAAATACACATGAAATAAAGCTAATGAGTTAATGAGTTGAGTTAAGTTATATTATATTGTGTCTCACAGAGCAGACTGGAGAAATCTTTGGTGTTCATGGTGACTTTATTGTCAGCAATGTTACTAAATGTTCCAACTTGAGACTTGTGAGAAGAAAGGAAAATTCTGATCTAGGCACCCTGGAGGAGATTTTCGAAATGGAATGGGGAGAACTAAGCAAGCAGGATTTATAAAACACCTCCAGCTGCTGGTTGGAATGTGAACTTTGATCTTCTCTACTTCAGGCAACTGGAACAGCCAGAATAACTGTGATTATTATGCTCAGAAGCTCCAGATGAATATTGAGAATATATCATGCTCTTTAATGGACATTTCCACCTTGTTTACACATCCTTTTAAAAGAGTGTTTTACTGGTCAGGCTCCTCTGTTCGTTCATTTATATAAGCTCCCACACTTCCTGCCTTCCTCAGAACACTGACTCAGAACTATCTGAGCCTGTTTCAGGAATCACAGATTCATAAGGCCTCCAAGAATATCCTTACACTCTTACACTTCCTGAGTTTGGATTGATTGACAGGTTGAAAATTGGTGATTCTGGACCAGCTGTAGCCTGAACGAAATACTTTCTTCAGCCTATACAATGTTTTGGAAAATGGTGAAAGCCCTGGAATGATTTCAGAATGCACAGATTTTATTTACAGATTTGAGATTTCTGGAGCTTGGCACAGGGCGGTGGCATGATCATGAATTCAAGGCCATTGTCAGCTACATAGAACATTCAAGGACAGCCAGTAATACATAATAAGAAAACCAAAGAAAATATGAATCTCTGGCTTTTTATGAAAAAAAAAATGAAGTTCTGACAAACTAGGTCCATACATTTTTTTTTTTCTAGCAACAATCAGCTGGAGTTGGGAAGGGACTGTTCCAGTTCCATGAGGTGCTTGCTCTTTAATTCACTTTAATATAATAATTTATATTCCCCATCTAGCCTTCTTCAATCATTTAATTATAAGCCTGGCCCACAGAGGCATCTACCTCTTATACTTACTGTTCTTGGTCTGAGCTTTCTTTATTAGAAATCACCAGACCCAGATAATTGGATAGTCTGATAAAGTCCTGGATTGCCCGGAACAATCACACCATCAATTTGTTTTTCTTAATCCCTGAGAAGTTCTCTTAGAAATGCAGAATTCTTTTGTCTAGCCTTTTCATTTTCAGGAGGAAAGAGTTGAGGGCCAGAGCAGATAATAACTTGTCCAGGTTGACAAAGCTGCTTCTCTGCCCCTGCTACCACACATCCCCTTTGGCTGGTGTGTTTAGTAATATCAGAAAAAAGTTTAGGGACTATATTCTTTTATGAACTTATCATTTAAAATGGTATGCTCTTCAACCTAGAAGAATTAATTTAAATTTATTTATTAATTAATTAAATAAATTAATTAATAAATTAAGCTTCCAAGTCTCTAGTTCAAACGTTTTATTTCAGGAACTCATTGATAATTTTGGGTACACTGCTTTTTTTTTTTTTTTTTTTTTTGGTTTTTCGAGACAGGGTTTCTCTGTGTAGCCCTGGCTGTCCTGGAACTCACTTTGTAGACCAGGCTGGCCTTGAACTCAGCTATCCGCCTGCCTCTGCCTCCCGAGTGCTGGGATTAAAGGCGTGCGCCACCACACCCGGCTACACTGCTTTTTATTATGAATAAAGTATGAAATCAAACTAATAGGGCACCATTATTTGTTGACTTTTCTACTGCATCTGCAAATCTGGCTTGAAAATGTAAATATCTATTTGTATGTGTATATATATGCATATATGGAATAGTAAGTTTATTTTCAGTATGCATCTACTTAAAACAAATAGTTTGAATGAATTGTGAAGAGGAGGCCAGGCTAACCAATAGATGTTACTTTTCTTGTTGCTGTGATTAAATACCTGAAAGAACAACCAGAAGTAGGAAGGACTTATTTTGACTTGTGGTTTCAAAGCACTCAGTCAATGGCCAATTGGTCATGTACATGTAGACAAAAGAATGGGTATGTGTGGTGGAGAACTATTTACCTTCTGGCTGGTGGAAGCAGAGAGAGGAAACCCTTTTACTCTGGCAGGCTTTCTCTCTATTTCTTTCAGCTCCCTCCAGCCTATGGGGAAGGTGCCATCCACATTTAGAGTGGGTTTCCACCCTCTTAGTCTTCTATGGGAAAATACACACAAACATACCCAGTGGTGTGTTTTATAAAACTTCACATGTCAATCCAATTATATTCACAAGATTAATTATCTCTTATATGAAGTAGGTAACCATTATACATGATCAAATCTTATTCAGTGCATAATCTAACCAGAGAATGGTTTAGCTGAGTTAAAGTATATGTATGTTGAACATTTTCCTTTCATCCATCAAATACGTACTGAATATCTATATGCCAAATGTATGCATGATATGTGTGAATGGGCCTTAAACTCTAGTGAGGAGATCTAGATACTTATTAAATAAATGCACACATGTATTTACAAAAAGTCATTTAAAATGTATAAGGAGTCTAAGAATTTATTGACAGAGTCACCTTCTGACTTTTAGGGTCTACAGCCAGGTTTTGGTAAGGAACTGTAAGAATTAACTAGGTAGACAAACTAGTGATGGATATGTGTTAATTACTGCCCTAAATGTTTTGGCATGGAGTTTTAATAAAAAAAACTGACTTTTGCCCAGTTCTGGGTTTTTTTTTTTTTTTTTTGACACCAATTACAGAAAACTCTGTCCAACCTTTTTACTATAATCAACATTTTTATCATAATGAATGATAAAGAAAGGGCTCCATGATGGAACTCATTTACCATCTTGGGAGTTTTCAGAGATCTCTCAGAGACAAGTAGAATGTGAGTGGAGTAATTTTGTTAGAAAAAAATTCAAAATTGTTCAATTATGATTCAGGACTATCTTAGTTACTCTTCTACTGTTTGACAAAGCCAAGGATGAGTCTGTGACCATCATGGTTGGTGGTATGGTAGCAGGCAGCTAGGCATGGTGCTCTAGAAGTATCTGAGAGCTCATATTACCATCCACAAGCACCAGGCAGAGATCTACTTAGGTATGTCATGGACTTTTGGAACCCCAAATCCAGCCCTCCAAGTGACACACCTATTCCAACAAACCCATACCACTTAATCCTTCCCAAATAGTTCCACTAGCTGGGGACTGAGCATTCAAATAAATGAGCCTGTGAGCACCATTCTCATCTAAACCACCACAAGGTCTAAAAGTTTGATAATCTTGTTACAAGCCAAGGATCTATGCTGAAATGGTGAAATGATCTTGTATTTGGGAAATAAATGGTGATTCCAGAAAATACCTTTGGACAATTTATTTTACAAGTATCCACTTATATTCTATTCTTTAAGAGCCCCATAGCCTTATTAAATATTTTGTTTCTCAAGATGAAGCGAATGATGACAGTTTAAGTGTTTCAATATTGGATAATACAGTGAACTTGACAATAAGTAGTCTAGGTCTTATACAATATTTTGACTAGTAATGATGCTTTGCCTTTGCAATGCAGCCGCATGTTGTTTTGCATCACCATGCTTCTGAATAGTGTAACGAGAAATGACCAGAATAATGAAAAATGACAGGCTGCTTGGCCAGCAGTGAACCTTGGTCAATTACAACACCAGATAATGCCAATCTACACCATTCAAAGGCTATTTGGGGCAAAACATACCATCTGAATGGAATGGTGTCTGATTTAGAAAATATCAGTAACTAAATGATTTTTATATCTTTAGATGTCTGTGTAGATTTAAGATTTTTCTTCTACTTCTTGCATCTCTGTTCAGAGAAATATTTGTATATGAGACAGAGCACTAAATGTTGCATTATTTTGGATATTAGGGTGCATTTTTATTTCAAACTTCAGAAAGATGTCCTCTGTAATGTTCACTCAAATAGTGTCAGATCATTTCATTTAGAGGATAAAGACATTTAAGTGACTATTTATTTGATTTGTAACAAGGGAAATTTCTTTGACAGCCCCTCAAATTTAAATACAATTAGTTTCATAGTGGTTTATTTTAAAATATATTGACAACCGTTTATCTTAGAATGAAGTTGTTGAGAATGGATCATCATACTTTCTCCAATTGAAGAGTGTGATCATAATTTGAGCAAATAACTTTCTGATTTAGAAGAAGGCCACCAAAAGAGTGAGATATTGCCTGTGGAAGAAGGGTTTGGTAGACTTCTGGCAGGTAATAGGAAGAAGGGAAAAGAAAGCTAAAATGAGAGAGAGAGAGAGAGAGAGAGAGAGAGAGAGAGAGAGAGAGAGAGAGAGAGATGTAAAGTATGGGTATGTCTAAGAGCCAAATGGCATTGCCTTAGTGACACTGATGAATTTGTCTGGAGAGTTTTGAGCCCCAGAATCTGAGTTGATAGGAAAAGACATTTTTGGAGACATATGAGTTGATTAAATTGCTCTTTTGGGTAAAATTATTCTAGCAGAATCACTTTGATTTTAGCCTATTTTTATCTCCCCTCCCCTCCCCTCCCTCCTCCCCTCCCTCCTCCCCTCCTCTCCCCTCCTTTTCTCTCCTCTCCTCTCCTNTCTCCCCACCCCTTCCCACCTCTCAGCTCCACAACCCTCCCCTCCCCAACCCTTCCCTCCCCTCCATTCCTCTCTGCTTTCTCCTCTCCTCTCTCCTGCCTCCCCTCTCTTCTCCTTTCTTCTACCCTTCCTCCTCTCCTTTCATTCCCTTCTTTTATGAAGTGTCTCAAGTAGGTCTGAATGGAATTAAACTGGTAATGTAGCCAAATATAAGCTTGAACTCCTGATCCTTCTGCCTCCACTTCTTGAGAGTTGGGATTACAGGCATGAGTCATCAAGTCCAGTTTTTACAGTACTGGGGATCAAATAGCAGAGTATTATGCATGCCAGTCAAGCACAGTACCAATTGAGCTACATCCCTAGCTCTGATTGGATCTTTAATAATGAAAGCAATGACATTGTAAAGGTATGATTTGAATGTGGAATGTCTCCTACAGGCCCATGTATTAAACACTTGATACCAAGCTGGTGGTGCTATTTTGGGAAGTTGAGGAAACTTTAAACAGTGACAAGATGGAGGATGTAGGTCACAGGATAGCATGTCTTTGGGGCATGTCTGGCTATGATAGTGTCTCACTGCTTCTCAATGAGATCCACTGTCACTCACTCCCATGGCCATTGATGTGTCCACAGAGAGGGGGCCAAGAGACTATGGGCCAAACTTTCAGAAACTGAATCAAAATGAAGTTTTCCTTTCAAGTTGTTTTATTAGGCATTTCCTCAGAACAGTAGAAAGTTTAACATTCAGAGGAATCAGGAAAGGGCACACACATATTTCTCAAGAATGCCCCAGTGCAGGGGAACGCCAGGGCCAGGATGTGGGAGTGGGTGGGTAGGGGAGCAGGGCGGAGGATGGGGGAGGGTATAGGGGACTTCTTTGGGATAACATTTGAAATGTAAATGAAGAAAATATCTAATAAAAATTGGAAAAAAAGTAAAAATTAAAAAAAAAGTTCAGTCTGCTGCCAAAAGGATGGACCAACCAGTGACTGCTGCAGCTGGAGATCCATCCCATAATCAGCCACCAAAAGCAGACACTACTGCATATGCCAGCAAGATTTTGCTGAAAGGACCCTGATATAGCTGTCTCCTGTGAGGCTATGCCAGTGCCTGGCAAACACAGAAGTGGATGCTCACAGTCATCTATAGGATGGAACACAGGGCCCCCAAAGGAGGAGCTAGAGAAATTACCCAAGGAACTGAAGGGGTCTGCAACCCTATAGGTGAAACAACAATATGAACTAATCAGTACCCCCAGAGCTCATGTCTCTAGCTGCATATGTAGCAGAAGATGGCCTAGTCGGCCATCATTGGGAAGAGAGGCCCCTTGGTCTTACAAACTTTATATGCCTCAATACAGGGGAATGCCAGGGCCAAGAAGTTGAGTGGGTGGGTAGGGGAGAAGGGCAGGGGGTCGGGGAGGTTATAGGGGACTTTCAGGATAGCATTTGAAATGTAAATGAAGAAAATAATAAAAAAATTGGAAAAAAGAAAGCTTTATAGAAACAAAATCTATAAGAAAGTGAGTGAACAAACAAAAATACAGTACAAAAACAAACAAACACCTAAACCAGATATAGTGATAGCATTTGATGTATTCTCCCAACTTTTCTATGATGCTGTTGTAATGTTTTCTATTTAGGAGAAAGTAATACGAGCAGTTTAGGGTGTGTGTACACCGGGCTGAGGGAAACCTGATCAAATCTTGAAGCTACAGTCAGAGGCTCAGAGATAACACTCAATTCTAGTCCCAGCTGCTCATGAATTGGAATCTGGTAATTTAATCACCCTCTTTCTTGGTTTCTTCAAGTTGAGAACCAAACCCATCACCAATTTCTGTTCCTATTTAACAATATTAGAGCAGCTGTTTCAAAATAGTGAAACAAGTGAAAGTAACTTAAAGTACATTGACTAGAAATAAAAATTAACCTAGTTAAGAAGCCTAGTCTGGAGGCACTCAGGGCAATGAGTTTTCCTCTTAGGACTGCCTTCATGGAGAAAGAGGAACACTCCTCCATTGCTGGTGGGATTGCAAGCTTGTATAACCACTCTGGAAGTCAGTCTGGCGGTTCCTCAGAAAATTGGACATAGTACTACCGGAGGATCCAGCAATACCTCTCCTGGGCATATACCCAGAAGATGTTCCAACTGGTAAAAAGGACACATGCTCCACTATGTTCATAGCAGCCTTATAATAGCAAGAAGGTAGAAAGAACCCAGATCTCCCTCAACAGAGGAATGGATACAGAAAATGTGGTACATTTACACAATGGAGTACTATTCTGCTATTAAAAAAAATGAATTTATGAAATTCTTGGGCAAATGGATGTATCTAGAGGATATAATCCTTAGGGAGGTAACCCAATCACAAAAGAAGTTATTGGATATGCGCTCACTGATAAGTGGATATTAGCCCAGAAACTTAGAATACCCAAGATACAATTTGCAAAACACAAGAAAATCAAGAAGGAAGACTAGTGTGTGGATACTTCATTCCTTCTTAGAATAGGGAACAAAATACCCATGAAAGGAGTTACAGAGACAAAGTTTGGAACTAAGATGAAAGAGTGGACCATCCAGAGACTACCCACTCAGGGATCCATCCCATAATCAGTCACTAAACTCAGACACTATTGCATAGGACAGCAAGAGTTTACTGAAGGGACCCTGATATAGCTGTATCGTATCAGGCTATACCAGTGCCTGGCAAATACAGAAATGGATGCTCACAGTCATCTATATGATGGAACACAGGGCCCACAATGGAGAAGCTAGAGATAGAACCCCAGGAGCTGAAGGGGTCTGCAACCCTATAAGAGGAACAACAATATGAATTAACCAGAACCCCCAGAGCTCGTGTCTCTAACTGCATATGTTGCAGAAGATGGCCTAGTAGGCCATCACTGGGAAGAGAGGACCCTTGGTATTGCAATCTTTATATGCCCCAATACAGGGGGAACACCAGGGCCAAGAAGTGGGAGTGGGTGGGCAGGGGAGCAGGGCAGGGGGAGGGGAGAGGGAACTTTCGGGATAGCATTTGAAATGTAAATTAAGAAAATATCTAATTTAAAAAATTGAAAAAAAAAGAAGCCTAGTCTGCCAGCAATGGGAGGAGAGGCCTTAGGAAGATCATATGCCCCAGTACAGGAGAATGCCAGGGCCAGGAATTGGGAGTGGGTGGGTTGGGGACCAGGGTAGGGGGAGAGTATAGGGGGCTTTGGGGATAGCATTTGAAATGTAAATGAAGAAAATATCTAATAAAATAAATAAATAAATAATAAATAAATAAATAATAGAATGAAGAAATTATATTTATTTGTAGCTCAGAAGGCTTGTAATGTGGGGAAACACGGATTCAAACAGCCTTGAAAATGTGCCCAGAAAATGGCACCTGTATTCATAGATTTAAGACACAAATGGGGTGTGAGAATTAAATCACTTGTTAGTAAAATATTTTGGTTGATTATAGAAAAGTTAAGCTGTTTGTGAAAAATCATTGGGGTACAGTTTTAGTCTGTGTGTGGTTCAATGGAAGGGACCTGTTGAACTAAAGGTCAGCAGAAATCAACTGTGTTTCAGGAAAATGATGTGGTCCAGTCCAGAAGTCTGCTTGCACTGGAGTTGGTAAGCATGTCTGCAGCCCAGTTCAAAGGTTCAACTGCAAGCATGTCCGAGGCCTCATATAACAGTGCCTCTGGGCACCATAGGAAGGACTCTGAACTTCTTTTGTTTGTTTGTTTTGTTGTGGCAGCTACTTGTTCCAGGAAATGACAGTTCCTAGAAATGAAAAAAACTCACCTACTACAATTATTTCCTTTGGAAGAATAGAAGATAACTCAGAAAGTCTTGTTTAAGACTCCCTTTCTGCTGTGGCCATTAACCCAGACAGATACTTGTTTTCCTTTTTTTTTTTTTTTTTCAAGACAGGGTTTCTCTGTGTACCCCTGGCTGTCCTGGAACTCACTTTGTAGACCAGGCTGGCCTCAAACTCAGAAATGTACCTGCCTCTGCCTCCCAAGTGCTGGGATTAAAGGTGTGCACCACCACCGCCCAGCTTGTTTGCCTCTTTGTAAAGTTCACTTGATGACCATCTAGCTGTAGCTCTGAAACTTTATAAAATCCTCTCCAACTTTCCTTTGCTGACATATTAAGACTGGAGTGAAACCACTAAATAGTTGTGCTTGCTAACAAGGTTTTTGAGGAGAATTGTTCTGTCTGTTTAAGGTTTGATAACATTTAAAAAGGATAGTTGGACCTTATACTTGTTTTATCTTTTATTTTCTTAGATTCATGCTGATGACATTTCCTTCTTCCCTTCTCTCTATATCAGCTACAGAGCTACAGATTAAGCTTCTTTTAAGCTTTTTTTCATTTCCCCATGTGCTTTAATTGCTTCCTTTTATCCCCTTTGAATTAAAATTGCAATATAACCTGACATTTTTTTTTGAGGAACAACCATGGGTAAATTCTAGTTGTAATTAAGAAGTGAGTAGGCCAAAACAAGCACAAACTTGTCATCTCAGAACTCAGTGAGCTTGAGGCCAGCCTGAGCTACACAAAGAGTATACATCTCAGAAACAAATAACCACCATCACATGTAGCTACAAAGTACCCATAAATTACAACCAAGGAAATAATAACTCCAACAAATACATGAAACAGATAGAAGTTAAAAGTTAGATGATGGTGTTTGTGTAAGAATAATTTTATAGAGCTATATACTTAAATAAGGGGAAGATAGTAAATTTTACATCACTCACATTTTATACAACATACAAAAGAACCTGAAGACAGTTTCCTCCTCACAGTCTTTGTATAGGCAATACAGGAGTCTAACATAGGACTGTATGGATCCTCCTTACAAGACATACATAAAATATGCCAGATCTAGTACTTGTTTAAGGAAGTGATCAGTAGATACAATATTCTTTCCCTTCTTGGTCTCCATTTTCTTCTCCTTTTCTTCAGTGAAGACTATGAGAGGCAACTCTTTCCTTGTATTTAAAGATCAATTTCAAACTGATAGCTAATGTCGGAACACAGTAGGGAAGTACTAAGAGCTTGGTTTGAGAAAGTGTTGCTTTAGTAGTCCTCTCTGTTCTGACCCAATTTTTTTTTTTGTTTTTTATGCATATGTTGCATTACTTTACTGTGTGCACCTCTCAGGTGGATCTGCAGTACTGTCTTACCATAATTTGAATTTGAATTTCTCTTTTTTTTCAATTTTTATTAGATATTTTCTTCATTTACATTTCAAGTGTTATCCAGAAAGTTCCCTATACCCTCCCCCCTCCCGGCCCTGCTCCCCTACCCATCTGCTCCCACTTCTTGGCCCTGGCGTTCCCCTGTATTGGGGCATATAAAGTCTGCATGACCAAGGGGCCTTTCTTCCCACTGATGGCCAACTAGGCCATCCTCTTCTA
>LR754269.1:0-40218 GCA_902729485.2 Mus minutoides | reverse complement strand
AATGAGCTCAGGGGGTACTAGTTAGTTCATGGTTATTCTTCCACCTAGAGGGTTGAAGACCCCTTCAGCTCCTTAGGTACTTTCTGTAGCTCCTTCTTCCTTGGGAACCCTGTGTTCCATCTAATAGCTGACTGTGAGCTTCCACCTCCATGTTTGCCAGGCATTGGTATAGTTTCCCCCGAGACAGCTATATCTGGGCCCTTTCAGCTCTATCTTGCTGGCATATGCTATAGTGTCTATGTTTAGTGGCTGATTGTGCTGACCCAATTTTTGCCCTGGTGGGTTCACAGTGTGATAACAGGTAAGGAAATGTATAGTTCCACCTATATTAAATTTAGAGAGAGTGTGGGTGGATCTTAAAGAAAAGTAAATGTGTTTACTGAAGGGACCCTGATATAGCTGTCTCCCACAGAAGTGGATGCTCACAGTCATCCATAAGATGGAGCACGGGGCCCACATTGGAGAAGCTAGAGATAGAACCCCAGGAGCTGAAGGGGTCTGCAACCATAGAAGAGGAACAACAATATGAACTAACAGAACTCCCATAACTCGTGTCTCTAACTCCATATATAGCAGAAGATGGCCTAGTCGGCCATCATTGGGAGGAGAGGCCCCTTGGTACTGCAATCTTTATATTCACCAATACAGGGGAACGCCAGGGCCAAGAAGTGGGAGTGGGTGGGCAGGGGAACAGGGCAGTGGGAGGGGGGAGGGAACTTTCGGGATAGCATTTGAAAGGTAAATTAAGAAAATATCTAATAAAAAATTGAAAAAAAAAAGAAAAGTAAATGTGGTCAGAAACAGAAGTACTAACCACAACATTTGAATATCACATTTTTTTTTGGCACCAGATATGTGATGAATACACAGCTTATCATAGCTCCACACATCTGAGATATCTATTTTTTGGTGTAAGACTCATCAGTGTTTGTTATTTATTTGTGAGGTCCAGTGCAAAATAAAAAGACAAAAGGCCATTGTTAAAAAAGGAAAGAGGAATTACCATTAACATATTAACATGTAAGGACATTTCCTTTCCTTCATGATCTCTCTCTTAACTTCCATTTTAAAATCTGCTACTATATGTGACTCTGAGTAAAGAAAAATTAAAAGTTGATATATCCACAAAAGAAACTTTCCATCCTTTGATGGTTCACTAATTTGAGTCTAGGAGGAACTGTAATACTTAATTGTTAACTTCACTCAGTTGAGAGATACCCAGGAGATTAGTGAAACACACTTCTAGGTAGTGTCTATGAAGGAATTTCTAGAGAAGATTGATGAATGAGCCAGCAACTCCCTGAATATGAATGGTGTCTTCAACCTTTCAGTGTGCACTTAAATTAGTTACTTTTCATGTTTTCAACCTCTGACTACATCTTCGATCCCTTCTGTTAAGAAGCTTCTAGTCCCTTAGACTGGGCAGCTGCCAGGTTGTTTGCCCCCTCAACTGTCAATTTGCAGTCAGCTACTGTTGAACTACTCAACCTCCAGTTATGCAAATGAATAAAAAAATCTATCTATCTATCTATCTATCTATCTATCTATCTATCTATCTATCTATCCATCCATCCATCTATCTATCAATCTATGTATCTACCTATCTATCATCTGTTATCTAGTACTATCTATCTTCTGTTTGCTCTGTACATCTGGAGAATGCTGACTTAAAATAGGAACAGTCTCTAAAGTTCCATTATCTAACTCAAACAAAGCTCTCTAGGAGGAACTGGATTACTATAATGCCCCTTCATACAATCTCATTAAATGTAAGACTAATTCATGGGAAAAGAGAGTGGTATCCCACATAAGAATGTAATCTTTGTCATGTGTTGTCCTTCCCTTTCTCCTAGTTTATTTACCTCAAAATCCAAATACTCTTATTATTCTTCATAGTTTAGGGTAATACATAATAGTTTATAACTATATGAACTTCACCTATCAGGCTACCTTTCTCTGATTCTTATATTTATGTACATGCACAAAGAACACATTCCTATATCATTTTGTGTGTTAACCTTGCTACTTTAATCTCCCTGAAACCTTCAGAGGATGAAAGGAAATTTGTCTTTGCCCTTATGTTGCTACGTAAGCATACTCTGGATCACAGAGCTCCATTCATTGAAACGAGTTAGGGAAAAATGACTTGTCTTAGTTGATATCTCCATCTTCTGTTTGGCCACATGCACCTGCTTCTTCCAAGAAGACAACTATCCTGGGAGAGCAAGTAGGGATGGACTAAAGGGTGTATTTCTCCTCACTTTAAAAGAATAATTGACCCACTTGCCTTTTTTTGAGCATGTAAGGCAACTGCATTTATGTAAGTTTGGAGATATGAGGATTAGGTTAAGACAGATCATAAGCTAAATTTTTGAGGCTTTGGGAGCATGCTGCATATGGAGCATTGCATTAATATTAGTAGCCTTAATGACAGTGATGCTGTTGAGATTAGAACCTAGCTCTCTCTGTCTCTGAGCTCTTTCTATTTGATAATGCCAGTCCTTATAAAAGGTAAAGCCACTCTTGAGCACCTACTGTGTTCTAGCTATATGGAAGGCACTTCATGTAACAACTATGTGAGGGGGTATCATTGATACAAGTGCTCAACTTCTTTTTTATGTACATGACACACCAGAAGAGGGCATTGGATTCCTTTACAGGTGGATGTGAGCCACCATGTGGTTGCTGGGAATTGAACTCAGGACCTCTGGAAGAGCAGTCAGTGCTCTTAACTGTTGAGCCATCTCTCCAGCCCCCAAGTGCTCAACTTCTAATTTATAGACTGAGGCCTGTTAAGCTAGCTTAGCACCTTGCTTGAGGTCACAGATCAAGTTGTGACAACAAAAGCACACAGGTCATTTCCAAACCAAAACTTAATCATTTCTTCCAAGGTTTCCAGAAGATCGGGGAAAATGCAATTTGGACATCTTCCCCTTCATTGATCATTCCACAATATTAGATTACTTCCATCATTAAACCTTGTTGGTTCTCTTGAGTGTATACCCAAAGGAATCAAAGCAAATATACAACAGTGATACCTATGTGCCCATGTTCATTGCAACGCCTTATTCACAAGAGTTAAGTCATGGAGTCAGCCTATGTGCCCATCAATAGGTGAATGAATAAAGAAAATATGGCTTCTATACACAATAGAATATTATGCATACAGAAGAATTGTACTGGGGATGCAGTTTCATCAGTAATGTGTTTTCCTTGCAAGCATGAGAACCTGAGTTCAACACCTAGAACTCTTGTAATAAAGCTAGGTGTGGCAGTATGTGCTATAATCCCAGCACTGGGGAGGCAGCAAACAGTGGCCTCCACCCTCCTGGTCCTTGATAGTCTGCCATCATAGCCTAATCAGAGATCTTTACGTCAAGGAGAGATCCTGTCTCAAAAAATAAGTTGGATGGTTCCTGAGGAACATCACTTGACTTGAACAAATGGGCACACCCTTACCTGTATGCATCCGTGCACATTTTAAAATAAAAAAGAACAAAATTTAGTAATTTGCAAGAAAATGGATGGGCCATCATGATAAGGAAATAATCTAGACTCAGAGAGACAAATAAGGCTGCTATTACATGTGTAATCTACATTTACATACTTGTACACAAATGTGCATGTATAAAAATGCAAGTAGAACGGAGACTATTTAGACTGAGTGTGTGAAAGTGTGAGTGTATGAAAGATGGGAGAACTAGACAAGACAATTGATGAATAATTTGAGCAAAGTTTAATGATTTACATGAAATGCCTGACAAATACTGAGGTGGATGCTCACAGCCATCCATTGGATGGAGCACAGGATTCCTGATAAAGGAACTAGAGAAAGAACCCAAGGAGCTGAAGGGGTTTGCAGTCCCATAGGAGGAACAACAATATGAACTAACCAGTACCCCCAGAGCACCCTGGGACTGAACCACCAATCAAAGAAAACACATGGTGGGACTCATGACTCTAGCTTCATATGTAGCAGAGGATGGCCTAGTCAGTCATCAATGAGAGGAGAGGCCCTTGGTCCTGTGAAGGCTCTATGACCCAGTATAGGGGACTGCCAGGGCCAGGAAGCAGGAGTGGATGGGTTGTGGAGCAGGGGGAGGGGGAAGGGGATAGGGGGTTTTCGGAGGGAAAACTAGGAAAGGGGATAACATTTGAATGTAAATAAAGAAAGTATCTAATAAAAAATAGTTAAAAAAAAGAAAATGCCTTGATGAAACTGATTGCACTGTAAAACAGTATACATGACTACCTTTTAAAAACACATTTTTGATGAAAAGAAAATCCTTCTTTGTTAATGACAAATGGATTTTTGAGGACTATTTTCTGCCTGTTTTGGAATGGGGACTTGATATGGAGAAAGAAATTATGATTTTTCCAATTGTTTCTTTGATTCAGTTTCTTAACCTTCAAACCCCACTTTGGATGCTAGACTGACCCCATGAGGGGTTGAAATGCTCAGCAATAAAGAAAATAAAGAGCCACATCTGCAACACCTTTTATTTTACTTCTTTCTTCAAACATGAACGTTCAGTGACCCATCACAACTAGAATTTGCTGAGTGAATTCACTGAAAATCATTTGAACTTACATGGGATTTTAGCTTCGGCTGCTGCCATTTAACCCAGATCTGTTAGAACTTTGGTTCTAACAAAGCTAAAGGCTGTCAGAAAACAAAAACCAGTTAAGATGCTTTCCTTGGAATCAATTGTGAAATAAACAAAACAAAACAAAACAACCCCAAAGCTGTCAGTTCTGGTTTTCGAGTATCATAATTTATATTTAATATAGAATGGCCTAGAAAACTTTGATTGGAGGTCTACTTTTCTTTGTTTATGCCTGGAGGAACGAATGGGATGAGGATGCAGAGAGGAAAGACAAGGCAATTGTGTTGGAAGTGCTCATGAGATCTGTGAGGTGACGGTAACTTTGGTCCCAAACAGTTGTATGAGCAATATGAGGTCACTGACAGGTGGCTCTCAGATGACTGGACTAGACTGGAAAATGTATCCAGAATATTATCCACTGCCTGATACTCAAATGACAGGAGAAGGGAGTCAAACTGGACAGTCAACAGAGAGGAAAAATCCACAGGGTTGTTTGGCTCAGCCTTGGTAGAAGGAGAGCAAGTGGGAGACTGTGCAAGGCCAAAGGAGTTAGTTGTGGAGGTTTTTGTCTTTATGTATCTTTGGGTGACCTCACTAAATGTCTGAATTATTGGGTACAGCCAGTGGCTTGTTGGCTTTTGAATGTGAGCACCTTTAGCTACAGGTATCCTCTAGCTTATGCCAAGAGCAGGACAGCAATATGAGAGCTGAAACACTCATGCTTTTCCACATCCTGGTATCTTTGTACAGTGAGTGAGCTAAGGTAGTAGATGACTGCTATTTACTAGCTTCCTGGCCAGAAAAATTCTAAGATGTTTTGCCAGGTCTTTGTATGGTTCCGGGGACAGGCTTGAGTCAGGGCAAAGGCAAACACACAGAAACAGCTGAGATTAGGTAGACTGAGTTCTCTGATGGCAGAGCTGAAATAACCTCAGAAGCTCAGTTTATTTATTATATACAATTGAACAGAGAGGTAGGACTGTTGTATACAGGTGAACAAGGAGAAGGGGTTATGACATTCATATAAACAAGGAGACAGAGAATTTGGTATCCCACTGGGTCCAGGAGACTGGTTTACCTATCTCAGTATTTGCTGCCTCTGTAGTGGAGCAGTCTTCCAGGCTGTAACGTCTCAAGGAGAGAAAGCTATGGTGGGCATTTTGTGTACTCACTCTCAACATCCACACACAGAATGGAAAGAAAGAATTTTCCATTTCCCTCTGATGTTCACTAGGGTTGGTGGTGGAGGAAAGACTTTTGCCATTTGTCACATCCATTTCCCTGAAGTTTAGAGTCCAAGAATCCTGGCTAGGGGCAGTCTGCCATGAAGAAATGGCAGACTGTGAAACGGGATCAGGTGGGGTTCTTTATTTAACTACTAATATTACCACCTCCACAGCAACTTGGAAACCTCAGTATGTTTATTAAGTGTAGCACAGAGGTGTGATGTTGAGGGCAGTTTAGCTACTTTTTGTAGGGGGTGTGTCTGAGGCAAGCAGTTTTAAGCTGTAAGCATCCAGGAGATAGAAGCTACAATTGATAGTCTTTGCACATATTGGTTAATCACCCATAAACACTCATACTTGGACTCTCAAAAAAAAATGTTTACCATTTTCTTGAGCCTGACCTATACAGGTAAAGGCTATGACAAATTTTCACAGGCCAACTTGTCTTGGAGATCTCAAAAGGTCCATGTTAAAATATACATTCACTCAGGACTTTGTGTTTTTAAGGCTTCCTTTGCTCCCTGGGGTGTAAGCCATAGTGTCTTACAGAGTGCTTTATTTATTGCCTGCTTTTCCTTCTTCATCTTGCTATTCTCCCCTCCCCTGACATTGACATTCCTTGGGGCCATTTCTAGATTTTGAAGCCTCAGAGCTGGTTTCTAGGGACCCAAGCCAGAAACAGACCCACTGTTGCCAAATCAGCTTTCCACTCAAGTGATAAGAAAATCATGAATTCTGCCCAAACCATTGTAGCCAGTACATGCATGCACTTTTATCTTTTACTTGTTCAGAGAAAGCCGACTGGATGACTGACAAAGCCAATGGCTTTCTTGATGTGTCAAGTATGAGTCTCAGCCTAAGCCTTTAGCAAATCAGCTAGTTGCACTAGACCAACTGAAGAGTAGAACTCTTTGGAGCTTAAGGGAAGTTCACAGGGCCACTGCAGATCTGTGAGCTCTCAGTTCTGCTTTCCAGTTCAAGAGGTGTGGGAAGAGAGGTAAAGATGGCAAAGCTCAGCCTCTCCTAGAGCAAGTTTACAGTCCTGGTAAAGGAGGCAGGCATTCCAATTCTTCCCACCCATGGCAGAAGGGAAGAGGAGTAACACGATTTCCCCAGTTGGAGTGTTGGCCACCAAGGATTTTGCTAAGCATCTGAACTGCTAACTTGAGGCAATAGGGGATGAATAACAACAGGAACAAAAATTGCTTTCACCAAATGGTGTTTTGATGGAAAAAGCAACTTATCAATCATAGAAAATAATGAATTCACTAAGGTTTATATTCAGAAAACCCACATAAAATTGTTGGCAATGATCCAGTGGTAAAGTGTTAGACTCAAAATGAGCTACTTTATTTTAGGTGAGTAGATCAAAGAAAGCTGCATTATTTTTAATTATTGTGATTATTCATAACAACACCACAAATGTGTATAGTACCATCCTTCTGAGGAGCTTGAGGCCTTTCATATATATTATCTCATTTCTCTTTTATGACATCCCAGGGGGAATATGTATTATTAACTTCCTAGTGCCATGGGACTGCATTTTTGCAAGTTCATTTTGCTGGGAATGAGCAAAGCTGCATCATTACAGCAGGAGATGCTTGTTCCCACTCACCTACACTATGCCCCCTAATGTGAGTTAATTATGATAGCCTCCCGTCTCCCATCATCTCACTTTCCTTTGAGAAACCATTTTGTCTCTTTCTGCCTCAGTTTATAGGATGATGAGGGAGCCTAGTTAATGAATTTAGCTGGTATTAAATCAACTTATTACTGTAGAAAAGAAATAAACATTGTAGGAAAACCTTGTGCATGATTAATTATTACCTATGGAGTTTGCTAGTTACAGCAAGTTATTGATAATAGTATTTTCAGAAAAAAAAGGCTATATGATAAACTTTCCTTGCTACTCACTTTTAAATGGGGATTTCTCCACTAACAAGAACTGCTTAGTTTTGGAATGAGCTTAAAAGTAAATCTTTGTCCAGATAGGAAACACTGTCAAATCTTTGATTAATATGGTATAAATCCAATTTCATCTGCACCTTTAAGAAACATTAGATGTAGGTTTTTGCATTAATCAGAAATATCACAAAGTTAACTTACATTTTTTTTTCTGTATGAATTACACTTTAGTAAGGTTTACCAGAAATTCTTTATACAGATTCCTTTTTCCAAGTCTTCTATGAGGACCAGAGGCCACCACTGTCATCTCTGCAACTGAGGATATGGGTTGCCTGGAGAGGTGAAGCTTATCTGAGTTTCCCAGTACTCTGTGCCCTTTCTAGCACTAATCTATATATTGAGGTCTTCAAGATATTAGTAAACAAACAGGTTATGAAGCATATAAAAAACAGTCTTCCATTCAAACACTCCACAAAATCTGGGTCAAGAGAAGCCTTTAAATATTGTCAGGCTGTACAGCTGACTTCAGGGCCACCATTTCAAGAGTTTAGTTGCATTTCCACTCTGCAGAAATTTTCTTGATGCGGGGGGGGCGCAGTTTACAGTTCTTCTTTGTACTGCAAAGGTGTGCCAAATCAGTGGGATTGACCACCCCGGAAATACAGCAGGGGAAGCTCTGCTCACAATTGCTGCTTGTTTGAACTGAGTTTGGTCCTTTCGTTGATGCCAGCTCAACCAGTTTCTCTCTTGTCTAATTAGTAGAGGTGTCCTTCTTCTAGTCCACTCCAGGGCTCATTTTGTGCTTCAACAGCCAGTTCTTCAATGGTCATCCTAGACAATTGCTAAGTTTTAAACAGACAACTTTATAAGCTTTATTTTCTTTTCAGCCATCTCACAGCCTTCTATAAAGATGATTAAGTGAATCTGGCTTGTTTTAGTTCTTTTGATTCAACAGAGCTGTCTCCTGTTTATAAATCCATTTCTGTAATCGAATCCATCTGGCCATTCCTTGTAGCCTCTGAACTTATAACAGCTACTAAAACTGTAAATAAAAGTCCCCTGGATACTGCAACAACCCTCTTCTGCTGTCAGGAAACATGTGCTTTATACAAACTATGAAAATGGAGCATAAGGAAAAATTGACGAGAAGAAAAATAAGGAGAGGGCTCAGCGGGTAAGAGCACCCAACTGCTCTTCTGAAGGTGATGAGTTCAAATCTCAGCAACCACATGGTGGCTTACAACCACCCGTAATGAGATCTGACACCCTCCTCTGGTACGTCTGAAGTCAGCTACAGTGTATACTTATGAATAATAAGAATAAATGAATCCTTGGACCTGAGAGAGCAAGTGGGACCGACCAGAGCGAGCGGAGCCAGCTGGAGTGAGTGAGACTGGCTGGAGTGAGTGGGGCCGGCAGGAGTGAGGGGGGGGGGGAAGACCAGAACGAGCAGGGTTGACCAGAACGAGGAAAAAAAAGAAAAATAAGGAGAGAGAGAGAGATCAATGTTAGCAACACAGTAAGCATGCTTTGAGTGATTGCAGCAAAAATTAAAAATAGTCTGCCATATGGGTTATGCCTTCCTTTAAACCCCTAGTACTAGGGATAAGAGTTGTGATATGTTGAGAATTGTGATAAATGGGTCAGAAAGGATAGTGAAAATTTGTAGGCTGATATGTTTTGGCAATTAGCTTTCATATGCAGTAACATGCTTTACCATATTGTTTATTTAAGTTCCATTATATCCCTGATAATCCCAGGAGATGCCTAGTGCACACTGTATGCTAGGCAAGGTACCCAGATAGTGAAATCATATGTTAAATGTAGACAAAAGTGCTGTATACCTGAGAGAGACACAATATTATTTAATGGATTGGATAATAAACATTTATGTCATTTTATTTGTTATAAATAATTTTAATGATAGATAAAAGGAGGGACTTGGGGCTGGGGAGGTGGTGGATTGGTTGGTAAAATATTTGTTTCATTGGCATGAGGACCTGATTTGATTCCCTAATACCCATGTGACAAATGGTGGTGTTGGGGGATATAGACAGGGAGATCCCTGGAGCTCACTGCTCACCTAATCTAAAGAAAATTGTGAACTACAGGTTCAGTAAGAGCCTGTCTTTCAAAATAATGCAGAAAGAGACTGAGGAAGACATCTGATGTTGACTTTTGGCCTCTGAATGCATATGTGCACATACAAACACATGAACATGTACATACTCAAACACAACATTACTCAAAAAGGGGAAAAATTCAAATAGTAGTGGACACAGAAAGTCATTTGAAAATGATACACATTTACCTTCGTGTAGGCCTATGAATCGTGTCTGAGGTAAACGCACAGTGCTATGCAAGCTGGGGAACCTGACTCAGCTGATAGGTCTGTGGAAGGATTCCTGGAGGAGAGGGATAAATTGAAGGTGGGGAAAGATTATTCAACAGAATAGGCACAGAGAGTCACCGAAGGGTTTTCAGTTCTTGAAGTGACATGGCCATATTATGTGTGTGTGTGTGTGTGTGTGTGCGTGTGTGTGTGCAAGTCATCTAGTAACTCCAGGTAGATATAAATGTGACTACAGCTATTTCATGACTTGGAACTTAATATAGATCTTAAAGTGTGTACTGTGTTATCTAGGCTTTTAGGGGTATCTGGGCAATGTGAATAGAAACTGAAACATGAACATGAGCAAGAACACTAAGCCACATGCAGCAGACAAAACTTGATATATGAGTCTATTTTCTATTGCTCATACTTAATACCATGGGCTAGGTAGGTTGTCAAGAAAGGAGATTCATTTGGATTCATTGTTCTGAAGGCTCAAGGTCGAGGGCCCACATGTAGTAATGAGCTATGTTCTGGCAGAGGACCTCATATGGCAAGACATATCCTAATCTCTTCTTATCAAGAGACCAGTATTCAATCATGTTGCTACATTATCTAACCCTAACAATGTACTATAGGAAAGGCAGAGCTGAACAGTTGAGAACAATCACACCCCACACCCACCAGTTCAAAACACCATACTTAAGTTTCCACCTTCTGAACACTTCACAACAGGAGATTAAACTCTATGAGTTTAAGAGATGACAAGTCATATTCCAGTCACATAGAGCAGAGGTGAGGTTGGGGTCCTCTTTTTTGTTGTGTTAATTGATTTATTGATCAGTTGAGGACTACAATTTTAATGGGACAATAAGGCACAACTGTGGATAAAAACAGTTTGCTATACACAGCCAAGGGGGGCATAATCTTAGAAACTTTAAATATTTAAATAAAGAAGCTTCTCAAGTTCTTCTCAAACAGATCAGTATCAGACAATTGTATGTCTGTCTTATAGCATGTCATTTGATCATAAAGTCTGACAGCTATTTCGTAAAGAATTCCCCAATTCATGTAGCCCCCAGCTATCTATCCCAGCCACTCTCCTGATGCTCACCTTTACCCATTCTTTTTGCAGTGTTTTTGTTTGTTTGGATAATAGCAATTTATTTCCTAAAGAATTGTTTACACATCTTGGATAGCCTTCTAAAGCAAGGAAGCAAGCAAGGAAGCAAGGAAGCAACATCAGAGAAAGCCAGCCAAAGCAGATTCACAGGGACACAGGACGGAAGCAGCCTGATTCAGTGAAATCTAAATCAAGCTGACATTGGCAGAGAAGTTGAGCTGGGTCACTCAAAGACCTCTAATGTCACCTCAGTTGGTGCCACCAGTCCCAGGCAGTTGGGGACTTCTTATAGAGGACATTCATTCATTTGTTCATTCGCTCATTCATTCCAGATACCGAGCTTCTGCAGTGTGATGGGCAGTATGTTAGAGATTCTGGTTATGGCAGTGAATAAGATCAATTGGTCTGCTCCTTAATGAGCTTATAATTTGTAGGAAAGGCAAATATTAGTATTCAATAGAATAGGTGCAGAGAGTTTCAGAAACATTTTAAGCAATGAAATGAAAGGATATGACCATATTTCTATTTTTAAGTCATTTAGTCATTCTAGTTGGATAGAGATGTTGCTTCAACTTCATGATCATTGTAGTGACAATTCTGTTGTGGTAATTATGGATGATTGGCTAACCTGAAAACAAGACAATATAAGAAAGAAATTATTAATCTTAAAACACTGAAATATGGAAGGGTTTGTTATTCAACCCCAAGAATTATTCAGGACGAGAATACCTTTTCTTCTTTGATTAAAAAAATGATCAGAAATGTCTTGAATGTTCCAATTATTTTCTTATTCAAGGCAAGAAGGTTCAAAAATAACAAATGACCTTTTAGAGTTTCTTATGGCTTTGCCATGTATGATTTATTAAGTGAAAGTAACTCCAAAAGTAACTACAAACATGTACTTATGACAGGAGTAAGGATGTGATCAAAGTCCTTCAAGCTCTGTTCCAGCTTCTTTCTTTCTATTTTTATAGGGAAACTATTTACAAAGTGCTTAGTATAGACTAGCTGGCACTGGGAAGTTCTTTTCATCTCTTCCTCCTGCCTTTTCTCACCCCTCCCTTTTACTTGTCCTAGGGTTTAGATTCCTTTTATTACTGCAAATGTTTTTGCTGCATGTGGATATGAGGGACACCTAATAAAGAACTTCATTTTTATTCTGTATGGATAACTGTGTCATTGTTCTCAGTGACTTAATCTTCCCTTCACTATAGGATGGTTATATATCCCCACCTATTGCCAGGAAAATGAGCCATTGCTCCTCTAGGAAACGATATTTTTCATTCCAGTGTCATTGCTGAGTTTCTGGTTTGCTCTGATGTGCTGTCGAGTGAAGTGGAAACTTCTAGTCTCTTTGGAAAGTTAGTTATGTCAAATGACAGTTTGCTGGAGCACACAGGTGAAAGGATGTCTTGCTAGAGCAGGCAGAATGTTTTTCTGAAGCAGATACAGGTAAAAGGGTGTTTGGATATAGCAGACACATGAAAGGACTCTGTGGGAAAGGAGGACTGAGCCTTGGTTTGGTTTCCTCTGCCTCATTATTCTTTGATAAAGATACACATGTTTTAATTTTCCATACATAGCAATGTTGATCTCAACTTGTGGTAAAGCTTCTATTGAGAGAAACTCACCTAAGAACTGCTCCAGAGGTTCCTGTGGCAGGTTGCTACTTCTATAGTCTCACCTTAGGCTGGTTGACAAGGCTGGCGGTTTCTTCAGGATTGAACTACAGCTGCCTAGTGTCTCCTTGCTGAAAGTAGCTGCTATTTTGTGCCTGGTGTCTTCCTGCCTAGAGAACTGGTCTGCAGCTGCTGAATTTGCTATGATGGGTCTGAACTGCTGCCAAAGAAGATCAAACTCACCCCCAAAGAGCTATTGCTGAAGAGGTAGGTAGGTCTATTTCCCCCATATCTTAACTTTTCTGTTCTACTACCTCTCTGATGGGTGGTGGATTAGAGGAGAGATTGAACCCTTATAGTAGGTTGCAAAATAAAATATGCCTACAGTCTAGTTTTATGTTTACTTAATATAGGCTAGAGTCCTTTTAGAAGATGAAACTTCAGATACAAAAATGTCCTGACAAGATTTGCCTGTGGGCAAGTCTGTGATGCTTTTTCTTGGTCGATGATTGATGATTGATGATTGATGTGAGAGGGCCCAACTTACTGTGGGTGGTGTGATCCCTGGGTTGGAGGTCCTGAGTGCAGGCTGACCAAGCCATGAGGAGCAAGCTAGTAAGCAGCATACCATCATGGCCTCTACATCATTTCCTGTCTTTAGGTTCCTGCCCTGCTTGAGTTAATGCCCTGACTTACCTGGATAATGGACTATAAGCTATACTATGAAGTAAATTCTCTTTTCCCTATGTTTATTATGGTCATGGCATTTCCTCAAAGCAGTAGAAACCCTGACTAAGGACAAACCTTGACAAGAATGTATGAACAGAAACTTTCATTGTGTTTGACTGTTTTTTACAGTTTGGTACACTGCCCTAAAGAGGAGCTGTTCTTCATTTTGCCTCCTGGCATGAAAATAGAGAGATGGTGCCAACCCGTGGCAGACTAACTTCTAAGTGAAAAATATCCTTTGTCATTGTAAACTATTGCAATTTTGAGGTTGCTATTGTAATGCAGTGTAACAAAAGCTGCCTGATAAGCATAATCAGTAGGTGTTAAATTCAATTACAATGTAAGATAGTGACAAGAAAAATATTTTTTGTAAATTTGTACGGCTTCCATTTTTATCAGTGTTTATTATAATAAAAACCCAGTTTCTTATAATCCCATATATAGGGCTTTCTGTGGTATTCATTTGTTGAATCCTAAAGTATGGTTATTACTGACATTAAAAAGTCTCTTCTAAAAGATTTGACTATGATTAGTAGCATCATGCTTTAGCACACAATTAAATGCTAAGTGCTATTGAAATATGAGCCACTGGTCCACAAATGACTTAGAGTTTCCAGCATGTTTAGAATTGAAAGAAAATTGCAGAATAGGTTCCCCAAACAGCCCAAGACTATGGCATTTACTTGATTTAATGATTTGAACATGGGATGTGCCCCCACATGCTTCTATATTAAATGTTTGCTCTCCAGCTGGTGACAATACTTTTGTAAAGTTCTGGAAACGTTGGGATGTGGGAACTATTTGGAAAGAGTAGGTCACTGGTGATTTTATTAGTTTACTTCTTGTGGCTATGATAAACCATTACCCAATGGTCTCTGCTGCAAAGAGAATTTTTTTGATGAAAACTGAGAAATAAATATGTTTATCTGTGGGTGTAAGGATAAGGATTTAGAATATAGTTAGGAATCGTGCTGGTTTTAGTAAAGTAGGAGTTGTAGGTTCACAAGATGAATGACTTCACTATTCCTGGTAGTTGGCCAGGTTTCTAGTAGCAGGCATGGTTTTTCTCTTGCTGAGCAGAATTTAAGTTCTTGACTCAAATGATAACATCTACAACAGAATTGCTCAAGCATCATTGTGGAAGAGCAGGTGGAAAAATTGTAAGAGCCAGAGGAAAAGGATAATTGCTGAAAGATCATGTCTTCTAGAAATGTCACACATTAGGTCTCATCAACAAGGTTGTCTAAACAATAAACATGTATAAGGACACCACCAATAAACATGCTAATGTGGAAGTGGGAAAGCCCATGAGGCCTCAGCCATATACAGGGAGCTACAGGCAAATATGGAGGGCCAGAGACATGGTCTTCCCTAGAGAAGGGCACACTGATTGGCTATCCCATACCAATACCAATACCAATACCAATACCAATACCAATACCAATACCAATACCAATACCAATACCAAATATACTTGAAAACATGCTCATACAAGTAACATTATGTGGACTGAAGAAGCTATATTTATATATTTAGAAACACACACAAACCACAATAATTAAAGAAATAGAGGCCATGAATTTGAGAGAGAGCTAAGAGAACACATGGGAGGGGTTGGAAGGAGGAAAGGGAAGGGAGGAAATGATGTATATTATAATTTCAATACCTAAAAAATGGTATAAAATCACTAAGATCTGCTTTGGGGGAGGATTTAGACATTTTACAGTTTACAGTCCATCCTGAAGGGAAGTCAGGGCAGGAACTCTAGGCAGGAACTGCAGCAGAGGCCATGAAGAAACCCTGTTATTTGCTGGCTTTCCATGCCTTTCTTATAGAACCCAGGACCACCTGCCTAGTGGTGATACCATACACAGTGGACTGGGCTCTCTCACTTCAGCCATTAATTAAGAAAGTGCTCCACAGATTTCCCTACAGGGCAATCTGATGGAGGTATTTTCTCAGTCAAAGTTCCCTCATCTCAGATGACTCTAGCTTGTGTCAAGCTGACACAAAACAAGTAAGCATTACAGGGAACCTTCTGTTTGCTTCCTGTCCTGAGATGAAGAGCCTTCTCTTCCACATACTCCCACCACCATGATGGTCTGTTTAAGTGATTGAGGCAAAACAAAACAAACAAACAAACAAAAAACCCAATGGACTGAACCCTCTGAGACCTTAAACCCAAACAATCCTTCCTCTTTTAAAAGTTGTCCAAGTTTTCTGCAATCTTTATATGCCCCAATACAGGGGAACGCCAGGGCCAAGAAGTGGGAGTGGGTGGGCAGGGGAGCAGGGAATGGGGAGGGGACTTTCGGAATAGCATTTGAAATGTAAATTAATAAAATATCTAATAAAAAATTGGAAAAAAAAAGTTGTCCAAGTTAAGTATTTTGTCACAGCAAAGCAGACACAATGACTACAGTGATCTTCTGGTTTTGAAATCCACTCACTTGTACATAGTCTTCAGAAGCTTATCATGTTTGACTGATGTCCCTACACCCACAGTATGGCAGGAATAAGAACAGGACTTAAGAATCTCTGCTTGGTGTCTGAAAGACTTGTTATCTCCCTCTGGTTAGCTTCTACTTTCCATTTTCCCATGCCTTATGAAACTCCAGCTCTGCTTGGCATTTTTTTTTTTTACTATCCAATGAGTTGATTATGTTGAACAGGTATTAGGGATATGTGTGGGGCAAATGCAGATTAAAGTAAAAAGCTTCATATTTTTTTCCTTGAATGCATTGTGATTAGATACTCAGCCGTCTCGGCAAATGCTATGATTGCCCCCAGGGATTTCAATAGTGTGACACAATTAGCTGCTCAAGGGAGACAGTAAATTGTGAAGTGAGAGAACTGATTCTAACTTTTAACCAAATCTAATATTTAAGGGATCCACGATGGCAGATAACTAAAGAGCCTATTCACTATCATAAGTTATGAGAGATAGAAGCTGAATTCATATGAGCAATTTATTTACTTATCTTGCATGTATCTCATATACACCAGTGATAATACAGCTTTGTAGGCCATAGTAGGGTTTTGAACAATATGGACTTCATATATCATGGTACTCCCATAAGATTATATCATTCAGGGATATTGTAGTCATCTTACTTTGTGTAAGTATTTTCTATAGTGTTTGAGTAATGAGAAAATTGCCTCATGATGTATTGCTCAACATGTATTATTGGTGTTATTGACACATGAATATATATATATATATATATATATATATATATATATATATATATATATATATATATATATATATATGAGGATATTTCTATACATAGACACGGGGAGAAAATGTGAAGGAACTGCTTGCTAGTTACCTATTGTTGGGAGGGAACTTTTCTCTAGTAGTTTAAATTCAAGCAGTGAGATTAACTGACAACTATTACCAGAAAGGCTTCTTTTCTACTCATATGGAAACAGTCAATGAAAGTTCATTAGCTGAGCAGCCAAAGCTATGAGTTCATATTACCAGCTTAATAAAGGGGCTAAGTGGTGCAAATGCACGAGTATGGAAGGCTCTATTGGGCTTTTTCATTCTTTCTTTTAAGGGACTGTCTCCTTCCAGCTGAAAAATCTTCTCCTCAGGATATTTATGACAGCTGACTTCACACCTCCTGGTGCTAAGGGTCAGTAATCTCCCAAACAGGAAACTCCCTCCCAAAAGGGGGTTAATGCCAGCTGCATTTTCTGGAGGCTCTGCTTGAGTTTGGATAAGGTTTCTTTTTGCAGCTGCTGTTTGTTCAGATGTTTTCCGTTTAAAAGAATCTTCATGCCACTGCTGCCTTAGTGGTTAGTGCCTCTCTGGCACTGATTTTAAAAATCTCTAAGGAGTTTTGAGGTTGAATAGCCTGAAGAAACAGGGACTGAAAAGACACTATCTTGGTTTAACCTATTGTTGTTTTTTATTCCATCTCTTTCATAGACTCTCCTTGTGAGAGGTTGAATGGCTAAGGTCTCCCAGCCCAAACTAGTATCCTACAAGCTTCAGCAGAAAGATGACGTTCCCCTTCATTTCCATGGCAGCAAAGTACCATAAAGGATGCCATTCCACCCGTTTGGCATGTGTCAGTCCTGGATTCAATTAAGTGGAAATGGTGATCCACTGTTAGGCAAAGACCTTTCTGGGGGAACGAGGGCACATGCAATGAATTCTCCATGAGTTCTGCTTGAAGTGGTGTGTGTATGTGTGTGTGTGTACATGTGGGTACATGCATGCATGTGTGTGTATATATGTGTGCTCCAGGAAGAGGAAAACACAAGTTCCTGCTCTATTGCTCTTCTACAAATTTCTTCTGTCCTCACTGATACTTCTATTATAATAAACTGCTGGTTTAAAAACCTGAATGTTGTGGCAGGAGATGGTTTAAAATCATTGAGACAGAATGACACCTGAAATTATGTTTAATCACTTGTTTTCCTTAAACCAAGTGGGTCTGAATCTCCCGTCTCTTTATCTTTTGAGCTTTTGACTTGTTGCTGAGACATACAATAAGCCATGTCACCTTTCTATTTGATAATTATGTACCCTTAAATGAAGACAATGATAACTTCCCAGGGGTATAGGAGATCTAATTAATTAAGGCCTGGAGAGCTCCCAGTGTTCCTTGAATCAAATCACTTTACAAAAATACAAAATGGTAATGTTGCAGTAAAGGTAAGGACAATGAACTGCAGCTCTTTTGATCTTATTGAAACTGTACCAGGTATCATTTGAAATATGTGGGCTGGAACTTGAAGTCCTTTTATATACAGAGAATAGGTTATATCATTGTTTGCTTTGTATCACAGCCTCTAAATAGTTGTGAGGTTCTCTTTGACAGATGGTCAACTGAGGCGGGCTATCTAATTTAACTGAAAATTAACATTGGCAGCTGTTCCTGCTAAAAAGATAATCTGTCTTTCAAATTGAGTAGAGCAGTGCTGACCCCTTTCCAACTCTTTTTTTCCCATAATTGTGGGTAAATGACAATTTTCCTCCTGCAAACACTAAACTCAGAGATGGGCCCATCATTCGAGGTCAAGTCAACTGCCCTCTGTAGTAACAAGCACAGATAACAGTCATTGTCTCCTTTTAACTGTTTTTCACTTGAATGAGAGAAAGCAATACTGGCCTCTCATTTAGAGTATTACTTTTTGTGGTACTAGAAATGGAACCATGCGTCTTGCTTTGCTACTGTGCTACATCCTCAGTGTCTTCCTTTCTCTTTGTCTTGAGACATGGTCTTGCTGTGTAGTCCAGGCTGGCTTTAAACTCAACATACCCCCCCCCACACACACACACCTTAATTTCCTGAGTAACTGGCAATACCATAGTGCGCTGCCACACTTGGTTTATTTAATCATAGTACCATCTATTCTGGTTGGTGTGAATGTCAAATTGCCACAGAGTAGATCACCTGAGTAGGAAATGTTACCTGATGAATCATCATGATTGCTTCCATTGTTGTGGGAAGGCCCACCCCAATTGTGGGAAGCACCTGCAGGATAAAAAGGCAGAATGAAGATCTCTCCTTTTGCTTGCTTAGTCTTTCTGCTTGTTGTCAAGTTGATATGTACTGCTGCTGCTGCTGGTCTCTTACCTGATATCACCAGTGTTTACTACCTTTCACCATGGACAAGGGACCACTAGACAAGGGACTGTTCTAGGCCTTTGGTGCCAGTTTGGATTTCTGAGGCCTCCAGCCTCAAGAACAGAGTAACTACTTGGTTCTCAGATATGACTTAGCTATTATTATTTTAAAGCTGAGTTAATAAACTCTCTCTCTCTCTTTCTCTCTCTCCCTCTCCCTCTCTCTCCCTCTCTCTCCCTCTCTCTCCCTCTCCCTCTCTCTCCCTCTCTCTCCTCTCCCTCCATCCCTCCCTCCCACCCCCATTTGTTCTGCTCCTCTAAAGAATGCTGCCTATAATCCATCTGTGGTGGTTTGAAAATGCTTTTCCTATGGGAAGTGGCACTATTAGGAAGTGTGCCTTTGTTGGAGGAAGTACACTACTGTGTGGCTGGGCTTTGAAGGTCTGCCCACTGTGGAAAGAGTCTTCTTCTGGCTGTGTTTGGATCAAGATGTAGAACTATCAGCTCTTCCTGCCTGGATGCTGCCATGCTTCATGCCATGATGATAATGGACTCAACCTCTAAAACTATAAGCCAGCCCCATTAAATGTTGTCCTTTATAAAAGTTGCCTTGGTCATGGTGTCTCTTCACAGCAATGCAAATCCTAAGACACCATCTAAAATCCTTCTGAAAATTATCATATTACTAATATAAAAGTTCCAATTTTTCCTATACCAGTTTTGAATACTAAGTGTCCCCCACAGCTTGGCTCTCACCTGGTGGTGGTATGTTTAGACAACCTGAAAACGTTAGAGGTAGGGACTAGCTGGAGGAAATAGATAACTGGGTGTACCATTGGGGGTTATATAGGGTCTTTTGCTCCTTTTTTATCTGCTTCCTATCCATCACAAGACAAACAATCTTTTTCACATGTTCCTGCTGCCTTATCACAGGCATGGAATCACAGACCAGTGGACTGAATCCTTTGAAATCATGAACTAAAATGGATTCTGTCTCCTTTATGTTGTTCTTTCAGGTGTTTTAGACACAGATACACAAGCAGTGACTGTAGTACTCTTGTAGGGGCATGAACTTGTATTAGAAGAATTTGGGAGAATATGTATTTTAGATGGGTTCCTTGAAACTGTTATGTTTTAGGATTTGGTACAGGAAGGTATGCTGCATGCTATCAAAAGTGAAATGTAAACACCAAGCTAGCCACAAAATGTTTGATCTACAATCTGTTCTACCTACATGATATGCTAGGGCAATGGTGGCACAAAGCTTGTGGGAATAACCAGTCAATGCCTGATTTGACTCAAAGTCTACTTCATGAGATGGAACCTATAACTGGCATTGCTTGGATGACTAAGAACCAGAGACTAGATAGCTAAGAGACTCAGGATAAAACCAAATAATACTGTTCTGCTAAAGGAATGCAGCAATAAATGACTCCTAACTTCTCCTACTACACTCATAGATCAGTGCTTTGCTCATTCATCATCAGAGAAACTTTCCTATGTGGCAGATGGGAACAAATACAGAGAACCATGTCCTGGACAATATGAAGAGAATGAGAGATCTCGGATTATTCAGCCCTAAATAGGTTGTCACTAAATCTCTCCCTGCAGGGCTCTAGGAACCCTGTAGAAGAGGGGGTAGAAAGATTGTAAGAGCCAGAAGGGATGGAGGACACCAAGGAGAAAAGACCTTCTTTCTAATCATAGAAGGATCGATACACATAGAACTCAAAGAGACTGTAGCAGCACACACAGGGCAGGCACAGGTTCAAGCATTAGGGGCGGTAGACTCAAGTTCCAATCTCAATCCAAAAATTTAACTTCATGGTTTGTCTTATATGGTTTTGTATGGACACTTGTTTTTAACCTTGTTGGTGTTTTGCTTGTATATTATAGCTTATAGCTTCCTATTTTGAGTTTCTTTGTTATTGGTATATATGTGTTTCTCATTCATATATATATATATATAGTGTATATGTGTGTGTCTATATATATATAGTGTGTGTGTGCACATGTGTGTGTGCCTGTGTGTGTCTGTGTGTGTGTGTATATATATACATATATACATATATACATATATACATATATACATATATACATATATACATATATACATATATACATATATACATATATACATATATACATATATACATATATACATATATACATATATACACATATACACATATACACATATACACATATACACATATACACATATACACATATACACATATACACATATACACATATACACATATACACATATACATATACATATACATATACATATACATATACATATACATATACATATACATATACATATACATATACATATACATATACATATACATATACATATACATATACATATATATATATATATATATATATATATATATATATATCACGCTCTTCTTTTTTTTTTTTTTTTTTTTTTTTTTTTTTTGGTTTTTCGAGACAGGGTTTCTCTGTATAGCCCTGGCTGTCCTGGAACTCACTTTGTAGACCAGGCTGGCCTCAAACTCGGAAATCCGCCTGCCTCTGCCTTCCTAGTGCTGGGATTAAAGGCATGCGCCACCATGCCCGGCTCTATCATGCTCTTCTTTAGTTTCTTTTTCCTTCTTTTTAGTTTATTAGATTGTTCATTTTATTTTGTCCTGATTTGTCTTTATTTCTTGTTCGCTTTTTTTTATAGTTTTATTTTCATTTTCAGATTTTATTCTGCCCCCGTCGATGCTCGGACTATTCCACATCCCATACCTTCTCCCCACCCCTCTGTCTCTACGAGGATGGCCCCATCCCCTACCCTCCACCCCACCTGACATCTAAGCTCCCTGGAACCTTCAGTATCTTGAGGGTTATGTCCATCATCTCTGATTGAACACAGACCCAGCAGTCCTCTGTTGTATATGTGTTGGGGGCTTCATATCAGCTGGATTATGCTGTCTGTTTGGTGGTCCAGTGTTTAAGAGATCTCAGGGGTCCAGATTAATTGAGACTGCTGGTCCTCCTACAGGGTCACCCTCTTCCTCAGCTTCTTTCGTCCTTCCCTAATTCAACCACAGGGGTCAGCAGCTTCTGTCCATTGTTTGGGTGCAAATAGCTGCATCTGACTCTTTCAGCTGCTTGTTGGGTCTTCCAGAGGACAGTCATGCTAGGTCCCTTTTTGTGAGCACTCCATAGCCTCAGTAGTAGTGTCAGGCCTTGGGATCTCCCCTTGAGCTGGATCCCATGTTGGGCCTGTCACTGAACCTTCCTTTCCTCCATTTCCATCCCTCTAGTTTTTTCAGACAGGAACAATTATGGGTCAGAGTTTTGACTGTGAGATGGTCCCTTTCTCCCTCACTTGATGTCCTCTCTTCCTGCTGGAGGTAGGCTTGATAAGTTCCCTGTCCCCACTGTCCAGAATTTCATCACTTTATGTCCCTCCCTTTATGTCCGGAGAGTCTCTCACCTCCCAGGTCTCTGTTGCATTCTGGAGGGTACCCCTAACCTCTTACGTCCAGAGGTTGCCTGTTTATACTCTTTCTGTTGGCCCTCAGGCTTCAGTCCTTTTCTCTAACCTAGTACCAGATCAGGTTCCTCTCTCCCTCCCTATCCCAGCTCTCTTTCCCTCCCAGTTCCCTCCCTCCCTCCCTACTTGTGACTGCTTTCTTATCTCTCCCAAGTGGAACTGAGGTGTCCTCACTTGGGCCCTTCAGCTTGTTGACCTTTTTGACTTCTGTGGACAGTATTTTGGGTATTTGGCACTTTTGTTTTTGTTTTTGTTTTGACTAATATCCACTTATTAGTGAGTACATACCATATATGTCCTTTTGGGTCCAAGTTACCTCACTAAGGATGATATTTTCTAGTTCCATTCATTTGCCTGAAAAACTCAGGATGTCCTCATTTTTAATAGCTGAGTAGTATTCCATTGTGTAAATGAACCACATTTTCTTTATCCATTCTTCTGTTGTGGGACATCTGGATTGTTTCCAGCTTCTGCTTATCACAAATAAGGCTGCTATGAACATAGTGGAACACGTGCTCCTGTGGCATGTTGGAACATCTTTTGGGTATGTTCCCAAGAATGCTATTCAGGCAGATAATGACATTCAGGCAGATCTATTTACAATTATCTGAGGAACCTCCAGATTGATTTCCAGAGTGGTTGTACCAGTTTGCAATCTCACCTTTAACGGAGGAGTGTTCCTCTTTCTTTCTCCACATCCCCACAAACATGTGTTACCTTAGGTCTTGATCTTAGCCATTCTGATGGGTATAAGGTGGAATCTCAGGGTCATTTTGATTTGCATTTCTCTGATCACTAATGACTTTGAACATTTCTTCAGGTGCTTCTCAGCCATTCAAGATTCCTCTGTTGTCAATTCTCTGTTTAGTTCTATACCCCATTTTTTTTTTTTTGATTGGGTTGTTTGGTTTTTTTGGTGGTTAGCTTCTTGAGTTCTTTATATATTTTGGGTATTTGCCCTCTATTGGATGTGGGGTTAGTGAAGATTTTTTCCCCCATCTATAGGTACTGATTTGTCCTATTGACAGTGTCATTTGCTTTACAGAAGTTTTCCAGTTTCATGAGGTCCCATTTATCAATTCTTCATCTTAGAGCCTGAGCCATTGGAGTTCTGTTTAGGACTGTGCCAATAAGTTCAAGGCTCTTTCTCCCTTTCTCTTCTATTAGATTCAATGTATCTGGTTTTATGTTGAGGTCCTTGATCTACTTGGACTTGAGCTTTGTACAGGTGATAAATATGGGTCTATTTTCATTTTTCTACATACAGACAGCCAGTTAGACGAGCACCATTTATCCTCTTTGCTTTAAGAGAGAAAGAAGGCATGGAGTTGGAAGAGTAGGAAGAGCATCTCGGAGGAGAGGAAGGAGGAGAAACCATGACTGAAATGTATTATATGAATATAACTTTGTTTTCAATAAAAATTAAAACTAAATGAAGCTATCTCCTTTTTACAACTGCTCTCAAAGGAAAAGTTAGTTTTCTTCAATGGAGTCTCAGTGGATATGTAAACTACTCTTAAGGTTAGGCCCCATGCCCAGCAGTAAGTGGGTAACATGAGATTAACTCAATGGTATTCTTGTAGACTTCTGTCTTGTACTATTTTTTAGGGGGGTATGTTTTACCATATCGGTCTTTTGTTTGTATATTATTGATTCTGATTTTGTGTTTTTATGGTTTTATGTGTAAGTTTCTTGTAAGGGTTTTTTTTTTTTTTTTTTTATTTTGAAACAGGGTTTCTCTGTATAGTCCTGGCTGTCCTGGAACTCACTTTGTAGACCAGGCTGGCCTCAAACTCAGAAATCTGCCTGCCTCTGCCTCCCAAGTGCTGGGATGAAAGGCATGTGCCACCACTGCCAGGCATGTTTTTTTTTTTTTTTTAATTATGATTTGTTTGCTTGATTTTTTTCTAAAGAAAAATAAAGAACAAGGAGTTTAGGTGTGTGGGAAGGTGAGGATGATCTTTGAGGAGATGGGAAAGGGAAAACCATTTTCAGAATATATTGTATTGAAAATTGTTTTCCATAAAATCATCTATCACAATAACTGAATATTTTATTTTTCATTTAAATTTCCTACCTTTGTGACTTTTTTTTTTTCATATTGTAGCCCTATCCTAGAGATATATCTGCCACTATCTATTTATGTTCTAGTATTATATTTCTAGGACATTTAAAACATTCTTTATATATATCAGTTCCACTGACTTTGTCACACATATTCCCAGTTCTTTTACATCTGTGTCCTGCTACTACCTGCCAGAGTAAATCATCTTTACTCACAGAGACGTTTAGCTGCTCCTGTCCCTGTAGAGCCTAGCCTCTATGCTGTGGAGTAATATTTACGAAATATAGCTCAGATGATGTCAGTTCTTCTTCACACCTATTGTCTTTCCATTTTTATAAATGGAAAACATTTAAAAGATTTATTGTTAACAGCTTTAGATTCACAGAAAAATTGAGCATAGTGGAGAATTCCCATATTCTCACTGTTCCCTCACATGCACAGTCATTTCTAGTATTGTCATTCCACATGAGAGAGGCACACTTATTATAACTGATAACTCTACTTGGATATATTACATTAAGTCTTCAGTCTACATTAGGTTCTATAGGCTCAGACACATATACTATTACACACACACACACACACACATACACACACACACACACACACGCACACACACACACACCTATCACAGTTTTATCTATATCAATGTATGTATGTATGTGTGTATGTATGTATGTATGTATGTATGTATGTATGTATGTATGTATGTTTGTATGTGTCTGTCTGTCTATCTAACCACAGGAGTAGCTTTACTAATACAAAATTCCACTGATTTGTCTATTCTTCTCTGTTTCCCAATCCCTGGAAACCCCTGGTTTTTAAAAAAGTATTGCCTTCATAGTTTTGCCTTCTCAACAATGTCATATATTTGGAATCATACAATATTTAGCTTTGTCAGATTGGCTTCATTTACTTAGTAATATGCACTGAAATAGTTTCCATGTCCTTTCATGGCTTAATAGCTCATTTGTTTTAGCATAAACATTTTGTCAATTGGATGTTTGCTTTATTCATTCTTTTACTGAAGAACATCTTGGTTGCTTCCAAGTTCTAAAATTATGAATAAAGCTGTTAGAAACATCTGTATACAGATTTGGGGGGGGGCAAGAACATAAGTCTTCAACTTTTTTAAAAAAAATGATCAAGGTTGTGTAATTTCTGGATCATGTTATAAAAATGTGTTTCGTTGTATAATAAACTGCCAAAATGCCTGTTCATTTTTGCATTTCTGTCAGCAATGAATGAGAGTCTCTTTTGTTCTGTATCTATCTGGTTTTTGGTAGAGTGTGTTGAATTTTAGCCATTCTTATAGGTGAGTGATGATATCTCATCGTCTTAATGATTCACACAGGATATTGTATTTTTTCATATGCTCATTTCATTTGTGTATCTTCTACAGTGAGGTGTTGATGTTTATGTCCATTTTTAATGAGGTTATTCATTTTCTTATTGTGTTTTAAGAATTCTTTGTATATTCTCTTGATAGTATCTTTGGCAAAACTCAAATTCAAATTTGAATTAAAACCAGCTTATAGCTATTTCCATACCAATTTATCCAAGGGTGATGGTTTGAATGAGATGTCTCCCATAGTCTCCATTATGTGAACACGTGATCTCCAGTTCTCGGTACTGTTTGTAGATGTTTAGTAGGCATGGCATTACTAGAGA
This sequence comes from Mus minutoides, assembly GCA_902729485.2. Taxonomy (NCBI): domain Eukaryota; kingdom Metazoa; phylum Chordata; class Mammalia; order Rodentia; family Muridae; genus Mus; species Mus minutoides. The sequence goes on along the minus strand of LR754269.1, from coordinate 13,834 downwards.
CAGTATGACACTTGGAGTGGACTTTTGAGTTTCAAAAGCTATGCACCATTTCTAGTTCTCTCACTTGATTTCCTACCTGTGGTTGTAGATGTGGCTCTCAGCTTGTTGCTATAGTTGTCACGCTTACTCACTGCCATGCTCCCCTACTGCAACTGCAATGGTTGTTGACTCTTATATCTTTGGAACCATAAACCCAAACAAACTCTTCTATAAGTTTGCCTTGGTCATGATGTTTTATCACGGCAATAGAGTTGTATGGTTTTGTATTTTACATTTAGATCTATGACCTACTTTGATTTTTAATGAATGTTTCTTTTGAACATTGTTTCTCTAAGTTTTTCAGCCAATAATGAATTTTTGAGATCTCCTTACCTTTGAAAATATTTAGAAATTACTATTCTTATTAATTTATATACTTACATACTATGTATATACTGATTGTTACTGATGTGGTGGGCATTTTGGGTTTCCCCTCTGTGGTTTGATATTCTAAGCACTGCTGCATTCTTGTCCATGCATCTTCTTATGGATGTGTACAGGTGTCTATTTAAGGGAATCGACTGCTGCTTTTCAGTATAATTTCACATTGCCTTTCAATTCCAATTGATCCTGGCAGAATGAGTGTTGTTCAAAATGACTGAAGCAACTTACTCCCACAAGCAGAGGACGAGAATACCTGTTTCCTCATGACCCAATCAGCATTTGATGCTGTCTAACGTTAACCTTGCTAGTCTTACAGCTGAAAAGTGGTATCTCATAAAATTACTTTTCTCTGATTATTGGCAAGGATGAATATATTTTCGCATGACTATTATTGATTTTGAACATTTCATTTTCAGGTGAATGACTACTCTTCATCCTTTGCTTATTTTTTTCCCCGTTGGGTTGTTTATCTTCCTCCGATTGAGTTGAAGGAGTTCTTTATAGTGAATATTAATACTTGACAGGTATATTTATTGTAAATACTTTCTCCTAGTCTCTCTGTGGCTTTAAAAATTGCTTATGGCATTTTTTCCATACAGAAATTTCTAATGGTGTTGTAGGCACATGCAACATTTTTTTTTAGTCTTTTCTGATTTTTGGTTAATAATCCCGACTTTTGTATCACACTAAGCTACTCAAGACCAGATGGACTTTTCTAGCTCTAGATTAGAGATATTATTATTCAGAATTCTTTACGAAGTATAGTATAACATCCTTCAATCAGACAAGACCCTTTAATTTCTAAGGCTGGGTAGCTCAGCCATTTTTATTTATGTTATTCTGAGTAAGTCTGTCAATCTTTTCACACACAACTTTCCTAGTTGTAATAAGGGATAGCACTTCTTGTTTTGTAAGCTCACAGTGAAGACCTGAGATAATACTTATAAAGTGCTTGTTATGTGTTTGGTGCCCATTCATATTGATCGTTTTTGTTTCTGGCTATGATAACAGCTTCTTTCTCAGAGATGTAATGTCTAGGGAATGGGTGGATGAAGGTGAGGAGGATGAACAATTGAGTAACAGCAGCCATTCTTGAAGAATCAAGGTAGGAAGGAGATGAGATCTTTGGCACCTGTGGAGGTGGTCAGGAGAAGTGTTAGAGCTGACAACAGAATTATTTAACATCCCTGCTATACTATCAGAAAAGCACCTGAGGCTCTAGACAGTTGCCTTGTTAAAGAAAACCATGAGCACCTTGGCAAACAGTGTGAGAACACAGAGAAGGAATTCATGCACAAAGGATCCATTGTCTGAAAGCAAATAAACTGAGAATATCTTCAGATAGAAATGGAAGTTATCACATGGGGATGACTTAATGCAGGCTAATAGATAGCTTTTTAGAACCAAAGTTTGGAGCTGCAAAAAGAGAACAAGAATAAGGAGATACAGATGAAGCAGCAGCAGCAGCAGCAGCAGCAGCAGCAGCAGCATGGAGGGATGCAAGTCATGGCAGCCCTGAGGAATCATGAACTAGGAAACCTTGCATTATTTTCTCGTTTGCAATTCAGTGGCACTCACTTTGTTTATTAAGGATAAAATTCAGATATTCAGATGTAGTACATGAAAGCAAAAAGAAAGGAATAGGCTCTAGGGAATGTGGCCATAAGGCAAGTCTTGGTCAACTGTGATATGAGAATGATGTAGACTCATTTTACATGATGGAGAGTCTATGGGGCAGCAGCGTAGGCCTCATCTTGGAACTTAGGTAAAATATAGATTACTTGGAATCTACTCTAGACTCACAGGATCTGCATCTTATGACCCCTAGATTATATGAATACCTCTGAAGTTTAAGAATTGATTATGTAGTCCTAGTATAACAAAATTAAGATTCACTGAAAGGAGAAATTGATTAAAAGATTTATACATTATAATTGTCAAAAACAAACACATAAAATTATGCTCTCTAAGATATTTTTTACTCTTGGGCTTCATATAATTATATTCCAGACATGTCTAATTCAGTGAGGTCCTAACCTTATGATTTGGGATTATTGTGTTGTCTTGTATTTTTGTGAATCAGGATCACACTCCATAACCCAGAATAGTATGGAACTCACCTGTGGCTTATGCTACCCTCAATGTTATGGTGATTCTCCTGTCCTAGCCATCCATGTGCTGTGGTATAGGCATAAACCTCTGTGCCTAATTGGTTTAGCATTATTTTTAATACTTGGATAACCAAACTATTTTCTCACTTTAGATAATCCAGAAATCCTACTTCAATTTTTCCATAGGGCAAAAGGCTTATCAATATTAACAAGCACTATCTTTAATTCTTTTGTTTGTCTCCAATGAGATTCATGCTTAATTATGAAGCTGCTGAGTAAGAAAAAGTGAATTTGTTATTAGATATTAAGTGAGATAATTAAATCTCCTCATTTGAAGCATTTTTCTCAGTTGGGATCACCTCAAATGTGATGTCTTAACAGTAAAGAGCCTCTTAGTGTTTTCTTTTCATCTTTATAATTCCACAGGGAAATTTCTGACTAAAAATTCACTTTCATTCCAGTTGCTACCCTCTTGGATAAAACTAAAACTTGATGTGTCTCATCATCAGCTTGGAGAGTATTCTTGCAGTGTAGTCCCTGGCCCCGCAGCACAGTTGCCTACAAATAAATGCAAATATCTGAGCTAAGACCAATGGAATTAGAACCTTAAGACTGAGACCAACAGTCTTGTCTGCTCAGTAGTCCTTCCAGATGATTCTCATTTATTACAGTCTGAAGTTTTTCTAGAACCGACTTCTATCCCATGTTGGCCTTGAATTTCCTATGTGGCAGAGGATAACTTTGGGCTTCTCACTTACCTGCCTCTACTTCTCCAGTGTTGGTATAGGAATGTGCTACCATTCCCAGTTTCATATGGTGCTTGGGATTGAACTCAAGACCTCCTTCATGCTGGACTCCCACTGACTGAGCTATATCTCCATTAAGTTTGAGAACCATTGTCCATTATGTAGTTCAGGAGATGCAAATTTCATAAACAATGAAAAGAATGTGGAAGTTGACCTTAAATCTTTGTACTTCAGACCTATTTGTAACACAGTTCTATGATCTTACCCAAAGCATTCCAATTGCTTGGTGTTTTAAATTCCCACTTTTCAAAGTTAAAGAGTTGAGGGAGCAGATGTTTAGGGGTTCCTTATGTCTCTAAAAACAGATGCGGAGATTCACTCAGGAATTTCATGCTTGCTTTACCAAGGCAAAAATAAAAATCTGAAAATGTCTTTAGTATAAAGGCATAGATTTTGTGGTATCAATTAAGCAAGAATTACTTTAGTAGATTAAGTGATCTTATACTGATATATATGTATGTCCATGTAAGATAATATGGTTTTTTTAAAAATGATAACATTTAGTAAGAAAAATTAATAATCCATGGGTGTTTAGCCTGCTGAATGTCTTTGCACCACATGTATAAATTCCCAGAGAGGCCAGAAGTAGGTATTAGATTTCATCAAAATTCAAGTTAAAGAGGTTTATAGTCATGTGAGTCCTCCAAGACCCAGAAAAAAAAGTTCTTTTTCTTTACATATCAATTATGTACAAAATATTTTAAATTGGATATTTTATTTGTTTACATTTTAAATGTTATCATACTTCCCTGATTCCCTTCTGCAACCCCCCTATACCATCCCTCTTACCCTGCATTTATGAGGGTGCTCCCCTACCCGCCTACCCACTTCTGCCTAGAATTCCTCTACACTGAGGCATCAAGCCTTCACAGGATCAAGGGAATCCCCTCCCATCCACAGGGATGCCAGATAAGGCCACTTCAGCTCCTTCAGTCCTTCCCCTAACTCCTACATTGGGGTCCCTGTGCTCAGACTGATGGTTGGCTGCAAGCATCTGCATCTGTATTGGTCAGGATCTGGCAGAGCCTTTCAGGAGGCAGGTGTATCAGGCTTTTGTCAGCAAGCACTTCTTGGCATTAGCAATACTGTCTGGATTTGGTATTTGCATGTGGGATGGATCCCCAGATGGGACAGTCTTTGAATGGTCTTTCCTTCAGTTTCTGCTCCACTCTTTGTCCCTGTATTTCCTTTAGACAGGAACAATTCTGGGTTAAAATTTTGGAGATGGATGGGTGGTCTCGTCCCTCAACCAGGGGCTATGCCTAACCTCTGGATATGGTCTTGACAGGTTCTCCCTCCACTTTGTGGAGTATTTCAGCTAATGTCATCCCTGTGGGGTCCTGGGAGGCTCTTGCTTTCCTGGCATCTGGGACTTTCTGGTTGCTACTCCCCAGTTCCTGACACCCTTCCTACACACCTCTGTACAATTTTCTGATCCTCTGTACATCTCTTCCATCTCCTCCCATACCTAATTCTGTCCCTCTTCCCTCCTTTCCTTCCTCTCAAGTCCCTCCCAGCCTTTACTTCCCTTGATTATATTGTTCCCCATTCTAAGTAGGACTGAAGTATCCACTCTTTGATCTTCCTTCCTCTTGAGCTTCATGTGGTCCATGAGTTGTATCTTGGGTATTCCATGCTCTTTGCCTAATACCCACTTATCAATGAGTACATACCATGTGTTGTCTTTTGTGACTGAGTTACCTCACTCAGGATGATATTTTCTAGATCCATCCATTTGCCTGTGAATTTCCTGAAGTCATTGTTTTTAATAACTGAGTATTTAATAATTCCATTGTGTAAATGTACCACATTTTCTGTATCCATGCCTCTTTTGAGGGACATTTGGGTTGCTTCCAGCCTCTGGCTATTATAAATATGGATGATATGAATATAGTGGAGCATATGTCCTTATCACAAATTGGAGCATCTTCTTGGTATATACGCAGGGGTTGTATTGCTGGGTCCCCAAGTAGTACTATGTCCAATTTTCTGAGAAACCGCCAAACTTATTTCCAGAGTGGTTATACCACCTTACAATCCCACCAGCAATGGAGGAGTGTTCTTCTTTCTCCACATCCTTGCCACATCCTTGTCACCTGAGTTTTTGATCTTAGCCATTCTGACTGGTGTGAGGTGAAATCTCAGAGTTGTTTTGATTTGCATTTCCATGATGACTAAGGATGGATTCCCATATAATAAACCATCCTTTCATCCCTTGGATGAAGCTCAGAGTCTTGCTTTCTAGTGTCTTGGTGTATCCAGGTCTTGTTCTTGTGGGAGAACAGGGGTCTGATGATGCCAAGTAACCTTGGTTTCTGTTTCTTATGAGATCAAGGAAACCCACCTCAGGGAAAAAGACAGACTCAGAGTGAAAGACTGGAAAACAATTTTCCAAGCAAATGGTCTGAAGAAACAAGCTGGAGTAGCCATTCTAATATCGGATAAAATTGACTTCCCACCCAAAGTTATCAAAAAAGACAAGGAGGGGCACTTCATACTCATCAAAGGTAAAATCTTCCAAGATGAACTCTCAATTCTGAATATCTATGCTCCAAATGCAAGAGCAGCCACATTCATTGAAGAAACTTTAGTAAAGCTCAAAGCACACTTCCACAGACCCTTTAGGTCCCCTGTCTGCGTGGATCAGGTCTCTGGAGGCATGTGGGCAAAGGAGTTCTCGAATGTGGGTAACAATCACAAAGGATAAACAGGCTGAGATAGAGGACTTTAAGAAGGACATAAATAACTCCCTTAAAGAAATACAGGAGAAGAGAAGTAAAGAGGTAGAAGGCCTTAAAGAGGAAACACAAGATTCCCTTAAAGAATTACAAGAAAACACATCCAAACAGGTGAGGTAATTGAAGAAAACCAGCCAAAATCTAAAAATGGAACTAGAAACAATAATGAAATCACAAAGGGAGACAACCCTGGACATAGAAAGACTACAAAAAAGATCAGGTGACATAGATGCAAGCATCACCAACAGAATATAAGAAAGAGAAGAGAGAATCTCAGGGGCAGAAGATACCATAGAAAACATTGACAGGATAGTCAAATTAAATGCAAAAGGCAAAAGGCTCCTAACCCAAAACATCTAGGAAATCTAGGATACACTGAGAAGATTAAACCTAAGGATAGTAGGTATAGAAGAGAGCAAAGATTCCCAAGTTAAAGGCCAGTAAATATCTTCAATAAAATTATAGAAGAAAACTTCCCCAACCTAAAGAAAGAAAAGCCTATAAATATACAAGAGGCTACAGAACTTCAGATAGATTGGACCAGAAAAGAAATTCCTTCCATTACATAATAGTCAAAACACCAAATGGACAAAACAAAGAATATTAAAGGTTGTAAGGAAAAGAGGTCAAGTAGCATATAAAGGCAAACATATCAGAATTATACCAGACTTCTCACCAGAGACTATGAAAGCTAGAAGATCCTGGGCATATGTTATACAGAACCTAAGAGAACAAAAATGTCAGCCAAGGCTATTACACCCACCAAAACTCTCAATACCATAGATGGAGAAACTAAGATATTCCATGATAAACCAAAGGTACACAATATCTCTCCATAAATCTAGCCCTACAAATAATAACATATGGAAAACACTAACACAAGGAGGGAAACTGTACGCTAGAAAGATCAAGAAAGAAATATTCTTTCAAGAAACCCAAACAAACAGAGACCACAGGAGAGGGCATGTAGAATCTGAATGTATTGTCAGGTCAAGCATCAAAATTTTTATACAGAAGAATAACAAGAAACAGGGCGAGATATATTCACCGAGTCACAGTGACACAATACAAAAGGAATGACTTCAAAAAGACTTACAGGAACCAGGTAATATTTACAGTAAATATAAAACATCTCTGCCTAGGGTTAGCTAAAGACAGGTAAGGATTTCACACCCTACTCACAATTTGTGCTACTCTTTTGAGCCTTGTGAGAGCTAGCACCAGGGGGTTCTGCTCTAGCATACCTTCTCATGAATAATGTATTACCACAACTCCCATATTTCCTAGGCCTATGTAAATTCTTGCAAGAGTGTAACTTGGCTGTTTTTTAAGTATCTGTGTGGGGAATCTCCATTTGTCAGAAGAATTCACCAACTTGCTTCTAATCTGCAATGTAGTCTACTATAACTGGCTGTAGTGAAGATTCCTGTCTCAGTGGGAAATCCTAACTCATTCATAGTTCCTTGCCTGGGTAAGACTGGCTATTGTCCCTAGAAAACATTCTGTAGACCAGCCCTGAGCTATTTTGGCTCCATTCTTTGTAATGCTTAAATGGTTTCCCATCTCTAGATAGTTGCTGAATTCCTACTGAAATCAAAGATTCTCTAGGACCATTGGAACACTGGAAGGCTTAGCTAGGTCAGAATTCAATCTTTAAAGGCACTTAAATTAAATAATACTAAAGGAGAGCATGTGGATCCATTCACCAGACTAACGTGGGGATATATGGGTTTGAGAATGCCTTCCCAGGAGAATGAGTTTCTTTTGAAACTCTGTGTCTCGTGAGCACTTCCAAGCCTCTCCAACCTGCCAAGCCACTACATTTGGATGTGCGTAGCAGCACCCATTGCACCTCACATAATAATAGTGGGAGACTTCAACTCCCCACTCTCACCATTGGACAAATCCTGGAAACAGAAAATAGAGACACATGGACACTAACAGAAGTTATGAAACAAATGGATTTAATAGATATCTACAAAAAATTTTATCCTAAAACAAAAGGATATACCTTCTTCTTAGCACCGCATGGTACCTCCTCCAAAACTGACCATATAATTGGTCACAAAATAGACCTCAACAGATACAAAAATATTGAAATTATCCCATGCATCCTATCAGATCACCACGGACTAAGGCTAATCTTCAATAACAGCATAAAAAATAGAAACCCAGCATTCACATGGAAACTTAACAATACTCTATTCATTGATACCTTGGTGAATGAAAAAATAAAGAAAGAAATTAAAGACTTTTTAGAGTTTAATGAAAATAAAGCCACAACATACCCATACACACAGGAAACAATGAAGGCAGTCCTAAGTGGAAAACTTATAGCCCCGAGTGCCTCCAAAGAAACTAGAGAGAACATACACTAGCAGCCTAACAGCATACCTAGAAGCTCTAGAACTAAAGGAAGCAAATTCATCCAAGAGGACTAGATGGCAGGAAGTAATCAAACTCATGGCTGAAACTAAAAAAAAAGTGGAAACAAAAAGAACTATTGAAAAAAATCAACCAAACCAGGAGCTGGTTCTTTGAGAAAATCAACAAGTTAGATAAACCCTTAGCCAGACTCACTAGAGGGCACAGGGACAGTATTCTAATTTAAAAAAATCAGAAATGTTTAAGGAGACATAACAACAGAACCTGAGGAAATCCAAAACATCATGAGATCCTACTACAAAAGGCTATACTCAACAAAACTAGAAAATCTGGATGAAATGGATAACTTCTTAGACAGATACTAGGTACCAAAGTTAAATCAGGATCAGATTAATGATCTAAATAGTCCTATATCCACTAAAGAAATAGAAGCAGTCATCAATAGACTCCCAACCAAAAAAAGCCCAGGACCAGATGGGTTTAGTGCAGAGTTTAATCAGACCTTCAAAGAAGACCTACTTCCACCTCTCCTCAAACTATTCCACAAAATAGAAACAGAAGGTACTCTACCCAATTCATTCTATGAAGCCACAATTACTCTGATACCTAAACCACATAAAGATCCAACAAAGAAAGAGAACTTCAGACCAATTTCCCTTATGAATATCGATGCAAAAATACTCAATAAAATCCTTGCAAACTGAATCTAAGAACACATCAAAACAATCATCCATCATGACCAAGTAGGCTTCATCCCAGGGATGCAGGGATGGTTTAATATACAGAAATCCATCAACATAATTCACTATATAAACAAACTCTAAGATAAAAACCACACGATCATCTTATTAGATGCTGAGAAAGTATTTGACAAAATCCAACACCCATTCATGATAAAGGTCTTGGAAAGATCAGGAATTGAAGGCCCTTACCTAAGCATGATAAAAGCAATCTACAGCAAACCAGTGGCCAACATCAAATGGAAAGAAACTCCAATCAATTCCACTAAAATCAGGGAGTAGACAAGGCTGCCCACTTTCTCCCTACCTATTCAATATAGTACTTGAAATCCTAGCCATAGCAATTAGACAACAAAAGGAGGTCAAGGAGATACAAATTGGAAAGGAAGAAGTTAAAATATCACTGTTTGCAGATGATATGATAGTATATATTTAAGTATAAAATAAAGGTCTGTGTGTTCGCATATATAGTTAGTTAGAGCTAGTCAGCAGTAAATATTTTCTGAACCCAAAGTTGACACTATTAGGTTATTTGAAAGCCCACACAGACAGTGAGTAATCTCAAATATTCCCTTTAGCCAATGATTTATGTCTTATAATAATGTCATAATGAATGCATTGGTTCACAACAGTTTCAGCAACGGAATGATTTTATTTTGTCTCAACTTTAGCTAGGGCCAAATCTACCCTACAAGTTCATTGAGATGTTTTTCCTTGCAAATATAGTCTCTTATTTCCATTCCAAGCTTGACTTTCGATGATAAATTTAAATCAGAAGACTAGCTTTATTTGATTTGATTTGACAAATACTTTGTTGGAAGTAAAAGTTTTCTTCGGAAATACATGGAAATAAGGTGATGGAGGGAAGCAGTCACTTCTGGTGGTATTAGACTCCAAAGAACTTTGAATTTGTTGTTACTCTTCTTCACTGTAGTCATTACACAGCCTTTTTATTAAATGAGCCAATCGATATTTGTAAAACGCTTATGGTCTAATAATTGATAAGATTACTTGTTTTCTGCATTTTCTAGATTTACAAACAGGAAATTGCAGAATATATACAAAGGGAAGGTAAGAACATCACTATCCAATTTCATTACAATTTGCTCCTCGTTATATACGAAGGTGAGGATTTTATAACCTGTTGTTTTTCTGAAAGTTACTCTTTGGTTGGAATCAAAACACACCAAAGTTATTCTAAATATGACATTTCGGATATGGTTTTGGCAGGCAGTACCGTCACACCGCTGACACAGTTGCCTAAAAATTACACACTGCCTGGTAAAGGTCACACGTAAAGGAAAGCCAAGTCGTCCAACTGACCACTTCCAAGTATAACTACCATCTTTGGGGATCATTGTACCACACCTCATGGTGCATTCTTCGAGTTCTTCATTGATGACCTGTGGTCCAATTTTCGCATATTCTTGTGCTCGCAGCATAGTCATCCACTGTTGTTTATAAATGGATGACAACCATTCCATAGGTATTAGTCGATCTTGTTCAAGAATAGTTGTGCACTCCAAGTCACGGGTGATGTGCTGAAACCTCAGCTTTTTAAATATTGGCTGAAATATTAGTCCATCTNTGTTCCTGTTGATCGTTGTCTTCATGATTGTTTCACACTGACGAATTACTCGATCCACCCGAAGCAGGCATGCTGCTGCCAAAACTTGAGGAACTTCCAGAGGTGTTATTGACAAATCCGCATCCCTGTACAAGGAACCAAACACAAAGTGCAGAGATCGGGTATCAATATCCTCATTCTTAATGATCAGATTTATAACACCATGGTGTGATTGTCTCCAAGTACCTTTGAGAATGTTAGCAAAGTAGCCTGACTGACATAAAAATACTTTGTGTAAACACCATGTTCTTCCCAGAGCTTGGATTTTAATGTCGCTATCATTCCCGTCCAAAAATAAGTTTTCATAAGCATAATTAGATGAGATCTTAACCCTTTTCCAGTAGATGTAGTTGAAAACTTGATGTAGATACATTCCCAGGTTTTGAGGTCCATGAACGTTAGGGCTTGTTGCCAACCCCTCCGAACTGCTCCTTTTTCGCTTGCGACTGCCAGAAGGGCAGCTGGGTCCGGCTATGGCTTCTGGCTGTGGCTCCACCAGACTGTAATCCCTGCATCTCAAGAACCTGCTGATTAAAAGCCCCATTGATGAAAGTGCCTAGAACAGACTCTGGCAGAGGCTTCTAGGTTGCCGCATTGCTGTAGTCTGCCAGTCCTGCCTAGACTTCTCTGGGTTTCTCTACTACGGATTCTGATGTCACAGAGAAGGCAGGGCATCCTTCATTGTCCACGTGTGCCTTGCCTGAGCACAGGCCCCGCCTCCTGATAGCAAGCCCTCCCTCTCCCTCCTCCCTTTCCTTCCTCCCTTGCACCTCTGCCCCATCATCCTCCTATCTCCCTTCCTCCCTTCTTTTCTCCTCCGGTCCCTTATTCCTAAATTCCTTCTTCCTTTCCTTTTCCCATTCTGCTCCTCCTTTCCCCTCACCTCTCCCTTCTCCCACTATTTCTAAATGGGCCACACTCAAACTTGAGAACCTAGTACACCTAATTCTTCAAACTTGCCAGCTGAATTTTCTTTTCCTTAAAGAGAACAACCAGGCCAAATCCATCCTGATGTGTGTTTAAGATTGTACCCCAAGGTCGGCCGAGTCATTGTGTATGATTCCAAAAGGCAGTCTGGAAAGACCAAGGAGACAAGCGTCAACTGGTGCTTGGCTGATGGCTATGACCTAGAGATCCTGGATGGCACCAGAGGCACCATGGATGGCCCAGGGAAAGAGTTGTCTAGGGTATCCAAGAAGAATATTTTCCTTCAGTTTAAGAAGCTCTGCTCTTTCCGAGCCCGCAGAGATTTACTGCAGCTCTCTTATGGCGAGGCCAAGAAAGCTGCCCGTGACTATGACTTAGCCAAGAACTACTTCAAGAAAAGCCTGCGGGACATGGGTTATGGGAATTGGATCAGCAAACCCCAGGAGGAAAAGAACTTTTATCTCTGTCCAGTACCCAATGACTGATAGCGGGGCATGTTTCTCATGGGGTCAGAGGGAGGTCATGGCATTCCTCATCACATTGGGCCAGAGTTTAGGGGCTTTTTTTTAACCCCCTTCCCCCCCTTTTTAACGGCAGAACCATAATAGATGGTACCAAGAACTTTGGTTCCCATTAATCCTGCTTGCTTTGGGATTTCGAGGTGGGGTCCAGTCAAGTCCCCACCTCCCTTTTCCCAAGGGAAGAGGCCAAGATTAAAGGAAACGGAAGCGCTACCATTCCACGTGTAACACAGACAGTTCTTGGTCACATGGAGCCCGGGCCCCTTGGGCTTCATTTTGTGGAGGTTTTTTTCATCTCCTTTTCCTTTGCTGCACTGGCCTCTTGTGGGTTTGATTCCATCCCATCAGCTCTCTGTAAATGATGTCAGGGACCAGTGATGTCACCTGCAGATGCGCAGGCAGGCCCCTGCTCTGTCATCCTTCCCTCCTAGGATGCCTTCCTGTGATGAGGTTTCTCCTTCCCCACCCCAGAGGATAGAGATGAACATAAAGGATTGGTGAAATGTTTACAAGGGCAGGAGTTGACAGCTGTGGTCAGGGATTGTCAAGCAACAGGAATGTGGTAAACTGTGGTTGGGACAGGCTAGCCCTACCCAGTAACAGGCTGTGCTGGCCCGCCAAGGAGCTTCCCTTCCTGGGCAGCAGGGAAGTTGAGAATCGGCCAGTGGGACCGAGGAAGGTGCCCAAACCAAGCCCGTCCCAGTAGGGGCCCACAAGCACTAACTAGAGTGCACCGGCAGGCATTCTTTGGAATGTCGCTATGCCTCCATCTGCCCCTCCATGAGCACTCCTAGAGACTGGTCCTGGGCATGTGTGGTGTGGCCCCAGGCCCCAGCTGTTTGTGAAAAGCAGAGGGTGAGCATGGCGGGCAGAGCAGCTTTGCCCAGACAGCAAAGGTAAAGGCAGAGCATCCTGTCGGTGCCCTGGGGTTCTTCTGGTCCCAACAGAAGTGACAAAGCCCTACATAGAATTAATGTTTCTAAAAGGCCAGAGGCGTTGATTCTGAACTGCATCACAGACTGGAGATGCAAATATTACTTCTCCGTTAGCGTTAGTAAATGTACTTTCATTCTACCAGATGGCTTCAGAAGCTGGGTCACCGACAGGGCCCAGGGCCCTGGATCTTCATTTACATACAAGTGTGGCAGGGCAGGCTGGCCTCCCACTCTGGGATGGGCCTTGACTCCTCCCCCTCTGACAGTGACTTGTGGGTATGTGGGAGCCTTAGCCTCTGTAGAATCTGGTTCTAGCATCAGATCAGCCAGCCAGACCCTGCTCCATTCTGCCCCTCTAGGACCAAGCCCACCTCTTTCCTCTGAATGGTGTGGCTCCATCTGGAGGTAGCTGGCCAGTGTGTTCAGTAGTTTCCTGCACCCCCTTGCTTAACCTTCAGAGCTGCCTGGTGCCCCCCACCCTCTGGCCCACTGCCAACAGCAAACATCACATTCGTACTTCAAGTCTAATGGCTGCTTCCTCCTCAACCTATGATCAGATCTGGCCAACACAAGAAACTGTGTCTTCACAATACACTGGGGATGTCTTTGCACAACCAAATC
>LR753336.1:1826656-1891983 GCA_902729485.2 Mus minutoides | reverse complement strand
CCCAAAGAAGGAGCTAGAGAAAGTACCCAAGGAGCTGAAGGGGTCTTCAACCCTATAGGCGGAAGAATAACATGAACTAACTAGTACCCCCTGAGCTCAAGTCTCTAGCTGCATATATAGAAGAAGATGGCCTAGTTGGCCATCATTGGAAAGAGAGGCCCCTTGGTCATGCAGACTTTATATGCCCCAGTACAGGGGAGCACCAGGGCCAAGATGTGGGAGCGGGAGAGTAGGGGAGCAGGGCCGGGAAGGGGGAGGGTATAGGGAACTTTCTGGATAACACTTGAAATGTAAATGAAGAAGTTATCTAATAAATATTGGAAAAAAAAGAAAAAAAAAGGATTAAAATGTGATAAGGGAAAATCAAGAGTTAAATTTATATGTATGTGTAGGATGGAAAGTAGATGAGAAAATATGGAAAACTGTACAGAAACATACTAATATTGAGGCATCCTGTAATACATTCACTTGCATATTTCAAAGGAGCTTTAATAAACTAGCACTATACTAGTTGGACAGTTCTCCAAGTAGACATCTCATGATGAATAATGTAAAACTCTTTTCCAGGTTTAGATGACATCTTTTTATATCTGCTTGGCAATCAACTCCCAAAGCACTATCAACCCAGCAACCAAACATCACAGGCTATTACCAATACTGCTGGTAATTCTCTAAAACTAGGTGGATGAAGACATCATAATCTAGACATACAGAAAATGCAGAAATCAAAGTGGAACTTACTTTGAAGATTTGTCTGCCATCCATGTGTCCACATGTGATATCAGAAAAGAGGTTGAAAAACTCACATGAAAAACTTTCTTAAAAGGCGCCACATACAGGAGCAAAGTAGTCACCAGTACCATGCTTCTGTGAACCCTTCCAGGTACAGCAATGACTGGTCCATTGGTTCAAGACTGACATAAATATTATGGGGAAAACCAACTTTCTTATTCATCCTAAGGTTCTGGTCATGAGCTCGAACTCATAAGTGGCACTGTTTATATTGTTTTTGGATAGACAGGTCCTAGTAGGGAATCCAATACTAACATTTTCCTTAATGGACAGAGAATTGAAACATTTCTTGATGAGTTATTCCTACACCTGTGCATCTCTCACCCCTCATCAGAGAAGCTTCTTGAATGTTAATTAATATGGGAGCTCTCAACTGGTCGTTGTGCAGTGATATGAGTTTGGTATGCTCACTCAGAACTATAATGGACATATCATACATCTCTCTCCAAGACTTAAGGGTATTCACAGAATTTAAGGTAAGCACAATTTTAGAGCCAGAGGTAGTTGATAACATCAATGAAACAATGTTTTCTGGACCCAACAGGAGAGGAACAGAGATATTGGCCCAAAGGTTTTGCAAAAGAATTCAGAAGACCTGGCAAGATTAAGCCCAACCATTATTGTTAGTTCTTTTTCAAAAGTATAGAAGATAGAAATTTCTGGGAAGACTAACCTGAATTGGAAAAATGGTTTCCTCAATTTACCTGTAGTCAAGTCTGTAGTGCATTTTATTTTTTTATTAGATGTTTTCTTGATTTACATTTTAAATGCTATCCCCTTTCCTATTTTCATCTCTGAAAGTCCCCTATACCCTCCCACCACCCAGCTCCCCAACCTACCCACTCCTGCTTCCTGGCCCTGGCATTCCCCTATACTGGGGCACATGATGTCCACAAGACCAAGGGCCTCTTCTCTCATTAATGGACAACTAGGCCATTCTCTGCTACATATGCAGAGACATGAGCTCTGGGGATACTGGTTAGTTCATATTGTTATTCTTCCTATAGGGTTGCAGACCCCTTCAGCTCCTTGGGTATTTTCTGTAGCTCATTCATTGGGGCCCTGTGTTCCATCCAATAACTGACTGTGAGCATCCAGTTCTGTATTTACCAGGCATTGGCATAGCCTCACAAGAAATAGCTATATCAGGGTCCTCTCAGAAAAATCTTGTTGGTATATGCAATAGTGTCTGGGTTTGGTGGCTGTCTATGGGATGGATCCCCAGGTGGGGCAGTCTCTGGATGGTTCTTCCTTCCTTCTCAGCTCTGAGCTTTGTCTCTGTAACTCCTTCCATGGGTATTCAGCTCCCCCTTCCTAGAAGGAACGCAATATCCACACTTTGGTCTTCCTTCTTCTTGACTTTCATGTGCTTTGCAAAATGTATCTTGGATAGTCTAAGTTTCTGGGCTAATATCTGCTTATTAGTGAGTGCATATCATGTGTGTTCTTTTGTGATTGGGTTACCTCACTCAAAATAATATTCTCCAGATTCATCCATTTGCCTAAGAATTTTGATAAATTCATTGTTTTTTAATTCTATTAATTTTATATTTTTATTTATTTATAGCATCACTCTTTTATTAAGCTAGATATCTTCTTTTTCATAAACGTGGACCTAAAAATTATTAACAGGTCACTTTTTCTCATGTTCAAGGAAGCTGTCATTATGTTAGTCAGCAGATTCACAAGTACTTTCTGTCCACAAAACTTCACGAGAGGTTCTAATAATTCTTTTAACCTTTTACCTCTAATATTAGTAATTTATCTTTAATGTGGTCCGTTGATGATTTTGATGTGAGCGATATGACACATATGACCTAAGAGTGTCACACACCGGCTTCTCAGTGCCTTGCCGAAAGGCCCAGGTATTGCCTTTCAGTGAAGTTCTTCCAGGTTTGTTTGGAAATACCAATAAAGCTGAAATAGTGGCCTGGTTCTTATGAGACTCAGAGGACTTTGACCATGGAGAGTTCCTAGTGCTAATATGAGGCCACTCGTGTGCTGAGACGAAACTGTAACCAAGGTGCATGTCTGGAAGCTTGATGGCAGAGGTAAATGCTAAGAAACAAGAAGTTATATCCTCAGCTTTTCCACTGTCCTTTTACTGTCTGTAAGCCTATACTCCTCTGTATTCTTTTTTTAAGGCATTTTTTATCAGATTTTTTTCATTTACATTTCAAATGCTATGCCCAAATCCCCCATATACCCTCCCTCTACCCTGTTCCCTAACCCACCCACCTCTGCTCCCTGGCCCTGTAAGGGGCATATGATCTTCACAACACCAAGGGCCTCTACTCACACTGATGGTTAACTAGGCTATCCTCTGCTCCATATGCAACTAGAGACACAGCTCTGGGCAGTACTGGTTAGTTCATTTTGCTGTTTATCTTATAGGGTTGCAGTTCCCCTTTAGCTCCTTGGGTACTTTATCTATCTCCTTCATTAGGGGCCCTGTGTTCCATCCAAGAGATGACTGTGAGCCAGGCATTGGCATAGCCTCTCAAGAGAGAGCTATGTCAGTGTCCTGTCAGCAAAATCTTTCTGGCATATGCAATAGTATTTGCATTTGGTGGCTGATTATGGTATGGATTCCTGGGTAGAGCAGTCTTTGAATGGTCTTTCTTTCCATCTCAGCTCCTAACTTTCTCTCTGTAACTACTTCCATGGGTATTTTGTTCCCCATTCTAAGAAGGAGCAAAGTATCCACACTTTGGTCTTACTTCTTGAGTTTCAAGTATTTTGCAAATTGCACCTTGGTTAGTGTAAGTTTCTGGACTAATATCCACTTACCAGTGAGTGCATAGCATGTGTATTCTTTTGTGATTGGGTTACCTCAATAAGAATGATATCCTCCAGATGCATTCGTTTTGCCTAAGAATTTCATGAATTCATTGTTTTTAATAGCTGAGTAGTACTCCATTGTGTAAATTTACCACACTTTCTGTATCCATTCCTCGACTGACAGGCATATGGATTCTTTCCAGGTAGTGGCTATTATAAATAAGGCTGCTATGAACATAGTGGTGCATGTGTCCTTATTACAAGTTGGAACATCTTCTGGGTATATGCCCAGGAGAGGAATTGCTGGATCTTCCAGTAGTACTATGTCTAATTTTCTGAGAAACCGGCAGACTGTTTTTTAGAGTAGATGCTCACAGTCATCTATATGATGGAACACAGGGCCCACAATGGAGTCTTTGAATAGTCTTTCTTTCCATCTCAGCTCCTAACTTTGTCTCTGTAACTACTTCCATGGGTGTTTTGTTCACCATTCTAAGAAGGAGCGAAGTATCCACACTTTGGTCTTACTTCTTCGGTTTCAAGTATTTTGAACATTTTTTCAGATCTTTCTCAGCCATTCGGAATTCCTCAGTTGAGAATTCTTTGTTTAGCTCTGTACCCCAATTTTAATGGGGTTATTCGTTTTTCTGGAGTCCAGCTTCTTCAGTTCTTTGTAGATGTTGGATATTAGTCCCCAATAAGATTTAGGATTGGTAAAAATCGTTTCCCAATCTGTTGGTTGTTATTGAAGATCAAGTTGTTATTGAAGATCAGCCTTAGTCCATAGTGGTCAAATAGGATGCATGGGATAATTTCAATATTTTTGTATCTGTGGAGGCCTCTTTTGTGACCAATTATATGGTCAATTTTGGAGGAGGTACCATGTGGTGCTGAGAAGAAGGTATATCCTTTTGTTTTAGGATAAAATGTTCTGTAGATATCAGTTAAATCCATTTGTTTCATGACTTCAGTTAGTGTCCGTGTGTCTCTGTTTACTTTCTGTTTCCAGGATCTGTCTGTCCATTGGTGAGAGTGGGGAGTTGAAGTTTCCCACGATTATTGTGTGAGGTGCAATGTGTGCTTTGAGCTTTACTACAGTTTCTTTAATGAATGTGGCTGCCCTTGTATTTGGAGCATAGATATTCAGAATTGAAAGTTCATCTTGGTTGATTTTACCTTTGATGAGTATGAAGTGCCCCCCCCCTTGTCTTTTTTTATAACTTTGGGTTGAAAGTCAATTTTATCCAATATTAGAATGGCTACTACAGCTTTTTTCTTCGGACCATTTGCTTGGAAAACTGTTTTCCAGCCTTTCACCCCAAGGTAGTGTCTGTCTTTTTCCTAAGGTGCGTTTCCTATAAGCAGCAAAATGTTGGGTCCTGTTTGTGTACCCAGTCTATTAGTCTATGTCTTTTTATTGGGAAATTGAGTCCATTGATGTTAAGAGAAATTAAAGAAAAGTAGTTGTTGCTGTTATTTTTGTTGTTAAGGTTGGGATTCTGTTCTTGTGGCTGTCTTCTTTTAGGTTTGTTGAAGGATTACTTTCTTGCTTTTTCTAGGGTGTAGTTTCCGTCCTTGTTTTGGTGGTTTCCCTTTATTATCCTTTGAAGGGCTGGATTCGTGGAAAGATAATGTGTGAATTTGGTTTTATCATGGAATTCTTTAATTTCTCCATCTATGTTAATTGAGAGTTCTGCTGGATATAGTAACCTGGGTTGGCATTTGTGTTCTCTTAGGGTCTGAATAACATCTGTCTAGGATCTTCTGGCTTTCATAGTCTCAGGTGAGAAGTCTGGTGTAATTCTGATAGGCCTGCCTTTATATGTTACTTGACCTTTATCCCTTACTGCTTTTAATATTCTCTCTTTATTAAATGCATTTGTTGTTTTGATAATTATGTGTCGGGAGAAATTTCTTTTCTGGTCCAGTTTATTTGGAGTTCTGCAGACTTCTTGTTTGTTCATGGGCATCTCTTTCTATAGGATTGGGAAGTTTTCTTCATTATTTTATCAAAGATATTTGCTGGGCCTTTAAGTTGAAAATCTTCTTTTTCATCTACTCCTATTATCTGTAGGTTTGGTCTTCTCATTGTGTCCTGGATTTCCTGGGTGTTTTGAGATAGGATCTTTATGCATTTTGCATTTTCTTTGATTGTTGTGCCCATGTTCTCTATGGAATCTTCTGCATCTGAGATTCTCTCTTCCATATCTTGTATTCTGTTGCTGATGCTCACATCTATGGTTCCTGATTTCTTTCCTAGTGTTTCTATCTCCAAAGTTGTCTCACTTTGGGTTTTCTTTATTATTTCTACTTCCCTTTTTAGGTCCTGGATGGTTTTGTTCAATTCCATTGCCTGTTTGGTTGTGTTTTTCTGTAGTTCTTTAAAGGATTTTAGTGTTTCCTCTTTAAGGACTTTTACCTCTTTAGCATTGTTCTCCTGCATTTCTTTAAGTGAGTTATTCATGTCCTTCTTAATGTCCTTCTTCATATCCTCTACCAGCACCATGAGATATGATTTTAAATCCGAGTCTTGCTTTTCGGGTGTGTTGGGGTGTCCAGGACTGGCTGAGGTGGGAGTGCTGGGTTCTGAAGAAGGTGAGTGGTCTTGGTTTCTGTTATTAAGATTCTTACTTTTGCCTTTTGCCATCTGGTAATCTCTGGATTTGGTTGTTATAGTTGTCTCTGGTTGGAGCTTGTTCCTCCTGTGATTCTGTTGGCCTCTGTCAGCAGACCCTGGAGCCCAGCTCTCTCCTGAATCTCAGGGGTCAGAGTAGTCTCAGCAGGCGAGCTCTCCTCTTGCAGGGAAGGTGCAAGGAGTTTTGGTGTTCAGATCTGCCTCTTAGGTAAAGTTGAAGACAGTATATAGGGCCTGTCCTAAAAGATGTGTTGCCTCTGTGGTCTGCACACTCACCTGCACAGACTGGTCTCTGTGGGACCCTTTGTAGTCTCTGAGCTGACCTGAACAGACTGGTTTGTGATCGACCTGGGACCCAATATGGCTCTCTCACAAGTTCTGGCAGGGAAAGCCCTCCCAGGTGGAGGGAGAACTCTCCTCAGGCAGAAAGGGAGCCTGGATGTCTAGAGCCCCAAGCTGGGTCTGTCACAAACGGTGCACTGCTCATCTGTTTGCTCACTCACCCTTTGCAGTCCATGAGCTGACCTGTGCAGATTGGGTCTGAGCAACCCTTTGCGGTCCGTGAGCTGACCTGCGCAGAGAGTTTAGCTCCCTTGTAAAAGATCAAGTGACCATAGGTGTGTGGGTCCATTTCTGGGTCCTCATTTCTATTACATTGATCTACCTGTCTTTTGCTGCACCAGTACCATGCAGTTTTTATCACAATTGCTCTGTAGTACAGCTTTAGGTGAGGCAGAACCAGAGGTTCTTTTATCATTGAGAATACTTTTTGATATCCTAGGTCTTGTATTATTCCAGATGAATTTGCAAATTGCTCTTTCTAATTCATTGAAGAATTGAGTTGGAATTTTGATGAGAATTGCATTGAATCTGTAGATTGCTTTCAGCAAGATAGCCATTTTTACTATATTGATTGTGCCAATCCATGAGCATGGGAGATCTTTCCATCTTCTGAGATCTTCTTCAGTTTCTTCAGAGACTTGAAGTACTTATCATACAGATCTTTCACTTCCTTAGTTAGAGTCACACCAAGGTATTTTATGTTATTTGTGACTATTGTGAAGGGTGTTGTTTCCCTAATTCCTTTCTCAGCCTGTTTATCCATTGTGTAGTGAAAGGTCACTGATTTGTTTGAGTAAATTCTATATGCAGGTACTTCACTGAAGCTGTTTATCAGGTTTAGGTGTTCTCTGGTGGAATTTTTAAGGTCACTTATACATACTATCATATCACCTGCAAATAGTGATATTTTGACTTATTCCTTTCTAATTTGTATCCCCTTGACCTCCTTTTGTTGTCTAATTCCTCTGGCTAGGACTTGGAGTAATATATTTAATAGGTAGAGAAAAAGTGGGAAGCCTTGTCTAGTCCCTGATTTTACTGGGATTGCTTTTAGCTTCTCTCCATTTACTTTGATGTTGGCTACTGGTTTGCTGTATATTGCTTTTATTATGTGTAAGTATGTGTCTTGAATTCCTGATTTTTCCAAGACTTTTATCATGAAGGGGTGTTGGATTTTGTCAAATGCTTTCTCGGCATCTAATGAGATGATCATGTGGTTTTTGCCTTTGATTTTGTTTATATAGTGGATTATATTGATGGACTTCCATTATTAAACCATCCCTGCATCTCTGTGATGAAGCCTACTTGATCATGATGAATGATTGTTTTGATGTGCTCTTGGACTCAGTTAGCAAGAATTTTATTGAGTTGTTTTGCAACTATATTCATAAAGGAAATTGGTCTGAAGCTCTCTCTTTGTTGGGTCTTTACGTGATTTAGGTGTCAGAGTAATTTTGGCTTCATAGAATGAATTGGGTAGAGTACCTTCTGTTTCTATTTTGTGGAATAGTTTGAGGAGTATTGGAATTAGGTCTTTGAAGGTCTGATGGAACTCTGTACTAAACCCATCTGGTCCTGGTTGGGAGACTATTAATGACTGCTTCTATTTCTTTAGGGCATATGGGACTGTTTAGATCATTAATCTGATCCTGATTTAACTTTAGTACCTAGTATCTATCTTGGAAATTGTTCATTTCATCTAGGTTTTCCAGTTTTATTGAATATAGCCTTTTATAGTAGGATCTGATGTTGTTTTAGATTTCTTCAGGTTCTGTTATTATGTATTCTTTTTCATTTCTTAAATTGTTAATTAGGATACTGTCCCTGTGCCCTCTAGTTAGTCTGGCTAAATGTTTATCTATCTTGTTGATTTTCTCAAAGAACCAGCTCCTGGTTTGGTTGATTCTTTGTATAGTTCTTTTTGTTTCCACTTGGTTGATTTCAGCACAAATTTGGATTATTTCCTGCTCTCTACTCCTCTTAGGTGAATTTGCTTCTTTTTGTTCTAGAGCTTTTAGGTATGCTGTCAGGCTGCTAGTTTATGCTCCCTATAGTTTCTGTTTGGAGGCACTCAGAGCTATGAATTTTCGTCTTAGGAATGCTTTCATTGTGTCCCATGAGTTTGTGTATGTTGTAGCTTCATTTTCATTAATCTCTAAAATGTCTTTAATCTCTTTATTTCTTCCTTGACAAAGCTATCATTGAGTAGAGTGTTGTTCAGCTTCCACGTGAATGTTGGCTTTCTATTATTTATGTTGTTGTTGAAGACCAGCCTTAGTCCATGGTGGTCTGAAAGGATACATGGAATAATTTCAATATTTTTGTATCTGTTGATGCCATTTTTATGACCAATTATATGGTCGGTTTTGGAGAAGGTCCTATGAGGTGATGAGAAGAAGGTATATCCTTTTATTTAGGATAAAATGTTCTGTAGATATCTGTTAAATCCATTTGTTTCATAACTTCTGTTAGTTTCAATGTGTCTCTGTTTAGTTTCTGTTTCCAGGATCTGTCCAATGATGAGAATGGGGTGTTGAAGTCTCCCACTATTATTGTGTGAGTTGCAATGTGTGCTTTGAGCTTTACTAAAGTTTCCTTAATGAATATGGCTGCCCTTGCATTTGGAGCAAAGATATTCAGAATTGAGAGTTCATCTGGGAAGATTTTGCCTTTGATGAGTATGAAGTGCCCCTCCTTGTCTTTTTTTATAACTTTGGGTTAGAAGTCGATTTTATTTTATATTAGAGTAGCTACTCCAGCTTGTTTCTTTGGACTGTTTGCTTGGAAAATTGTTTTCTAACCTTTTACTCTGAGGTAGTGTCTGTCTTTTTCCCTGAGGTGGGTTTCCTGTAAGCAGCAAAATGTTGGGTCCTGTTTACATAGCCAGTCTATTAGTCTATGTCTTTTTATTGGGAAATTGATTCCATTGATATTAAGAGATATTAAGAAAAGGTATTTGTTTCTTCCTGTTATTTTTGTTGTTAGACTTGGGGTTCTTTTCTTGTGGTTGTCTTCTTTTAGGTATGTTGAAGGATTACTTTCTGACTTTTTCTAGGGCATAATTTCCATTCTTGTGTTGGAATTTCCCCTTTATTATCCTTTGAAATGCTGGATTTGAGGAAAGATATTGTATGAATTTGGTTTTGTCATGGAATGCCTTGGTTTCTCCATCAATAGTAATTGAGAGTTTGCTGGGTATATTATCCTGGGCTGGAATTGTGTTCTCTTAGAGTCTGTATGACATCTGCCCAGGATCTTCTGGCTTTCATAGTCTCTGGTGAGAAGTCTAGTGTAATTCTAATAGGTCTGCCTTTATATGTTACTTGGCCTTTTTCCCCTTACTGCTTTTAATATTCTATCTTTATTTAGTACATTTATTGTTCTGATTATTATGTGTCTGGAAGAATTTCTTTTCTGGTCCAGTCTATTTGGAGTTCTGTAGGCTTGTATGTTCATGGGCATCTCTTTCTTTAGGGAAAGTTAGGGAGGTTTTCTTCTATAATTTTGTTGAAGATATTTACTGGCCCTTTAAGTTGAAAATCTTTCTCATCTACACCTATTATCCTTAGGTTTGGTATTCTCATTGTGTGCTGGATTTCCTGGATGTTTTGAGTTAGGATCTTTTTCATTTTGCATTTTCTTTGACTGTTGTGTCCATGTTTTCTATGGAGTCTTCTGCACCTGGGATTCTTTCTTCCATCTCTTGTAATCTGTTGCTGATGCTCACATCTCTGGCTCCTAATTTCTTTCCTAGGTTTTCTATCTCCAGAGTTGTCTCCTCTTCGGTTTTCTTTATTGTTTCTATTTTCATTTTTAGATCTTGGATGGTTTTGTTCAATTCCTTCACCTGTTTGGTTGTGTTTTCCTCTAATTCTTTAAGGGATTTTTGTGTTTCCTCTTTAAGGACTTCTACCTGTTTAGCACTGTTGTCCTGTATTTATTTAAGTGATTTATTAATGTCCATCTTAAAATCTTCTACCACCATCATAATATATAATTTTAAATCTGAATCTTGCTTTTCTGGTGTGTTGGGGTATCCAGCACTCACTGTGTTGGGAGGACTAGGTTCTGATGATGCTGAGTGGTCTTGGTTTCTGTCAGTAACATTCTTAAGTTTGCCTTTCGCCATATTGTAATATCTGGTGTTAGATGTCCTAGCTCTCTCTGGCTAGAGCTTGTTCCTCCTGTGATTCTTTTAGCCTCATTCAGCACTTCTGGGAGTCTAACTCTCTCCTGAGTCCCAGGGGTCAGAGCACTCACTCCAGGCAAGCTCTCCTCTGGCAGGGAAGGTACATAGATGTCTGCAGATCAGCTCTGTGTCCTGGCTCACAATGAAGCCCAGAAGGGACCCTGCCCAAGAAGCTCTGTTGCTTCTGCAGCCTGAACACCCTCCTGTGCAGACTTCTATCCTGTGGAATAGAAGATGGCGATCTCACCTGAGTCCCAGGGTCACATCCCTCCCTGTAGGCCAACTCTCCTCTGGTGGGGAAGGGGCACAGAGGTCTGAGGATCAGCTCCACCTCCAGGCTGAAGACGAAGGCCTGACAAGATTCTGTCCAAGAAGCTCTGTTGCTTCTGTGGCCTGTGTGCTCTCCTGTGCAGAATTGTGTCTCATGCATTTTTTTTATAATAGTTGATATGGAAGATTTTATGTCAATGGGGAAGTGCTCTGCCTGGAAGACAGTCTTGATAGCTTATGAAAATAGGCTGAGGAAGTCATAGAACAACCCAGTAAGCCAAGCTTCTCTACCTGCTGAGTTCAGGTTCCTGTCCTGACTTCTTGTCTTTGTGTCCCCGACTGATTGATGTAACCTATAAATCAAGTAAACACTTTCTTCCTTGGTTTTTTTAATCATGGTGCTTTTTGCAACAAGTGAAATGAACTAAGACACCAATAATATCCAGTATGTTGAGCTTAAGGCAGGCACAAACCCACTACTCATTGGGGCGCTATTGTAAGTGACAATTGAGGATAGAGAGATTAGGTTTTTAAAATGATTTGATAACTGGCAAGTTACTCACATTGTGGAGAAGGCCATACTCTGAAGAGGAACGAATTTGATGGAAACAGAAGACAATACACAGTTGGGTGGGTAGTGCTGAGAGAGTAGATGAGCAAAGAGTTTGATAAGTGACTTGAATGTTACCCAAAAGGTGAATGAAATTCACCAAGTTAACAAGAAGTATAGAAAATCATGCAATACCATATGCCTGTAATCCTAGTATGTGAAAGGAATGGTGAAAGGTCATCTCATATTTGAAGCTAGCCCCTTCTAAGTGAGTGTTATGATTCCAGGCACATTTGCACGGCAAGGTTCTTCCTAGTAAATCTTAGAGGTAATTTGCAAGTTGTGTCTCCTATTCTTAGAAAAGCTTACATATTACCTACCACCTGCCCTATAAACACATCCATGATATTTCTTGTTCTACCATGTAGGTCACCTGTTCTGATCTCGGCCTAGGCTCCTTCAAATAGCAGTGATCACATGTAAACTACAGCCAGGAGGGGAACCAGTTCCAGAAGGGCCCAGAGCTATGTTAACTCTCTGGAAGCTGCCTCAGATAACAAGGAGAAAGTGAGAAGCCACCTGCACTCCAGAGCCTGAAGACAAGCAGGGGCAAGTCTAGTTTTCATTGGATTCTCCAGAAGAATGTTCAACCAGGTTTTTTTTTTTCAACTTTTATTAGATATTTTCTTCATTTACATTTCAAGTGTTATCCAGAAAGTTCCCTATACCCTCCCCACTCCCAGCCCTGCTCCCCTACCCATCCGCTCCCACTTCTTGGCCCTGGCGTTCCCCTGTATTGGGGCATATAAAGTCTGCATGACCAAGGGGCCTCTCTTCCCACTGATGGCCAAATAGGCCATCCTCTTCTATATATGCAGCTAGAGTCATAAGCTCAGGGGGTACTAGTTAGTTCATGGTTATTCTTCCACCTAGAGGGTTGAAGACCCCTTCAGCTCCTTGGGTACTTTCTCTAGCTCCTTCTTCCTTGGGAACCCTGTGTTCCATCTAATAGCTGACTGTAAGCTTCTACCTCCATGTTTGCCAGGCATTGGTATATTTTCCCCCGAGACAGCTATATCCGGGCCCTTTCAGCACCATCTTGCTGGCATATGCTATAGTGTCTATGTTTGGTGACTGATTGTGGGATGGATCCCTGGCAGCTGCAGTCATTGGGTCCATCCTTTGGATTCAGCTTCATACATGATCTCTTTAACTCTTTCAATGTGTGCTTTGTTCTTAATTCTAGGAAGGGGTGACGTGTCCACATTTTGATCTTCCTTCTTCTTGAGTATCATGTGTTTAGTAAATTGTATCTTGGGTAGTCTAATATCCACATATCAGTGAGTACATGTTGTGTGAGTTCTTTTGTGAATGGGTTACTTCACTCAGGATGATGGCCTCCAGATCCGTCCATTTGCCTAGGAATTTCATATATTTATTGTTTTTAATAGCTGAGTAGTACTCCATTGTGAAAATATACCAAATTTTTTGTATCCATTCCTCTGTTGAGGGACATCTGGGTTCTTTCCAGTTTCTGAGTATTATGAATAAGGCTACTATGAACATAGTGGAACATGTGTCCTTGTTACCAGATGGAATATCTTCTGGATATATGCCCAGTAGAGGTATTGCAGGATCTTCCGGTAGTACTATGTCTAATTTTCTGAGGAACCGCCAGACTGATTTCCAGAGTTCAACCAGGTTTCCAAAGGTAGAAAAGTCTGTTTGGAAAGATAGCAAGCCTCTCCACAGAGGTGCTCAAGAAGATAAAACTGGGCACGTTAGAGCACTTGATAGTTGAGAGCAGGAAATCAAAGTCTTCCCTGGCTAAAGAGCAAGCCATAGCCAGCTTGTGCTACAATAGACTGTCTCAAAACACAAGAGAGAGCAAAGCTGTGGGAGAGGAGTCAGGCTAGAGGATATTCAAATGTTACCAAGTGTTCTTCTAGTCCTTGAGTTCCATGATTTTGCTGCCCTAAACACCATTAAAATTCAGGAGGCTTCACAATTTTATTATGAGGCAGGAGACATTTTCCAGACATGCAAGTATTTATGACAAAGCTTGTTAAAACATGACAGGGTGGGTGTGTGTGTGTGTGTGTGTGTGTGTGTGTGTGTGTGTGTATCTGTGTGTGTGTGTTTGTGTGTGTGTATATGTGTGTGTGTTGGATGTTTCCCTGAATGTCTAAATTAGCATCATATGCCCTGTAACTGGCATCACAAATGGTTATCAGCTGCTAGGTTGGTACTGGGAATCAAATCCCAGTTCCCTGCAAAAACAGCTAAAACACTTAATAGGAAGCCATCTATCTTTGAACTCAGTTCCTAATACTTTAAAAGCAACAACTGAACCAACTGAGCCCCCGGAATGTGGCTGATATGACAAGCATAACCCCATGAAGAAAATTGAATTTTTCTCCAATTTTTCTCCAGCAGCTTTCAGTTATATACAACTTCTTGCTTGAGGATGGGACTTCATGCTTACGTCTCTCCTCCAGGCTGAAATTTTTGTTTGATTTGAATGTGTGAAGGCCTTTTGCTTGTCATCCTCTTTGTGAGTTCATATGAGCAGCTCGTCTATTGTATTTGGAAAATGCTGTTTCCTTGAAGTCTTCAATTACCTTTATTTCTTACACTATTCCCAATTTCCTTCTGCATATGAACATGAGGCTTTAGAGGAGAAGAGTGATGTAGGTGTCCCATTTAAGTTTGAGGATTTCAAAGTCTATTAATTCATGCACATTATCCAGGTGTAGATTTATATGTTAACTTCTATTGAGTATGAAGTGAATATTCTTTGGTGAGAGTTGACTGATACTGTAAACTATTTGTGTAGAAATGAGTCCTTAAAAGTACTTATAGGCAGAAAAGTACTAGGAGGCTCTTTTCTAGGGCCATGAAATTTTTATCCTCAGATCTTTTTAGTCTCCTTAGACATGTCAGGCTTGTCTATACTATCTTGTGGAGAAGGGCTTAAATCTAATAATACAAGGTTCCCCCCTAACACCTGTGCCACTATTGCATCATTGTGCATGTCTTACCAGGTAGGTGATTACTATAGCTCACAAGCTTTGTATCTGGGTAAGACTGATGATTAAATTTTCCTCTGCTAGTATGTATATGACATTCCACTACCAAGTATGCTAGCCAGGAAGCTGAAACTTCAGATGGAGTACCAACTATATATTTTCATGTTTTATGATATACTTATGTGCTATTATCTTGGTCACTGCTCCATTTTGAGGAAGGGACACATGATCACGGCAAATCCTATAAAAGAATACATTTAATTGATGGATGATTACAGTTTCAGTATTTAGACCATTGTCATTATGGCATTGGTCATGGCAACATACAGACAGATATGGTGCTAGAGGAGTAGCTGTGAGTCCTGTTCTACATATGGATCCACAGGCAGCAGGAAGTGTGAAACACTAGTCTTGGGATTGGATTTAGAAATCCCAAGTTACAAACTTCCACCAACAAGGCCACATCTACTGCAACAATTTCACACCTCCTAATTCTTTCAAATAGTGCCACTTTTTAAGCATTCAAGTTTACCACAATACAGGGGCCATTCTCAGTCAAACCACCACAGTATCTTTAGCAATAAGATCTTGCTATCAAGTTGTGTAGGAAATCCAATAGTATTGGCTATAGTATTTGGGTGCATGTACACAAATCCCTGTTGGCAAACAACTCAAAAGATGTAAGCCATTTGTTGGTGCTGTGGTTTTATGAGGTAGCCTATGATGTCTCATTGGGGTTTTGCAATCCCCCTTATTTGGCAATGTTTCTTAAATTCCTTTTGTAAGTGTATATATTGTAGGACATTTCAAGAGTAATAGGCTTCCACATAACTTTACAGAAAACCTTTAGTGTTACTTGTCTCTCCCCACATTCCCTCCGTTATCCTGTCCTCCTTTCACTCTTTCCATTTAATCCTCCTATCCTATTTTATCACTTTATAACACGATTTTTAATTCTTCCTTCCTTGCATGATCCCTCTCTTCCCCTGCTCCCTTCTACCTATCTTATTTCAGTATTCCAAATGATACTCACAGATATAAAGCATAAAAACATTCATATTAAGGGAAAACATGCAATAGTTGTCTTCTTGGTTCTGGGTTGCCAAACTCAGGATAAGTTTTTCTAGATCTATCCATATGCCTCCAAATTTCATTTTTCTTGGCAGTTGAATAACAATATAGTGTGAAAATGTATCATATTTTCATTGTCTACTCATCTATAAATAGAAATCTAGGCTGTTTCCAATATTTAGCTTTGTAGATCTGCATTGGGTAGCAAGTGTATCTGTAGTACGATGTAGTTTTTCGGGTAAGTGTCCATAATTTTATAGCAACATCTTATGGGAGATCTATTTCAGGTTTTTAAGAGGTGTCTCCACACTGCTTTCCATACTAACAATACCAATTTGAACTAGTATTTACTGCCATTCATTTTAATATTCTTCAAAAGTCTGAGTTTGGGACAATGCATGTTCAAACTTACTTTATCTCTTATTTTTATGAAAAGGAAGAGTTTTGAACATTTAAAAAAATCAAATTTCATCATTTTAGAACCCTTTGTTTAGGTATATGACACAACTTTTATTTGAGTTATTTGTTGTGGTGGTATTCAGTGTTTTGTGTTTTATCTATCTATCTATCTATCTATCTATCTATCTATCTATCTATCTATCTATCTTAGACTCAAAACTTTTGATCTCAGGACTTTGTGTATGCTTTGCATCCTTTTGCAACAGAAGAGGGATGCCTCATTAGAAACACAATACTGTGATCTGTGGCGTGGGTGTTCTGTAGTTTTTGGCACCAGAAGGTTTGCTTATTTCAAAGAGTTGCTAGCCTTTTACCTCAATACTATGTAGATACTTGTCATGGAAATACAGGTGTTAAGCGATTGGGTTCTGAGGTTTACTGGAGTATTGCCTCTGACCTTAGGTCATAGAACTATTATTTGTGGTTTGTGGTGTGTTGGTATATACTAGGGTCATCATAGGTGCTAGGCCCTCACCTGATTCATGTTTGAGTTTTTCGTGTGCTTTTGCAGAGGTTGGGGATATGTATGAGTGTCAGCAATGTTCTGCCTTCAGTTGTGAGTAGGTTTCCTGAAGTTCTGCACCTCTCAGAGTTTCCAATACAGTGAGATCAGGGCTTTGGCATATGTAGTAGTGTTAAGGTGACGTGGGCTATCCCAGGCCTGTGTTTCTGTCTCCCTCAATGTATGTACACTCAGTGTGGTTTTGTAGCAGTAGGGTACTGGTTGCTGTGCCAATATGGATGTTGGGTCCATTAGGGCACTAACCTTTACATTCTGAGTATACAAATGCCCTGTGTGGTTCTCCCTGTGCCTCTATGGCTTAGGGTTACTAATTTCTATAATTTAGAAGTTGCAATGAGTAATTAGTTCTGCTTTGAATTGATTTTTGTACAGAATGAGAAATGGGAATCTATTTTCAGTCTCCTACTCATGGATTTGAAGTTTCCTAGTCATTTTTGTTGAAGAGTCTCCCTTTTTTCTAACAAATGGTTTTGGTAGTGATTGTAAAAAGGCAGACAGTAAGGAGGTGCAGAGATTGCCTCTGCACCTATGCCTGTGCCTCTATGGCTTAGGGTTACTAATTTCTATAATTTAGAAGTTTCAATGAGTAATTAGTTCTGCTTTGAATTGATTTTTGTACAGAATGAGAAATGGGAATCTATTTTCAGTCTCCTACTCATGGATTTGAAGTTTCCTAGTCATTTTTGTTGAAGAGTCTCCCTTTCTTCTAACAAATGGTTTTCTTCTAACAAAAGGCAGACAGTAAGGAGGTGCAGAGATTGCCCTATGCTTAGGAGTTTTTATTGTTCTTTAAGAGTACCCAGATTTAACAAGTACCTACATAGTGATTCACAAACATATGTAACTCCCATTTCAGTGCATCAGATACCTTCTTCTTTCATCTATAGGCACCATGACTCCATGTGGTACACATACACACCTATAGGGAAAATATTCACATACATAAAGATAAATAAGTACATTTAGGAATGAGCTAGATGGTTACAGCTAGCTGTGTTTACAGGTGCTGAGTTGTCCTTCCTCAACCTCAGTGTCTGAATTTTTGGTGAACTTCCAAGAAGCTTCTCTGATGAGGGTTGAGAGATGCACTGATCTACAGGTGTAGCAATACATCATCAAAAAATGTTTCCATTCTCTCCATTAAGGAGAACACTATTATTAGGTTCCATATCTGCCCACAGACAATACAAACAGTACCATTTATGAGTTCTAGCTCATGGACAGAGCATTAAGTCGAATAAGAAAATAGTAAGTTTCTCCCATAACATATATATCACTCTTGAATCAATGGGTATATCTCATCAAGGCTGTAATTGCTGTACCTGGCAGGGTTCACAGAAGGAAGGGGTTTCTGACTACATTTTTCCACCAGTACTGAATGTAGCACCTTTTAAGAAAGTGAAAACTAGGGGCTGGAGAGATGGCTGGGGCTGGAGAGATATCTCAACAATTAAGAGCACTAACTGCTCTTCCAGAGGTCCTGAGTTCAATTCCCAGCAACCACATGGTGGCTCACAACCATCTGTAATGAGATCTGATGCTCTCCTCTGCTGTGTTTCTAAACAACAACAGTGTACTCATATATAATAAGTAAATAAATCTTTTTTTAAAAAAAGAAAGTGAAAACTGGGTTTTCCACATGACTTCTTCATCCTCCTTTCTTTTACCCCTGTGGATACATGAGTGGCATACAAACCTTCAAAGTAAGTTCCAATTTGATTTCTGCATATCCTGTGTGTCCGGTATATGGTGTCTTCAGCCTCTAAGTTTTGGAGAATTGCCAGTACTATTGGTAATAGCCTGTGATGCCTGGGGGTGCAGTGGATTATGCTTTGAGAGTTGTCAAGAAGCTAGAAAAAGAAGTCACCTAATCCTGAAATAGAGGTTTACATTAATCAATATAAAATGTCTACTTGGGGAACTGTCTACCTAATATAATGCAGTCTTATTAAAACTCATTTGAAATATGCATGTGAGCATATTCCAGGATACCCCAATAGAACTATGTTCCTGTACAGTTTCTCAAAAGACACTTAGTGTTAGTTATTTCTCTCCATATTTTCTTGTCTACATTCCCTCCTACATGCACTGAAATTAACAGTTTATGTTCCATTATCACTCTTAATTTTTTATAACACTGTATTCTATCTCCTATTTTCAACACACCATGACTCTTAGAAATTCCTGACATTTAAGGTCATTCCTCATTATACATGTAATTTTCAATTAGCCAACATAAATTTCTCAGTTGAAATCATGGTTGTATGCTTGTCCTAGACAAACATAAGGTATCTGAGAAATTAATGACAAGTTATTCTTTTTTTTCTTATTTCCACATATATCCCATATAAGTGCTGGTATTTTCATTAGTAAAAAATACTGTGCAATAATAACTTGTTTCTCATACATCCAAGTGTATGTTCTTTGACTGTGCCTAAGACAATCTTGTTGAGATATGAATATCTATAATGGTTTAGAACATACAAATCTTATATTTACAACCTGAGTTTTTACTTTTCATCATTGAATATCAAAATAAGTCCTTAGTATTCTATTATACCTAGAGAAGAAATGAATGTGGATAGATCTAATTATTTCTTAATGATTGCTGAATCCATGTCTTTGTTTATTGTATATCCAGGTTCCTTCTTTACACAGTAGATTCTAATATACTAACAAAGTATACTAGACTTCTGATAAGGATTCATGAGTATATCAGAAAATAAGTCACCATCTACCTTCAAAGAAGTGGATATTGGAATAGCCCCAGGACCCTGGTGGGGAAGAGCAGCTTCAGTTAATAAATTAGTCAGAAGAATGTGTCCTGGCGTCACCCCTTCCTAGAATTAAGAACAAAGCACACATTGAAAGAGTTAAAGAGATCATGTGTGAAGCTGAATCCAAAGGATGGACCCAACGACTGCAGCTGCCAGGGATCCATCCCACAATCAGCCACCAAACATAGACACTATAGCATATGCCAGCAAGATGGTGCTGAAAGGGCCCGGATATAGCTGTCTCGGGGGANACTTGAAATGTAAATGAAGAAAATATCTAATAAAAGTTGAAAAAAAAAAAAAAAAAGAATGTGTCCTGGGATAAACATGGGAAAAGTTGGAATGATGCAACTTCCTGGGAAGTTAGAAAAGCTGAATAACTTCTTGCCAGTTTTATCCAAAGACCTAGTGTCAGTATAATTTTGCAAGAGTGAAATAGTACTCTGTAGAAATGCACATAATATATCCTTTGTTTTACTCTTGAGTGCCCCAATTCACATTTAACTAAAATATCAATTCAGAACTTAGATTCTCCCAAAGGGAACACAAAAACTCTTCCCTAACTTCTGCCCAGGTACTCATTAAAATCTATTGAACTACTAGACATCATCAGTAAGCATCAGAAAGTAATGGAGATTTACTCTGGGGATAAATGATTTTTCCTTCATCGGAGATATCACAAAGGCACCCTATAGACAAATGCACTGATGCTACAGATGACACAGTAATAAACTCTCTGAAGGATGTCACATCCATGTACCCTATTGTTTTCTAAGACTGGAAAACTAGTCTCTATTGGGTTACCTTCACAGCACTGCATGGAGAATAAGAAACTAATCTGAATTTCCTTGCATTCTTTCTCAGGCAAAGAGTGACACAGAGAACTTCTTCACTGTAACAGGCACTATGAGATATGATTCTTTAAGAGCTGTGCTCTGTAGCTGGCCTTCAGATGAGCATCTTCATCCTGACTGTGGCACAGAAGGTAGGATTCTTTCTTTCAAACATAGACTTCTGCTTAGAATTCTTTTCTCCCTTCAGTGAAAATTGTATTCTATAGCCAACATGAACAATTATTTCTGTTATAAGACTGCAATTTAATACAAATAGGTTAATATTTTCCTTTTATCTCAAAGAAATGTCTGTGTCCTAGATTAGTACTCAGCAGAAAACAGCATTCAGTGTAACCTATGCATGTGAGATGTTGAATTTTATCTGGTGGGTGGAGGACCTGGTGTTCCTATAGAAAACGAATAAATGAGTAAAGTGGAGACTAGGCACCAGCTTGCGAAGGGTATAATAGTGATTGTGTTAATAATTTTGTCAGAAAGCGGGAGATGATGCAAGTAAGACTCTGACACCTGACTTTTTAGAACAACAATTAAGATCAGGAAAATTGTGAATAAATGAAATTTGTTAGCAGTTGGTTTTTTTTCACATGGAGGATACATATGTAAACCTATGTTCATCTGTGTGGCCAGAACACAGGTGGATTTATCACAAATACTTCATATTTGGTTGTGTATATGAATAGCATAAAAATTTCTCAAAAGCCAACAACTTAATTTTCTACAACTGAATTCAGTTACCAAACCTTATTAATTATTATATGTAACCATACATGTTATTAACATACACATTACTTTAAACATGTTACTTTAATATAAGGACATTTTAATAATTATTTTATGGTGTATTTTTCTTTTCTTTTTTATGGATTAATTTATTTCATTGATTAAGATTCATTTCTTTTTTTTTAAGATTCATTTCTTTTTCAGCCTCTTCTCCCTCTTAATTATGTTGAATTCTGATGCCAAAATCTGATGAAGGACTGTTTAATTTATTATTGATTAAGAGATTTTATTAATTTACATGCCATTTGCAGCATCCTCCCCTCCCAATTGTATTGAATTCTGATGATGGAATCACATACTCATACTAGTCTCTTTCCTGTTTGTATTTGTAGTCAAAGCCCATGTGTGATATTGTGTAGGTTATTGACCTATATGATCATAAAGATGTAGTTGCTATACAAAATATATCTCGAGGCAGGGAGTATAAGCATAAAATATTATTCTGAGTTACTGTCCATGCATTGTTCTCCAGGCAAAGTTCCTTTATTGTGAAAGAATAGTGTCTCATTACAAAGAGAAGAAATTATCCCAAATCAATTGATAAGCATAGACAATAGAACAGACTCCGGAGGATAGCAGTGTCCTGGGTAATCATCACTCCAGGATTGAATAAAGCCCTCTCCATGTCTGCTCATGATAAATCCCTGAAAACCACTGAGGAAGTGGCTCTTCAGATCCTCTTGCTTTGCCAATGTGGGGTTGGAACTGTGGCCAATGTCTGTCTGTTTGTCCATAATTTCTCTCCAGTCTTGACTGGTTCTCAACAAAGGCCCAGACAGGTGATTTTAAGCCACATGGCTGTGACCAATGCCTTGACTCTCTTCCTCACTATATTTCCAAACAACATGATGGCTTTTGCTCCAAGAAATCCTCTAACTGACCTCAAATGTAAATTAGAATTCTTCACTCGCCTCGTGGCAAGAAGCACAAACTTGTGTTCCACCTGTGTCCTGAGTATCCATCAGTTTGTCACTCTTGTTCCTATTAGTAGAGGTAAACTCATACTCAGAGCAAGTGTCCCAAGTTTGGCAAGGTATTCTTGTTACAGTTGTTGGTTCTTCAGTGTCTTAAATAACATCTACATTCCAATTAAGGTCACTGGTCCACAGATAAGAGACAATAACACTGACTCTAAAAGCAAGTTGCTCTGTTCCACTTCTGGATTCAGTGTAGGCATTATCTTCTTGCGATTTGCCCATGATGCCACATTCATGAGCATCATGGTCTGGACCAGTGTCTCCATGGTACTTCTCCTCCATAGACATCACCAGAGAATGCAGCACATATTTACTCCCAATCAGGATCCCAGAGGCCAAGCTGAGACCAGAGCCACCCATACTATCCTGATGGTGGTGGTCACATTTGTTAGCTTTTATCTTCTAAATTTTATTTGTATCATCTTTCATACATTTTTTATAGATTCTCATCTCTTTATGAGGCATGTTGCTGAAGTATTTGTTGCAAGTTTCCCCACAATTTCCCCCTTACTGTTGATCTTCAGAGATCCTAAGGATCCTTGTTCTGTGCTCTTCAGCTGTTGAAAGCCAGAGTCATTATATATATGTTTTAAACATCTTTTTTTTTGCTCCAAACTTTTTTTTATTAGATATTTTCTTAATTTACATTTCAAATGTTATCCCGAAAGTTCCCCCCCTCCCCCACCCCTGTTCCCCTGCCTACCCACTCCCACTTCTTGGTACTGGCGTTCCCCTGTATTGGGGTATATAAAGATTATAATACCAAGGGACCTCTCCATCCAATGATGGCCAACTAGTCCATTTTCTGCTACATGTGGAGCTAGAGACACATGTTATGGGGGTTCTGGTTAGTTCATATTGTTGTTCCTCTTCTAGGGTTGCAGGCCCCTTCAGCTCCTAGGGTTCTATCTCTAGCTTCTCCATTGTGGGCCCTGTGTTCCATCATATAGATGATTATGAGCATCCACTTCTGTACAAGACAGCTATATCAGGTTCCCTTAAGTAGGCACTAGCTGTCCTATACAATAGTGTCTGAGTTTTATGACTGATTATGGGATGGATCCCCATGGTGGGGTAGTCTCTGTATGGTCCATCCTTTCGTCTTAGCTCTAAACTTTGTCTCTGTAACTCCTTTCATGGGTATTTTGTTTCCTATTCAAAGGAAAATCCCGCTGGTCTTCCTTCTTGATTTTCTTGTGTTTTGCAAATTGTATCTTGGATATTCTAAGTTTCTGGGCTAATATCCATTTATCAGTGAGTGCATATCCAATGACTTCTTTTCTGATTGGGTTACCTCACTAAGGATTATATCCTCCAGATACATCCATTTGCCCAAGAATTTCCTGAATTCATTATGTTTAATAGCTGAATAGTACTCCATTGTGTAAATGTACCACATTTTCTGTATCCATTCCTCTGTTGAGGGACATCTGGGTTCTTTCCAGCTTCTGGCTATTATAAATAAGGCTGCTATGAACATAGTGGAACATGTGTCCTTTTTACCAGTTGGAACATCTTCTGGGTATATGCCCAGAAGAGGTATTGCAGGATCTTTCGGTAGTACTAATCCAATTTTCTGAGAAAACGCCAGAGTGACTTCCAGAGTGTTGGTACAAGCTTGCAATCCCACCAGCAATGGAGGAGTGTTCCTCTTTCTCCACATCCTCACCAGAATCTGCTGTCCCCTGAATTTTTGATCTTAGCCATTCTGACTGGTATGAGGTGGAATCTCAGGGTTGTTTTGATTTGCATTTCCCTGATGATTAAAGATGTTGAACATTTTTTCAGATGTTTCTCAGCCATTCGGAATTCCTGAATTGAGAATTCTTTGTTTAGCCCTGTACCCCATTTTTTAATGCAGTTATTCATTTTTCTGGAGTCCACCTTCTTTAGCTCTTTGTAGATGTTGGATATTAGTCCCCTATCAGATTTAGGATTGGTAAAAATACTTTCCCAATCTGTTGGTGGCCTTTATGTCTT
The DNA here is from genome assembly GCA_902729485.2 of Mus minutoides. NCBI lineage: Eukaryota > Metazoa > Chordata > Mammalia > Rodentia > Muridae > Mus > Mus minutoides. The sequence goes on along the minus strand of LR753336.1, from coordinate 1,867,974 downwards.
GCTGACTGTGTCTTTTGCCTTACAGAAGCTTTGCAATTTTATAAGGTCCCATTTGTCAATTCTTGATCTTGCCGCACAGGCCATTGCTGTTCTGTTTAGAAATCTTTCCCCTGTGCCCATATCTTCAAGGGTTTTCCCCACTTTCTCCTCTATAAATTTCAGTGTCTCCTCCTCCATTGTTGGTGGGAATGCAAGCTGGTTCAACCACTCTGAAAATCAGTCTGGCGGTTCCTCAGAAAATTGGACATAGTACTACCAGAAGATCCTGCAATACCTCTACTGGGCATATATCCAGAAGATATTCCATCTGGTAACAAGGACACATGTTCCACTATGTTCATAGCAGCCTTATTCATAATAGCCAGAANAAACATAGACACTATAGCATATGCCAGCAAGATGGTGCTGAAAGGGCCCGGATATAGCGGTCTCAGGGGAAAATATACCAATGCCTGGCAAACATGGAGGTGGAAGCTCACGGTCAGCTATTAGATGGAACACAGGGTTCCCAAGGAAGAAGGAGCTAGAGAAAGTACCCAAGGAGCTGAAGGGGTCTTCAACCCTATACGTGGAAGAATAACCATGAACTAACTAGTACCCCCTGGGCTCGTGTCTCTAGCTGCATATATAGAAGAGGATGGCCTAGTTGGCCATCAGTGGGAAGAGAGGCCCCTTGGTTATGCAGACTCTATATGCCCCAATACAGGGGAACGCCAGGGCCAAGGGGTGGGAGCGGGTGGGTAGGGGAGCAGGGCCAGGAGGGGGGAGGATATAGGGAACTTTCTGGATAACACTTGAAATGTAAATGAAGAAAATATCTAATAAAACTTGAAAAAAATTTGAACAAACCTTTAAAAAAAAATTTCAGTGTCTCTGGTTTTATGTGGAGGTCTTTAATCCATTTAGACTTAAGCTTTGTACAAGGAGATAAGAATGGATCAATTCGCATTCTTTTACATGCTAACAGCCAGTTGTGCCAGCACCATTTGTTGAAAATGCTGTCCTTTTTCCACTGGATGGTTTTAGCTCCCTTGTCAAAGATCAGGTGATCATAGGTGTGTGGATTCATTTCTGGGTTTTCAATTCTATTCCATTGATCTATCTGTCTGTTGCTGTACCAATACCATGCAATTTTTATCCCAATTGCTCTGTAGTACAGCTTAATGTCAGGCATGGTGATTCCACCAGAGGTTCTTTTATTGTTGAGAATAGTTTTTGCTATCCTAGGTTTTTTATTATTCCAGATGATTTGGCAAATTGCCCTTTCTATCTCAGTGAAGAATTGAGTTGGAATTTGGATGGGGATTGCATTGAATCTGTAGATTGCTTTCTGCAGGATAGCCATTTTGACAATAATAGTCCTGCCAATCCATGAGCATGGGAGCTCTTTCCATCTTCTGAGATCTTCTTCAATTTCTTTCTTCAGAGACTTGAAGTTCTTGTCATAAAGATCTTTCAATTCCTTAGTTAGAGTAACACCAAGGTATTTTATAGTATTTGTGACTATTATGAAAGGTGTTGTTTCCCTAATTTCTTTCTCAGCCCTTTTATCCTTTGTGTAGAAAAAGGCCATTGATTTGTTTGAGTGAATTTTATATCCAGCTACTGCACTGAAACTGTTTATAGGGTTTAGGAGTTCTCTGGTGGAATTTTTGGGATTCCGAATATGTACTGTCATATGATCTGCAAACAGTGACATCTTAACTTCTTCCTTTCCAATTTGTATCCCCTTGATCTCCTTTTGTTGCTGAATTGCTCTGGCTAGGACTTCAAGTACTATATTGAATAGGTAGGGAGAAAGTGGACAGCCTTGTCTAGACCCTGATTTTAATGGCATTGCTTCCAGCTTCTCTCCATTTAGTTTGATGTTGGCTACTGGTTTGCTGTATATTGCTTTTATTATATTTAGGTATGGGCCTTCAATTCCTGATCTTTCCAAGACTTTTATCATGAAAGGGTGTTGGATTTTGTCAAATGCTTTCTCAGCATCTAACGAGATGATCATGTGGTTTTGTCTTTGAGTTTGTTTATATGGTGGATTACTTGATGGATTTCCGTATATTAAACCATCCCTGCATTCCTGGGATGAAGCCTACTTGGTAATGATGGATGATCATTTTGATGTTTTCTTGGATGCAGTTTGCAAGGATTTTACTTAGTATTTTAGCATCGATATTCATGAGGGAAATTGGTCTGAAGTTCTTTTTCTTTGTTGGATCTTTGTGTGGTTTAGGTATCAGAGTTTAACACCGAAGTATCTTACTCAACCCATCTCATGGAAGACAGAGATAAAACACCTTATCAAACTCCTCTCAACCTTAATCCAGAAGAAACTTCCAGACTATCTTGAGACGTGATTTGGGTAGACCAGGACACGAAAAAAACCAACCTTCTGATAACTACACTGCTTCTATTTCTTTAGGGGAAATGGGTCTGTTTAGATCGTTAATCTGATCATGGTTTAACTTTGGTACCTGTTATATGTCTAGGAAATTGTCCATTTCATCCAGGTTTTCTAGCTTTGTTGAGTAAAGCCTTTTGTAGTAGAATCTGATGATGTTTTGGATTTCCTCAGGATCTGTTGTTATATCTCTTTTTTCATTTCTGATTTTGTTAATTAAGATACTGTCCCTGTGCCCTCTAGTGAGTCTGGCTAAGGGTTTATCTATCTTGTTGATTTTCTCAAAGAACCAGCTCCTGGTTTGGTTGATTCTTTGAATAGTTCTTTATGTTTCTACTTGGTTGATTTCAGCCCTGAGTTTGATTATTTCCTGCCGTCTGCTTCTCTTGGGTGAATTTGCTTCCTTCCGTTGTAGAGCTTCTAGGTATGCTGTCAAGTTACTACTGTATGCTCTCTCTAGTTTCTTTTTGGAGGTACTCAGGGCAATGAGTTTTCCTCTTAGGACTGCCTTCATTGTGTCGCATAAGTTTGGGTATGTTGTGGCTTCATTTTCCTTAAACTCTAGAAAGTCTTTAATTTCTTTCTTTATTTCACCCTTGACTAAGGAATCATTGAGTAGAGCGTTATTCAGTTTCCATGAGAATGTTCGCTTTCTATTATTTATGTTGTTATTGAAGATCAGCCTTAGTCCATGGTGGTCAGATATGATGCATGGGATAATTTCAATATTTTTGTATCTGTGGAGGCCTCTTTTGTGACCAATTATATGGTCAATTTTGAAAGAGGTACCATGTGGCGCTGAGAAGAAGCTATATACTTTTGTTTTAAGATAAAATGTTCTGTAGATATCTGTTAAATCCTTTTGTTTCATGACTTCTTTTAGTGTCCATGTGTCTCTGTTTAGTTTCTGTTTCCAGGATCTGTCCATTGGTGAGAGTGGGGAGTTAAAGTCTCCCACTATTATTGTGTGAGGTGCAATGTGTGCTTTGAGCTTTACTACAGTTTCTTTAATGAATGTGGCTGCCCTTGTATTCGGAGCATAGATATTCAGAATTGAAAGTTCATCTTGGTTGATTTTACCTTTGATGAGTATGAAGTGCCCCTCCTTGTCTTTTTTTATAACTTTGGGTTGAAAGTCAATTTTATCCGATATTAAAATGGCTACTCCAGCTTTTTCTTCGGACCATTTGCTTGGAAAACTGTTTTCCAGCCTTTCACCCTAAAGTAGTGTCTGTCTTTTTCCCTAAGGTCTCTGTCCTGTAAGAAGCAAAACATTGGGTCCTGTTTGTGTAGCCAGTCTATTAGTCTATGTCTTTTTATTGGGAAATTGAGTGCATTGATGTTAAGAGAAATTAAAGAAAAGTAGTTGTTGCTTCCTGTTATTTTTGTTGTTCAAGTTGGGATTCTTTTCTTGGGGCTGTCTTCTTTTAGGATTGTTGAAGGATTACTTTCTTGCTTTTTCTAGGGTATAGTTTCCATCCTTGTTTTGGTGGCTTCGTTTTATTATCCTTTGAAGGGCTGGGTTCGTGGAAAGATATTGTGTGAATTTGGTTTTATCATGGAATACTTTGATTTCTCCATCTATGTTAATTGAGAGTTTTGCTGGATATAGTAACCTGGGTTGGCATTTGTGTTCTCTTAGGGTCTGAATAACATCTGTCCAGGTTCTTCTGGCTTTCATCGTCTCAGGTGAGAAGTCCGGTGTAATTCTAATAGGCCTGCCTTTATATGTTATTTTGACCTTTTTCCCTTACTGCTTTTAATATTCTATCTTTATTTAGTGCATTTGGTGTTTTGATAATTATGTGTCGGGAGGAATTTCTTTTCTGTTCCAGTCTATTTGGAGTTCTGTAGGCTTCTTGTATGTTCATGGGCATCTCTTTCTTTAGGTTTGGGAAGTTTTCTTCTATTATTTTGTTGAAGATATTTGCTGGCCCTTTAAGTTGAAAATCTTCTTTTTCATCTACTCCTATTATCCGTAGGTTTGGTCTTCTCATTGTGTCCTGGATTTTTTGGGTGTTTTGAGTTAGGATCTTTTTGCATTTTGCATTTTCTTTGAATGTTGTGCCCATGTTCTCTATGGAATCTTCTGCACCTGAGATTCTCTCTTCTATCTCTTGTATTCTGTTGCTGATGCTCACATCTATGGTTCCTGATTTCTTTCCTAGTGTTTCTATCTCCAAAGTTGTCTCACTTTGGGTTTTCTTTATTATTTCTATTTTCCTTTTTAGGTCCTGGATGGTTTTGTTCAATTCCATTACCTCTTTGGTTGTGTTTTCCTGTAGTTCTTTAAAGGATTTTAGTGTTTCCTCTTTAAGGACTTTTACCTCTTTAGCATTGTTCTCCTGCATTTCTTTAAGTGAGTTATTCATGTCCTTCTTAATGTTCTTCTTCATGTCCTCTACCAGCACCAAGATATATGATTTTAAATCCGAGTCTTGTTTTTCGGGTGTGTTGGTGTATCCAGGACTGGCTGAAGTGGGAGTGCTGGGTTCTGAAGAAGGTGAGTGGTCTTGGTTTCTGTTATTAAGATTCTTACATTTGCCTTTTGCCATCTGGTAATCCCTGGAGTTGGTTGTTATAGTTGTCTCTGGTTGGAGCTTGTTCCTCCTGTGATTCTGTTGGCCTCTGTCAGCAGACCTGGGAGCCCAGCTCTCTCCTGAATCTCAGTGGTCAGTGTAGTCTAAGCAGGCGAGCTCTCCTCTTGCAAGGAAGGTGCAAGGAGTTTTGGTGTTCAGATCTGCCTCTTAGGTAAAGTTGAAGACCCTATATAGGGCCTGTCCTAAAAGATGTGTTGTCTCTGCGGTCTGCACACTCACCTGCACAGACTGGTCTCTCTGGGACCCTTTGTAGTCCCTGAGCTGACCTGAACAGACTGATTTCTGAGCGACCTAGGACCAGATATGACTCTCTCACCAGTTCCAGCAGGGAAGGCCCTCCCCCAGGAGGAGGGAGAACTCTCCTTAGGCGCAGAGGAATCCTGGATATCTAGAGTCCCAAGCTCTTTCTGTCGCAAAAGGTGCACTGCTCAGCTGTTTGCTCATTCACCCTTTGCAGTTCCATGAGCTGACCTGTGCTGACAGGGTCTGGGCGACCCTTTGTGGTCCGGGAACTGATCTGCACAGACCGGCTCTGAGTGACCTGGGCACAATCGTTAAACATCTTTTGCATGAACAAGTCATGGTTCACACTACTTACTGCTCAATACATCTAGAATAAAGAAGAAAAGAGGCGAAGGCAGCTCATGATCAGGAGTCTTAAGAGGTTTAATGTCTCAAGACTAGGAAGGATGCCAATATCCAAACTAGACCTCTTCCCCTGAAAGATCTTGGCAAACTCTTCACTCTAGGCCATGGTGAAACTGTTTTTCCAGTCATCAGAAACACCTGCCTGTCAGACAGGAGACAAGAGTTATCAGCACAATGAGGAAGCAAAGTTATCACTCTTTCTGTCGGTTGTTTCCCCAGTTACAAAATTGTTTTCTCCGATTAAAATCAAGTCTCCAACCTTTTCAGCTGCCTGAAAATGACCACACACAGCAGGGCCCACAAGATAAATATCTGGAGTGGTTATAGCTGTCATGTGATGAAACTGAAAATCTGACTTGGGGTACTTACTCCTGTGAACAAAGAAATATTTTGGCATTTTTTGTATATGTATATTGGATGTGTATGTATTTATGTGGAATCCCTCCGCTTAAGAATAATAGGTGTCAAACCCAGATACTATTGCAGATGCCAACAAAGATTTTGCTGACAGGAGCCTGATATAGCTGTCTCCTGAGAGGCTCTGCCAGTGCCTGGCAAACACAGAGTGGATGCTCACAATCATCCATTGGACAGAGCACAGGGTCCCCAATGAAGGACCTAGAGAAAGTACCCAAGGAACTGAAGGGGTTTGCAGCCCTATAGGAGGAACAACAATATGAACTAACCAGTAACCCAGAGCTCCTTGGGACTAAACCACCAATCAAAGCTGCATATGTAGCAGAGGATGGCCTAGTTGATCATCAATGGGAGGAGAGGCCATTGGTCCTGTAAAGGTTCTATGCCCCAGTACAGGGGAATGCCAGGGCCAGGAAGCAGAAGTGGGTGGGTTGGGGAGCAAGGGGAGGGGGAGAGGATAGGGGATTTTCAGAGGGGAAACTAGGAAAGGGAATAACATTTGAAATGTAAAAAAGAGAAAATATCTAATAAAAAAAGAGAAAAAAAAGGAATAATAGGTGTCATACCCCTAGAGCTGGAATTAAAGAGGTAATCCTACAAATATAGTTTCTAAGAATCAAGCACTGATCCAATGTAAATGTGGTCAGGGTTCCCTGCTGAGCCATTTCTGCATCCCCAAACTGGGAAATTTATCCTACCCACTTGACACTTCATTTCCAATTTGTGGGGGAAATGACTAATAACAGCTACAGAAATAATAGAATAATAATGGAATAGGAAACAACAGTTTGTACATTATAATTTGAGGAATAGATTCACACTGCATTACAAAATTAATACTGAGGCCTCATGTACCTTTTCTCAGACTTGCACCAACACAAAAACTGACAAAACTATAGCACCATGTCTTGATCATAACACTGTTCAAAATAAGAGGTAGCAAGACCACTAGACATGTAATGAACTCACCACTTAGAACTGATTACCTGAGTTTGAGTCCCAGGGCCTTCACAGTGGAGAGAACCAACTCCTACAAGTAGTACTCTGGCTTCCTCGAATCTGTGCTTGAATGTGCCCACACACAGTAAAGAAACTATACTTTCTAAGTTTAATTTAATCAGTTCAGTGTACCCTATATCACTGATATATGCCTATTAATCTGTGTATCCCCTTACCTCTAATCATACCTTAGGGGTACTTTATAGAGTTCTATTATCTACCATCTTTCCAACACTTATTCCACCCACAATCCCTTCCAACCACCTAACACCTGATATTAAAGAAAAGAATTAGAGAGAAAGGTGCGTCGACCTTTTTTATTCTTTTAAACATAGACCTAACAAGTTCTTGTGCAGTGCAGTGATAAGTACAAAAATGTAATTAACAGAAAATCCTTCCAAAAACTTTTATATTTACCAAATCTATGCTATCTAAATAACATATTCATTAAGAAAATAGATGATACATTTTTAAAAAGGTGTCAAGAAATTGTTCTCCACTTCACAATAATTTTTAACTCTGGTATAGAGACCAGAGAAGATGCAGATGAAAGCATGGGTGATTCTTAGATGTTAGTGATACTTTGGGCACTTCAGAGCATATGTTTCCAGGTTTTGTTTAATCATTAACTGTAAATTATCTCAATACTTCTGTGTGGTTTTTTATTAGATATTTTCCTTATTTACATCTCAAATGCTATCCTGAAAGTACTCTATACACTCTCCCCACCCTGCTCCCCCACCCACCCACTCCTGCTTCCTGTGAAGGTTCTATGTCCCAGTATAGGGGAATGCCTAGGCCAGAAAGCAGGAGTGGGTTGGTTGGGGAGCAAGGCAGGGGGAAGGTTATAGGGGACTTTCTGAGGGAAAACTAAGAAAGGGGATAACATTTGAAATGTAAATAAAGAAAATATCTAATAAAAATTTAAAAATAAAATAAAATATCATCCTGAGTGAGGTAACTCAGACCCAAAAGGACATGCATGGTATGTACTCATTAATAAGTAGATATTAGCCACAAAATAAAGTGCTGAATACCCAAGATACAGCCCATATAACTCAAAAAGTTCAACAAGCTGAAGTGCCCAAGTGAGGATGCCTCAGTCCCACTTGGGAGGGAGAAGAAAGCAACCACAAGGGAGGAGGGAAGGACCAAGGAGGAAAAAGGGATGGGGGTGGGGAGGGGAATGTGATAGTGTATTGGGTGGGGGCAAAGGACTGAAACCCCTGAGGGCCAGCAGAAAGAAGGGAAACGTGCAACCTCAGAAAATAGGAGGTTGGGAGACCCTCCAGAATGTATCAGAGACATGGGAGGTAAGAGACTTTCAGGACTCAGAGAGAGGGACATTAGATGAAATGTTCTACATTTGGGAGAGGGAACTTGTAGAGCCCACCTCTAGCAGAAAGACAGGACATCAAGTGAAGGATGGGGTTGCCATCCCACAGTCACATCTCTGATCCATAATTGTACCTGTCTGAAAGAACTACAGTGATGGAAAAGGAGAGAAGCCTGAGAAAAAGAAGGTCCAGCAACAGGCCCAAAGTGAGATCTAGCTCAAGGAGAGGACCCAAGGTCTGACACAACTACTGATGCTGTGGTGTGCTTACACACAAGGACCTATCATAACTGCCCTCTGAAAGACCCAAGAGGCAGCTGAAATAGTCAGATGCAGATATTTGCACCCAATCAATAAACAAAAGCTACTGACCCCTGTGGTTGAATTAAGGGGAAGCTGAAAGAAGCCGAGGGCGACCCTGTAATAGAACCAGCAGTCTCAATTAACCTGGACCCCCAAGATCTCTCAGATACTACAACACTAACCAGGCAGCATACTCCAACTGATATGAGGCCCCCGACACACAGACAGAACTTGACAATCTTGTAAAATGCTCAGATATATTTCTCAGCACCCACATAGGTGACACAGTTCCAGGTGAAACAAATCTCCAGTTTCAGGAGATCTAATTCCCTCTTCTGGCCTCCAATAACATATCAATACTCTCAGGCACTCACACATCATATATAATCACAGGATAATAAATATATATATTTGTATATATATGTGTGTGTGTGTGTATACACATATACATATATATACATATATACATATATAATAATCTTTTTACATATGTATATATGCATATAATTGTGTAAAAAAAAAAGTTTAAATTATCTCACAATGTGATGGAACAAAATGGCTCATCCACAAACTATAGGCCAGTGACATATGTGAGTTATCTCTTTTTGTGGTGTTGATCAGGGGATCTCATAAATCTACCCAAATATGATAGGCTATTTTCATTGTTCTTTATTACCCTCCAGAACTTTAAATAAGAACTTATCTCCTGAGGACAGAGAAATCAAGTACTGATCTGGAAATATCTTCCCTTCTGGATAAATTTTACAATGCCAGAAGATTCTCCTTATACTCTAGAGAGAGAAAGGGCATTCAACACTCTTACCCAGCTGGGATCACTATAAGCTACAATAATGCCTGACCTGGCAAGATATGGCTACCTGTGCAACAGTAGTATGAAACTTTTGGGGGGTAATCAACCACTTTTTGTTTGTAGCTAAAACCCACAACACAAGTTAAGATGTTAGGAAGAGAGTAATTAGAAGTGTAAACTAGTCCACTCACTATGAAAATCAATTTGTAGGTTTTCAAAAGCTAAAAATAAAAGTACTACATAGCCTAGAATGTACACAAAGGACTAGATATTTACTTTTTGTGTGATAATATCTAGGAAATTGAATCAGTGCAGATGTCAATTACAGATGGATGGATGATGGATGGATGGATGGATATAAAATGTGATATTCATATATACTTATATATACATATATCACATGTGAATTTCATACATACTAACAAAAATTGAAATATTTGTGAAAATTAATGGACTGGAAAACATTATATAGGCCAAATTAAGCTACACTCTATATTCCCTATTATGTATAGATCCTAGCTTCAAATTTTTATATTTTTATTAGATATTTTCTTCATTTACATTTCAAATGCTATCCCCAAAGCCCCCATACCCTCCTCACGTCCTGCTCCCCAACCCACCCACTCCCCCTTGCTGGCCCTGGCATTCCCCTCTACTGGGGCATATGATCTTCTCAATACCAAGGGCCTCTCCTCCTATTGATAGCCTACTAGGCCATCCTCTGCTACATATGCAGCTAGAAACACAGCTCAGGGGGGTATTGGTTAGTTCATATTGTTGTTCCACATGTAGGGTTGCAGACCCCTTCAGCTCTTTGGGTACTTTCTCTAGCTCCTTCATTAGAGGCCCTGTGTTCAATCAAATAAATGACTGTAAGCATCAATTTCTGTATTTGCCAGGCATTGGCATACACTCACAAGAGATAGCTATGTCAGGGTCCTGTAAGCAAAATCTTTCTAACATATGGAATAGGGTCTGGGTTTGGTGGTAGTATATGGGAAGGATACCTGGCTGGGGCAGTCTTTGGATGGTCTTTCCTTCCGTCTTAGCTCAGAACTTGGTCTCTGTAGCTCCTTCCATGGGTATTTTGTTCCCCATTCTAAGAAGGAATGAAGTATCCACACATTGGTCTTCCTTCTTCTTGAGTTTCATGTGTTTTACAAATTATACCTTGGGTATTCTAAGTTTCTGGGCTAATATCTGCTTATCAGTGAGTACATACCATGTGTGTTCTTTTGTGATTGCGTTACCTCACATCAGGATAATATCCTCCAGATGCATCCATTTGCCTAAGAATTTCATGAATTCATTGTTTTCATTGCTGAGTAGTACTCCATTGTGTAAATGTATGACATTTTCTGTATCCGTTCTTCTGTTGAGGGACATCTGGATTCTGTCCGGCTTCAGGCCATTATAAATAAGGCTGCTATGAACATACTGGAGCATATGTCCTAATTACAAGTTGGAAAATGTTCTGAGTATATGCCCAGTAGAGGAATTGCTGGATCTTCTGGTAGTAGTATGTCCAATTTTCTGAAGAGCTGCCAGACTGATTTCCAAAATGGCTGTACCAGCTTGCAATCCTACCAACAATGGAGGAGTGTCCCTCTTTCTCCAAATCCTCGCATTCATCTGTTGTCACTTGAATTTTTGATCTTAGACATTCTGACTGGTGTGAGGCAGAATCTCAGGGTTGTTTTTTTATTAGATATTTTCTTCATTTACATTTCAAATCCTATCCCAAAAGTCCCGAATATACTCCCCCCGCCCTGCTCCCCTACTCACCCACTCCCACTTCTTGACCCTGGCATTCCGCTGTACTGGGGTATATAAAGTTTGCAAGATCAAGGGACATCTCTTCCCAATTATGGCCAACTAGGACATCTTCTGCTACATATGCAGCTAGAAACACAAGCTCCAGGGAGAATGAATTAGTTCATGTTGTTCCACCTATAGGATTGTAGACCCCTTCAGCTCCTTGGGTACTTTATCTAGCTCCTCCATTGGGGTCCCTCTGTTCCATCCTATAGATGACTGTGAACATCCACTTTTGTGTTTTCCAGGCACTGGCATAGCCTCACAAGAGACAGCTATATCAGGGTCCTTTCAGGATAATCTTGCTGGCATATGTAATAGTGTCTCTGTTTGGTAGCTGATTATGGGATGGACCCCGGGTGGGGCAGGCTCTAGATGATCCATCCTTTTGTCTTAGCTACAAACTTTGTCTCTGTAACTCATTCCATAGGTATCTTGTTCCCTATTCTAGGGAGGAATGAAGTATCCACAGATTGGTCTTCCTTCTTCTTGATTTTCTTGTGTTTTAAAAATTGTATCTTGGGTATTATAGGTTTCTGAGCTAATATCAACTTATCAGTGAGTGGATATCAACTGACTTCTTTTGTGATTGGGTTACCTCACTCAGGATGATTTCCTCCAGATACATCCATGTGCCTAAGAATTTCATAAATGCATTGTTTTTAATAGCTGAGTAGTACTCCATTGTGTAAATGTACCACATTTTCTGTATCCATTCCTCTGATGAGGGTTCTTTCCAGCTTCTGACTATTATAAATAAGGCTGCTATGAACATAGTGGAGCATGTTAGAACATCTTCTGGATATGTGCCCAGGTATATCTTCTGGGTATTGCTAGATCTTCCAGTAGTACTATGTCCAATTTTCTGAGGAACAGCCAGACTGATTACCAGAATGGTTGTACCAGCTTGCAATCACACCATCAATGAAGGAGTGAACCTCTTTCTCCACATTCTCACCAGCATCTGCTGTCACATGAATTTTTGATCTTAGCCATTCTGACAAGTGTGACATGGAATCTCAGTGTGGTTTTGATTTGCATTTCCCTGATGATTAAGGATGTTGAACATTTTTTTCAGGTGCTTCTCAGCTATTCGGTATTCCTCACTTGAAAATTCTTTGTTTAGCTCTGTACCCAATATTTTAATGGGGTTATTTGAATATCTGGAGTCCATTTTCTTAAGTTCTTTAAATATATTGGATATTAGTCCTCTATCTGATTTAGGATTGGTAAAGATCCTTTCCCAATCTGTTGGTGGCCTTATTGACAGTGTCTTTTTCCTTACAGAAGCTTTGCAATTTTATGAGGTCCCATTTTTCAATTTTCGATTTTACCGCATGAGTCATTGCTGTTCTCTGTAGAAATTTATCCCCTGTGCCTATGTCTTCGAGGCTTTCCCCACTTTCTCCGCTATAAATTTCAGTGTCTCTGGTTTTATGTGGAGGTCTTTGATCCACTTAGACTTGAGCATTGTTCAAGGAGATAAGAATGGATGAATTCACATTCTTCTACATGATAACCGCCAGTTGTGCCAGCAACATTTGTTGAAAATGCTGTCTTTTTTCCACTGGATGATTTTATCTCCCTTGTCAAAGATCAAGTGACCATAGGTGTGTGGGTTCATTTCTGGGTCTTCAATTCTATTCCAGTGATCTACCTGTCTGTTGCTGTACCAGTACCATGCAGGTTTTATCGCAATTGCTCTGTAGTACAGCTTAATGTCAGGCAGGGTGATTCCCCCAGAGGTTCTTTTATTGTTGAGAAAAGTTTTTGCTATCCTAGGTTTTTTGTTATTCCAGATGAATTTACAAATTACCCTTTCTAATTCGTTTTAGAATTGAGTTGGAATTTTGATGGGGATTGCATTGAATCTGTAGATTGCTTTCAGCAAGATAGCCATTTTTACTATATTGATCCTGCCAATCCATGAGCATGGGAGATCTTTCCATCTTCTGAGATCTTCTTTGATTTCTTTCTTCAGAGACGTGAAGTTGCACTCATACAGATCTTTCACTTCCTTAGTTAGAGTCACACCAAGGTATTTTATATTATTTGTGACTGTTGTGAAGGGTATTGTTTCCCTAATTTCATTCTCAGTCTGTTTATCCTTTGTGTAGAGAAAGGCCATTAATTTGTTTGAGTTGATTTTATATCCAGCTACTGTGCTGAAGCTGTTTATCAGGTTTAGGAGTTCACTGGTGGAATTTTTAGGATCACTTATATATACTATCATATCATCTGCAAATAGTGATATTTTGACTTCTTCCTTTCCAATTTGTATCCTCTTTATCTGCTTTTGTTGTCCAATTGCTCTGGCCAGGACTTCAAGTACTATATTGAATAGGTAGGGAGGAAGTGGGAAGCCTTGTCTAGTCCCTGATATTAGTAGGATTGCTTCCAGTTTCTCTCCATTTAGTTTGATGTTGGCTACTGCTTTGCTGTATATTGCTTTTATTATGTTTAGGTATGGGTCTTGAATTCCTAATCTTTCCATGACTTTTATCATGTATGGGTGTTGGATTTTGTCAAATGCTTTCTCAGCATATAACAAGATGCTCATGTGAATTTTGTCTTTGAGTTTGTTGATATAGTGGATTACATTGATGGATTTCCATATATTAAACCATCCCTGCATCCCTGGGATGAAGCCTACTTGGTCATAATGGATGATCGTTTTCATATGTTCTTGGATACAGTTTGTGAGGATTTTATTGAGTTTTTTGACATCGATATTCATAAGGGAAATTGGTCTGAAATTCTCCTTCTTTGTTGGATCTTTGTGTGGTTTAGGTATCAGAGTAATTGTGGCTTCATAGAATGAATTGGGTAGAGTACCTTCTGTTTCTATTTTGTGAATTGTTTGAGGAGAGTTGGAATTAGGTCTTCTTTGAAGGTCTGATAGAACTCTGCACTAAATCCATCTGGTCCTGGGACTTTTGTGGTTGGGACACTATTAATGACTGCTTCTATTTCTTTAGGGAAATGGGACTGTTAAGATTGTTACTCTGATCCTGATTTAACTTTGTTACCTGGTATCTGTCTAGGAAGTTGTCCATTTCATCCAGGTTGTACAGTTTTGTTGAGTATAGCCTTTTGTAGTAGGATCTGATGATGTTTTGGGTTTCCTCAGGTTCTGTTGTTATGTCTCCTTTTTCATTTCTGATTTTGTTAATTAGGATACTGTCCCTCTACCCTCTAGTTAGTCTGGCTAAGGGTTTATCTATCCTGTTGATTTTCTCAAAGAACCAGCTCCTGGTTTGGTTGATTCTCTGTAGAGTTCATTTTGTTTCCACTTGGTTGATTTCAGCCCTAAGTTTGATTATTTCCTGCCATCTAGTCCTCTTGGGTGAATTTGCTTCCTTTCCTTCTAGAGCTTCTAGGTGTGCTGTCAGACTGCTAGTTTATGCTCTCTCTAGTTTCTTTGTGGAGGCTCTCAGGGCTATGAGTTTTCCTCTTAGGCCTGCTTTCATTATTTTCCATAAGTTTGGGTATGTTGTGGCTTCATTTTCATTAAACTCTAAAAAGTCTTTAATTTATTTCTTTATTTCTTCCTTAACCAAGGAATCATTGAGTAGAGTGTTGTTCAGTTTCCATGTGAATGTTGGCTTTCTATTATTTATGTTGTTATTGAAGATCAGCCATAGTTCGTGGTGATCTGATAAGATGCATGGGATAATGATCCGCGCCCCGTCCCGTCCCACAGGAAGAAGACACAGACCAATCGGGTTCCTCGACTTAAGTTTGTTTACTCAGTCTTATGCATGCAGTTACAGCTTAAGCGTAATAGTAACATTCGTTTCTCCCTCTCTTCTGGACTTATCCCCACCGGGAGCAACCAATTAAACCCTATCCTGGCCACACACAGAATGCCACGTAGCTCCTGCTCATACGCCAGGAATTCTCGGGCTTCAACTTCACATTCTCGGGCTTAGAATCATGTCACTGCCAACACAGCCTAATGCCATATAAGGAGTTATTTATGCCAGCAAAACTGATAAGGCCGAGGCAGGCAGCGCCATCTTCAAGGCGCGGCCGCTAGGCTCCCTACAGGTCCCCCTTTTTTATTTTATCCGGAGCGAGTGGCAACCAGCATTCCAGCAGTACGTATGCTCCAGGTCAGATCTATTCTAGGCCAGGCCATCAAGCCCGTCACTGAGTACTCACGCAACACAAGCTTACTAAAGCCCAGGGTAAGCTGGGATCCCCTGTGGGCGTGGCCCCTGTCTTAGGCGATAGCCTGCCTGAACCCTAACCCTAACCGTTGGGACCCCAGCGCTCATTGATGATAGGAAGAAAGCATACTCGAAAAGGAAACCATCACTGCTTGGCTGCAGTGAGGCAAATACGGGGGGGGGGGGGGGGGGGGGGGGACTGGCCGACCTCCATGGCAATAGTGGCATTAGTCAACATGACAAGATCTCTTTCTCTGTGAACCTGCGTCCTTTTGCAGAGACACCACAGGCAACCAATGGGACCAGGATCAGGCCTAAGGTTAAAGCTCTCAAGCCCGCCCAGTTCCCAGATGTGACGTTGCTTGTAGACTCTGCGCCAACAATTCTTGATCATAGATGCCTCCCTTCGAACGCCATAGTGATGACAAACTCGGGGTTCTGTCGCACCCCTTGTCAATGCTGGAAAGAAGCGACTTTCCTATAATGGACTAAAGCAAAAGGTCTAGTAAGCATAATTGGCAAATTATTAATCCCTCAAGGTTGCCAGCCAAATTCCAGGGGAGGCGCCATCCTCAATGGCTGCCAGAGCCTGATATACCACGGCTTTCTGACGTGCTTGTTCTCGTTTTAAACGGCACAAAAGCCATAGGCAAAATAAAATTCTAACAAAAAGTAGGGCTCCCCAGGCCAGCATACCTTCCCATTCCTTTAAAAAGGAGAAGGCACCAGTAATCCATTTGTTAAAGCCTTTAAGAGTAATAGGGTTAAGTTTAGCGCCATTCAAAGTGATGATTTGAGAAGCCAAATTCTTCGATAGTTCTTCTGCCTTCATAGACCAATTGCCTTTAAGAAACTCTGAAAGGAGGCGGCTCTGTTCAAGAGACCGATTAAAGTTAGCTTTCAGAGGGGTAACACACAATCCTTTAAGGGAAGAAACGCAAGATATCTGCATCAGTTTAAACAGTTCTTCCACACTATCCTGCACTAAAGATAGCCGCAATGATTCCAAAATCTCTCTTTTCTCGTAGTAAGCTCAGAATTGGGAAATTCTCAGGATCAGCTTCTACTGGAACAGGTACAAAGGCCTGTAATCTAGTCAGGAGGGCTGTATCATTACATCCAGCCCAACATTCCGCTAAATAACATGTGACAGTAGACGAATTACAAGCTAAAAAAGAATTCTCAGGGTTGTGAGTAATAAGAAAGAAAAATGGTGGTTTGACACAAACAGGAGCAGCATCATAGGAATAATCAGACAACCGGTTATTATAATGTATGTTAGTTAAATTTACATCACTGCCCTTACTGGGAAGGGCTGAAATGTTAAATAACTCAAAGGTCTCTCCTAAAAGCCGAGCAAAGGGTGTGAGAGAAGTAAAAGCTCCTCAGCTATTAGATAATAGCCATTGGTACTGTCTTAGTCAGGGTTTCTATTCCTGCACACACATCATGACCAAGAAGCAAGTTGGGGAGGAAAGGGTTTATTCGGCTTACACTTCCATACTGCTGTTCATCACCAAAGGAAGTCAGGACTGGAACTCAAGCAGGAGCTGATGCAGAAGCCATGGAGGGATGTTCTTTACTGGCTTGCTTCCCCTGGCTTGCTCAGCCNGTAGACGTAATCTTTGGAAATACTACAGGATGTTCTTTAAACAAAGAGATTAACGGATGTTTAGGGTAATGATTGTCTATGTCTCCATCAAAACTACACTGTAAAATAGCCCAATCATCTACCGTGCCAGCCAATATCATCACCTGCTGTTTAGAATAGGGAACCACTACTGTAGCAGGTGGGTAACCAAAATGCTGCAAACACTGGCGAAATCCTAGGAGTGCCAGTGCAGCGACAGCCGAGGGATAATGTTCAATAGATTTTCCTACAGATATTTTTGGATAAATCCACAACAGTGGTCCCTCTTGCCATAAAATTCCAGTAGGCTGTCCATAGGTGGCAAGGACACACAAAAGTATAGGCTTGTCTTCTTGCCAACGTTGTAAAAATGCAGATTGTAACCTGTCCTCTACCTTTTGCAATGCTGTCCTCCCCTCTGGTGTTAATTGTCAAGGGGAATCAAGAGCCGAATCACCTCTTAAAATGTCATACAACGGTTTTAGCTCATAATTTGGCATCTTCAAATAACATCTAACCCAATTAATATCTCCCAACAAGTGTTGGAAATCATTCAAAGTTTTCAAAGTATCTTTCCTAAACTCTACCTTTTGTGGCACTATTTGCCTCATGCCTATTTTGGCACCTAGATAATCTACAACCTGTTCCTTTTGCACCTTTTCAGGAGCTATAAATAGTCCTTTCTTTTCCAATAAGCAACAAAGCTCTATATAAGCATCTTCAAGACATTTTGATGTCTTGGAACACAGAAGAATGTCATCCATGTAATGAATGCACCTCAGTTGTGGAAATTTCTTCCTAATTGGACTAATAGCAGTCCCAACATAGAGTTGACATATTGTAGGGCTATTGGCCATACCTTGAGGTAAAACTACCCACTCAAAACGTTGGTCTGGTTCCTCATGATTACGAGAAGGTAAAGTGAACACAAACCTTTCACTATCTTTTGAACATAATGGAATAGAGAAAAAACAATCTTTAATATCTATAACTATGATAGGCCAGGAAGCTGGTAAGGATGACAGAAGAGGTAATCCTCTCTGTACTGGCCCCATGATCTGCATCTGCTGATTAATAGCACGCAAATCATGTAAAAGTCTCCATTTACCTGAATTTTTCTTAATTACAAATATAGGAGTATACCAAGGAGACACAGACGGTTCAATATGGCCTAACTCTTATTGCTCTTATACTAAATTCTGTGCTGCTTCCAATTTTTCTGGAACCTCTGTCTTCTAAGTGTTGGTTGACCTTCTTTGCTAAGTCTTTCCTAACCCATGGGAAGGATGCCATCCCGTGTTTCTCTTTTGGGAAAAAGTTGCACATGTCAGCCTTTTGGCCAATCTTGTAAGGCAATAATACTTTTGTCTGCCCCGGTGTTTTCAGTAGGTTTCTTACTGATGATGTACCCCCCAGAGGGTAGGTGAATGTCCAAATCCAGAGTGTCAGAATCAATGTCCCTTGACGTATTTTCATCTTTGATCAACATAATTTTTCATCCCAGCATCAGCATGTCTTTATTAACCACTTTATTAACCACTCTGGCTCAGTTTGCTCTTTTGGCGTCCTGTAGAAAAAACACAAACATGCCCTCTCTCTTCCCTACACTCAGAGTTCCTTAGCATAGAAATTTTAAATTTTTGTGGTGTATGGGGATATGACTTTCATATATTCCACCTGCTTGACCTTTTTATGATTTCAAAACATAGGCTACAGCACACAATTCCATCATCTATTTGGAAGTAGGAGGAAATTCAGAAGAATAAAATACAGTAGATGCATACTATATGGGTTGCCTGCAAGTCACGTGTTGTAATGACTTATGCCCTGAGTTACCAAGTATAATTTACTTTTCTGTTAAAGGTAAAAAGCTGTGGCTTCTTTAAGAGCTGCCTCTAGCAGGGCTTTCCCAGGTGTCCTTGAATCTCTGTCACAGTGCATTCTAAGTTATCAGTTTCTGCTACACAAACTGAGAATGTCTTTCAAACAAGTTTCTTATCCTACTTCTGGGAATTCTGCCAAAGGAGGGGAGAGGAGTCTGATAATTGTTCTCTAGTTCCTTGCTTTTTGACTTTTAACTTTTCTGTATACTTACCATTCTTATTTCTGTTTGTACAAACCGTTCATATATATACTTACCATTCTTGTTTTGGGGAATGAGCTAACAGTTATTCTAGTTTAAACCTTATTCCTCTAACCTGGAGAAGAATGGGAGTGGAGTGAAGAAAGACTTTACACAGATAAACAACCTTATCCCCTTCACTGCCTTGTTGGCAATATGTGTTAAAATCCTTTAAATTTTGGTGCTTTTAAAGAAGGCATCAGCCTCCGAATTTCATGTCAGTTGGAATTTTGCCACCCAGTTTTCAGTCGTAGCTGGCCAGACTCCGAACTGGGAACTGGGCGCTAAGCCAATTTTTTGGGGCAACTACTTCTGTGTTAGAGCAGTGCTTTCTGGCAGAGGCTAAACAGGGGTTAATATCTCCCCTTTTGTTTGCGGTTTTAAAGGCAGAGTGGGGAGGCAGGCAAACTGTTTTTTAAACGTGAAACACCGAACAGACAATCAAACCATAAAACTAAAACATGGAGTTAACATGAAACACTTTTGAAGGACATGGACAGATTGGCGCGCCAATGACAGACAATAGACAGAGAGGAAAGAGAATTAAACATCTTGAAGGGACTCAGATATCTCGAAACTAAGGATTCCTCCAATAAGAGCCAGAGACTTGTCCCTCTCCCTGAACTTGACTTGCTGCTTTACACGCCTTGTAGATCTTAAAGATGGTGTTGCTTTCGTATAAGGAGGTGGACAGGGTGTGGCCCCATCCGGCCATGGTGGACAATTGTGCCTGCTTCTTTGTTCCTGTTCTGGTTTCTTCAATCTCCCTTTCTTTCTTCTGTTTTTCTTTGGCTCTATACCAAGTGATTCCATCTTGTCAAGAACAGCGTCTAGGCCTTCCTCAATCTTTTCTATCGGATTGTCCTCCTCCGAACTGTACAAACTGCTTAACTCACTCAAACTTGGATACAATCTCTCTTTCCTTCTCTTCTGGGCCTTGCCTTTTCCCTCTAGAGAATGCTCTACAGGGTACTCATTTAACTCACTGGCTTGTATCTTTTCTAGCTCTAAAAGACTCTCTCGTATCACCTCCGTCTGAGAAAATGCTGTCTTCATCTCAGTAGTTTGAGAAGGCTCTTCCTCCTGAGAAAGCACTGACCGCCTTTCTTTTAATTCCTCCACAAGTTTATCCCAACATGCAAGGGTTAAATTCCCTGACAGTGCAAACCATGGAGCAGCAGCGTCTGCCTCCTGCAGGAAAGTAGTCAGAATGCGGTCCGTGAGCTTAATGCCCTTTGTCTTTAACAACTCCGTAAGGGCTTCACGAATCGGGCACGAGTGCACATTTCCCATGGTTACGTTTTCTATTTACACCGCTTTAACGCAGGTGAGTACCTGAGGCTCGTACAGGCTCGTTTGCAATTCAGCGAACTTTCTGCGGGTTGCTGGGCAACGATAATATGCGGGTCACAAGAATGCGCAATAATGTGCGGTGCGCAATAGCGCGTGTGACGGGCGCTCCCTGGCACCTGATCCGGGTCGCTTAACGGCGACCTCAGGCCTCACTATGCGGGCCTCCGCGTGCGCACCTAATTCCCGGTCGCGGAACGGCGACCACACCCAGTCACGGAACGGCGACCTCAGGCCTCACTATACGGGCCTCCGAGCTAGCTCCACCCCTGAGTTTCCCTTAAGTTCGGAACCTGCTTACCAGGTGAAATTAGATTCCCCTTATGAGAGCCACCACTTTGATCCACGCCCCATCCCGTCCCACAGGAAGAAGACACAGACCAATCGGGTTCCTCGACTTAAGTTTGTTTACTCAGTCTTATGCATGCAGTTACAGCTTAAGCGTAATAGTAACATTTGTTTCTCCCTCTCTTCTGGACTTATCCCCACCGGGAGCAACCAATTAAACCCTATCCTGGCCACACACAGAATGCCACGTAGCTCCTGCTCATACGCCAGGAATTCTCGGGCTTCAACTTCACATTCTCGGGCTTAGAATCATGTCACTGCCAACACAGCCTAATGCCATATAAGGAGTTATTTATGCCAGCAAAACTGATAAGGCCGAGGCAGGCAGCGCCATCTTCAAGGCGCGGCCGCTAGGCTCCCTACAGGATAATTTCAGTATTTTTGTATCTGTTGAGGCCTGTTTTGTGACTGATTATATAGTCAGTTTTGGAGGAGGTACCATGAGGTGCTGAGAAGAAGGTATATCCTTTTTTTTTTTTTTAGAATGAAATGTTATGTAGATATCTGTTAAATCCATTTGTTTCATAACTTCTGTTAGTGTCCATGTGTCTCTGTTTAGTTTCTGTTTCCAGGATCTATCCATTGGTGAAAGTGGGGTATTGAAGTCTCCCACTATTATTGATTGAGGTGCAATGTGTGCTCTGAGATTTACTAAAGTTTCTTTAATGAATGTGGCTGTCCTTGTGTTTGGAGCATAGATATTTAGATGAGAGTTAATCTTTGTAGATTTTACCTTTTATGATTATGAAGTGCCCCCCCCTTTTTTGATAACTTTGGGTTGAAAGTCAATTTTATCAGATATTAGAATGGCTACTCCAGCTTGTTTCTTCAGACCATTTGCTTGGAAATTTTTTTCCATCCTTTTACTCTGAGGTAGTGTCTGTCCTTGTCTCTGAGGTGGGTTTCCTGTAAGCAACATAATGTTGGGTCCTGTTTGTGTAGCTAGTCCATTAGTCTATGTATTTTTAGTGGGGAATTGATTCCATTGATGTTAAGAAAAATGAAAGAAAAGTAATTGGTGCTTCCTGTTATTTAGGTTGTTAAAGTTGGGATTCTGTTCTTGTGGCTGTCTTCTTTTAGGTTTGTTGAAGAATTATTTTCTTGCTTTTTCTAGGGTGTAGTTTCCATCTTTGTGTTTGTGTTTTCCATTTACTATCCTTTGAAGGGCTGGATTCTTGGAAAGATATTGTGTGAATTTTGTTTTGTCATGGAATACTTTGGTTTCTCCATCTATGGTAAATAAGAGTTTTGCTGGGTATAGTAGCCTGGGCTGGCATTTGTGTTCTCTTAGCGTCTGTATAACATCTGTTCAGGATCTTCTGGCTTTCATAGTCTCTGGTGAGAAGTCTGGAGTACCTGAAAAAATGTTCAACATCCTTAATCATCAGGGAAATGCAAATCAAAACAACCCTGAGATTCCACCTCACACCAGTCAGAATGGCTAAGATCAAAAATTCAGGTGACAGCAGATGCTGGCATGGATGTGGAAAAAGAGGAACACTATTCCATTGTTGGTGGGATTGCAAGCTTGTACAACCACTCTGGAAATCAGTCTGGCGGTTTCTCAGAAAATTTGACATAGTACTACCAGAGGATCCTGCAATACCTCTCCTGGGCATATATCCAGAAGATGTTCCAACTGGTAAAAAGGACACATGCTCCACTATGTTCATAGCAGCCTTATTTATAATAGTCAGAAGCTGGAAAGAACCCAGGTGTTTCTCAGCAGAGGAATGGATACAGAAAATGTGGTATATTTACACAATGGAGTACTACACAGCTATTAAAAACAATGAATTTATGAAATTCCTAGGCAAGTGGATGGATCTGGAGGGTATCATCCTGAGCGAGGTAACCCAATCACAAAAGAACTCACATAACATGTACTCACTGATAAGTGGATATTAGCCCAGAAACATAGATTACCCAAGATACAATTTGCTAAACACATGAAACTAAAGAAGAATGAAGACCAAAGTATGGACACTTCACACCTTCTTAGAATTAGGAACAAAGCACACATTGAAGGAGTTACAGAGATCACGTGTGGGGCTGAGACAAAAGTATGGACCAAGCAGTGACCGCTGCAGCCGGGGATCCATCCAATAATCAGCCTCCAAATGCAAACACTATTGCGTACACCAGCAAGATATTGCCTAATGGGCCCTGATATAGTTGTCTCGTGTGAGGCTATGTCAGTGCCTGTCAAATACAGAAGTGGATGCTCACAGTCAGCTATTAGATAGAACACAGGGTTCGTTCCCAAGCGAGGAGCTAGAGAAAGTACCCAAGGAGCTGAAGGGGTCTCCAACCCTATAGGTGGAAGAACAATATGAACTAACCAGTACCCCCAGAGCTCATGTCTCTAGCTGCATATGTAGCAGAAGATGGCCTAGTCGGCCATCATTGGGAAGAGAGGTCCCTTGGTCATGCAAACTATATGCCCCAGTACAGGGGAACACCATGGCCAAGATATGGGAGTGGGTGGGTAGGGGAGCAGGGCAGGGGAAGGGGTGGGTATAGGGGAATTTCGGGATAGCATTTGAAATGTAAATGAAGAAAATGTCTAATAAAACTTGGGAAAAAAAAGAGTAAGAATGACAGCCTAGCCCTCCTCCAGGTCTCAGTAACAAGGCTGTAGCAATGTCCATTGAGTGCACTTGCCAATTGTCTTCTAGAAACCATGATTGGAATAATGAAGCACCTTTCTAATCCCAATCCTAGTGAAGAATCACTATTTACCTTAAATTTGATTGAATGGTTGTTTGTTTGTTTGTTTGTTTGTGTGTTTGTTTTTGCAGCTAGTAAGCTAATGATATGTTTTTACTATCTGGTTCCCTGGGATTGAACTCAAGTCTTCAGGCTTGGTGGCAGTTGTCCTGCTTGCTGAGCCAAGGCCTGAATTAAAACGTTTGCTCTGTCTGGCCATTTGTCCTCTGTCAGTTGTGTGATATCAAAAAGAGCCCTGCAGTATTCCTATAGGATCTTTTTATACTCACCAATCTCTGGAGCCACACACTAAGCAAACCTCTATTCACTACAAAATACCCTGTTAGCCTACAAAAGAAACAACTGAACCAACACACACAGTTTTGACAAATTAACCATATTATTTATAGGATGACTAGGAAAGTTAGAATCATCACTATATATATATCATCCTTAAAGTGTTCAAGCTTAAACAGTGATAGCTTCTGGTATTCAGAAAACATTAGACATGTTCCATCCATCGAAACAAAGCCCACATAAGAAAAGTAGGTCACAGAACACAGCCCCACTCACTCAAACTTGGCATCAGATGACCCAATGTTTCTTTCTCCACATAATCGCGATGTTCTAATCAGTCTGTTACTTTGACCTTTCAGGCAGCAGGCAGCCTATTATTACTTAGTGGTTGAATCCAGAGTCAACATTTGGAAGCTGAAGAATTCCCATCTTCTTTCAAAATCTTTTGGCTTTTAAAAAGCTGAGCCCAGCAAAGAGCTTTGACAGCAGTCAGCTCCTTCATGCAAATGAACTAACCCATAAACAGGCTAGACTTAAAGAATGAAGAAAACTGAAGAATTGTATGTTTGTCTTATATGGTAAATAGATTAAAATTCAGTAGATGTATTTATTGACACCCAGTTTTAAAAGTAGAAAAATTGCAAGTTCAAAACAAGCCTGGAAAACAAAGGCAAATAATAAGATTATCTCAAAATAGAAGAGATTAAAAGGGGGGGTCTGTAAAGCTGAGAAAAGAGCTAATTCCTTTTTCTGTGATGTTTTAATTTATAGACATTAAACCATTGAAAATCCACCAAAAATAATCATATATGGCTATAATTTAGTAATTTTTGCATATATATATGAATTTATGCATATATATATATATATATATATATATATATATATATATATATATATATTTGAAGAAGTCTGTAGTAATTCTAATAGGCCTTTCTTTATATGTTACTTGACTTTTTCCCTCACTGTTTTTAATATTCTGTCTTTATTTAGTGAATTTGTTGTTCTGATTATTATGTGTCTGAAGGAATTTCTTTACTGGTCCAGTCTATTTGGAGTTCTGAAGGCTTCTTGTATGTTCATGGGCATCTATTTCTTTAGGTATGGAAAGTTTTCTTCTATAATTTGTTGAAGATATTTGCTGGCCCCAAGTTGAAAATCTTCATTCTATTATCCATAGGTTTGGTCTTCTCATTGTGTCCTGGATTTCCTGGATGTTTTGAGTTAGAATCTTTTTGCATTTTGCATTTTCTTTGATTTGCCTATGTCCTCTATGGAATCTTCTGCACCTGAGATTCTCTCTTCCATCTCTTGTATTCTGTTGCTG
Source organism: Mus minutoides (assembly GCA_902729485.2). Taxonomy (NCBI): domain Eukaryota; kingdom Metazoa; phylum Chordata; class Mammalia; order Rodentia; family Muridae; genus Mus; species Mus minutoides. The sequence continues at coordinate 1,842,689 of LR753336.1, read as the reverse complement.
ATGCTCGCATCTATGTTTCCTGATTTCTTTCCTAGGATTTCTATCTCCAGAGATTCTCCCTTTGGGTTTTGTTTTTTGTTTTTTGTTTTTTGTTTTTTGTTTTTTCTGTTTCTACTTTCCTTTTTGGATTTTGATTGGTTTTGTTCAATACCATCACCTGTTTGTTTGTGTTTTCCTCTAATTTTTTAAGGGATTTTTATGTTTCCTCTTTAAGGGCTTCTACCTGTTTAGTAGTGGTCTCCTATATTTCTTTAAGTGAGTTATTAATGCCCTTCTTAAAATCTTCTGCCACCATCATGGGATATGATTTTAAATCTGAGTCTTGCTTTTCAAGTGTGTTGGGTTATCCAGGACTCGCTGTGGCGGGCGTACTGGGTTCTGGTGATGCCCAGTGTTCTTGGTTTCTGTTAGTAAGATCCTTACATTTGCCTTTAGCCATCTGGTAATCTCTGGTGTTAATGTTCTAGCTCTATCTGGCTGGAGCATGTTCCTCCTGTGATTCTGTTAGCCTCTGTCTGCACTCCTGGGAGTCCAACTCTCTCCTGAGTCCCAGTGGTCAGAGCACTCTCTGCAGGCAAGCTCTCCTCTTGCAGGGCAGTTGTCCAGAAGTCTGGAACTCTGATCCACCTCCTAAGTCCTAGGGTCAGAGCCATCCCTATAGGCCAACTCTCCTCTGGCAAGGAAGGTGCCCAGGGGTCTGAGTCTCAACCCCGCCTCCTGGCTGAGGATGACAGCCCAGGCCTAAAGGGACCCTGTCCAAGAAGATCTGTTGCTTCTGTTGCCCACAGGCTCTCAGGTGATCATGAGGTCCTGGGTGTGCTAAGGGTCCAGTGGTGTGGAGAGTCCTGTAGGGCCCTTGGCACCCTCAGCCAAGTTCACACAGAAGATGGTGGGGCTGGCGCCAACCAGAAAGAATACCAGCCTCTGGTCAGGCGGGGTTCCTTTGTCCCTGTTCTTGCTGGCACAAGACCCTCTGTGATTCTTTGGAGATGATGTTGCATTCCACTCACTGTAATCCCAGGGTCCCAGGTATGCTAGGGGTCCTCTGGCGTGGAGAGTCCTCTGGGGCCCTTGGCGCCCTCAGCCAGGTTGACTCAGAAGATGGTGAGGCTGGCCCCTTCCTGAACGGATCCCAATCTCTGGTCCAGTGGAGTTCTTTTGTCCCTGTTCCTCCTGGCACAAGACCCTCCTTGATTCTTTGGAGCTGATGTTGCATGCCACTCACCCGTGATCCCGAGGTGATCCCAAGGTCCTGTGGTGTGGAGAGTACTCTGGGGCCCTTGGTGGTCTCCTTGGTTTTGTTAATTTCAATACTGTTTCTGGGCCATTTAGTTAGTTTAGCTATCGGTTTCTTTATTTTATTTATGTTAAAAAAAAAAAAAAGAACAAGAAACAGCTTTTGGTTTTGTTGATTCTTTGTACCATTCTCTTTCTTTCTATTTGGTTGACTATCTACTGCCATCTACTCCTACTGGGTGTGTTTGCTTCTTTTTGTTCTAGAGTTCTCAAGTGTGCTGTTAAGTTGCTAGGGTAGTATCTCTCCAATTTCTTTATGAGGAAAATTAGTGCAATGAATTTTTCTCTTAGCACTGCTTTCATTGTGTTCCATAATTTGGGGTATGCTGTGTCATTATTTTCCTTGAATACTAGGAAGTCTTTAATTTCTTTATTTCTCCCCTGACCAAGTCATCATTGAGTAGATATTTGCTCAGTTGCCATGGATATGTTGATTTTCTGCTCTTTTTGTTGTTATTGAAGACCAGCCTTATTCCGTGGTGATCTCATAGGTTTCATGGGATTATGTCAATCTTCTTGTAATGGTTTAGGCTTATTTTGTGACTGATTATATGGTCAATTTTGGAGAAGGTACCATGAGGTGCTGAGAAGAAAGGATATTCTTTTGCTTTAGGGTGAAATGTTCTGTAGATATGTGTTAAATTCATTTGGTTCGTAACCTCTATTAGTTTCACTGTGTCTGTGTTTAGTTTCTGTTTCAATGACCTGTCCATTAGTGAGAGTGGGATGTTGAAGTCTCCCACTATTATTGTGTGGGGTTCAATGTGTGTTTTGAGCTTTAGTAAAGTTTCTTCTATGAATGAATGTGCCCTTGCACTTGAGGCATAGATGATCAGAATTGAGAATTTCTCTTGGTGGATTTTCCCTTTGATGAATATGAAGTGTCCTTTCTCATCTCACTTGGTAACTTTTGTTGAACGTTTATGATCATCTCATGAGATGCTGTTAAATCATTTGACAAAATATAACACCCCTTCATGTGAAAAGTCTTGGAAAAAACAGAAATTCAAGGCTCATACCTAAACATAATAAATGCAATATACACCACACCAATAGCCAACATCAAACTAAATGGAGAGAAACTTGAAGCAATTTCACTAAAATCAGGGACCAAACAAGTCTTCCCACTCTCTCCCTCTCTACTCAATATAGTATTCAAAGTTCTATCCAGAGCAACTAGACAACAAAAGGAAGTTAAAGGGAAACAAATTGGAAAAGAGGTAGTCAAGGTATCACTGTTTGCAGATGATATGATAGTATACCTAAGTGACCCCAAAAATTCCACCAGAGAACTCTTACAACTGACAGACAATTTCAGCAAAGTGTCTGGATGTGAAATTAACTCAACCCTTGGTCCTGTGGAGGATCTATGCCCCAGTACAGAGGAATACCAGGGCCAGGAAGCAGGAGTAGGTGGGTTGGGGAGCAGGGGGGGGTGGGGAGGGGATAAGGGATTTTTGGAGGGGAAACTAAGAAAGGGGATAACATTTTAAATGTAAATAAATAAAATATCTAATAAAAAATAAAATAAAATAACTCAAGCAAATCAGTAGCCATCCTCTACTCAAAGGTTAAATGGGATGAGAAAGAAATTAAGGAAACTACAGCCTTCACAATAGTCACGAGGAATATAAAATATCTGGGTGTGATGCTAACCAAGCAAGTCAAAGATCTGTCAATCAAGAGCTTCAATTCTCTGATGGAGGAAATTGAGGAAGATTCAGAAGATGGAAAGATCTCCCAGGCTCGTGGATTAGAAGGATTAACAGTAAAAAATGAGCATCTAACCAAAAGCAATATACAAATTCAATGCAATCCCCATCAAAATTCCAAATAAGTTCAATAAAAAGAACAATTCCCAAATTCTTTTGGAATAACAAAAAAGCCAGGAAAGCAAAAACTATTCTCAACAATAATAGCACTTCTGGGGGAAATCACCATCCCTGACCTCAAGCTATATGACAGAGCAAAGTTATAAAAACAGCATGGTATTGATACAGAGACAGACAGGTAGATCAATGGAGTAGAATTGAACAGACCCAGAATTAAACCCACACACCTATGGTCACCTGATTTTTGACAAAGAAGCCTAAACCATCCAGTGGAAAAAGGATTGCATATTCAACAAACAGTGCTGGCTCAAGTGGCAGTCAGCACATAGAAGGATGCAAATTGACCCATTTTTAGCTCCTTGTACAATGCTCAAATCCAAGTGGATCAAAGAACTCCACATAAAACCAGATACACTGAATCTAATAGAAGAGAAAGTGGGAAAGAGCCTCCTCGAACACATCGGCACAGGCAAAAATTTCCTGAACAGAACACCAATGGCTCAGGCTCTAAGATCAAATATAAATAAATGGGATCTCATAAAATTGAATAGCTACTGTAAGGTAAAGGACACTGTCAACAGGAAAAATGGCAACCAACAGATTAGGAAAAGATCTTTACCAATCCTACATTTGATAGAGGCCTTCTGACCAATATAATCAAGAAGTTAGACTCCAGAGAACCAAATAACCCAATTTAAAAATGGGGTACAGAGCTAAACAAAGAATTCTCAACTGAGAAATCTTAAATGGCCAAGAAACACCAAAACAAATGTTCAACATCTTTAATCATCAGGAAAATGCAAACCAAACAAACCTGAGATTCCACCTCACACCAGTCATCTTGTGATGAAAATACTCAGGTGACAGCAGATTCTGGCAAGGATATGGAGAAAGAGGAACACTCTTCCATTACTGGTGAAATTGAAAGCTGGTACAAACACTCTGAAAATCAGTCTGGTGGTTCCTCAGAAAACTGGACATAGTACTATCTTAGGACTCAGCTATACCACTCCTGGGTATATACCCAAAAGATGCTCCAACATATAACAAGGACACATGCTCCACTATGCTCATAGCAGTCATATTTATAATAGCCAGACGCTGGAAATAATCCAGATATCCCTCAAAAGAGGAATGGATACAGAAAATGTGGTCCACCACTCAGCTGTTAAAAACATTGGCTTCATGAAAATCTTACGCAAATGAATGGAACTAAAAAATATCATCCTGAGTGAGGTAACCCAGTCACAAAAGAACACACATGGTATGTACTCTCTGACAAGTGACTATTAAGAAAAAAGCTCAGAATACCCACAATACAGCTCACAGACCATATGAAACTAAAGAAGAAAGAAGACCAAAGTGTGGATGCTTCAGTTCTTCTTAGAAGGGGAAACAAAATAATTGCAGGAGGCAGAGAAAGGGAGGAACCTGGGATGGAGAGGAAGGGGAATAATAGCGGGGACAGGATCAGGTGTGGGAGGAAACAGAAGAGAGGTACAGAGGGTCAGGAAATTTAAAGGAGAGGTGTATAGCAGTGGGGGATGGGGAATTGGAGGGAGCCACTAGAAAGTCCCAGGTGCCAGGAAAACAAGAGGCTCCAAGGATCTAAGAGGGATGACATTAGCTGAAATACCCAACTAAGGGGAGAGAGAACCTGTAGAGACCTTATCCAGAGGTTAGGCATGGCCACCAGTTGAGTGATGGGGCCACACACCCATCTCAAATATATTTACACAGAATTGTTCCTGTATAGAGGAAATGCAGAGACAAAGAGTGGAGCAGAGACTGAAGGAAAGGCCATCCAGACTGCCCCTCCTAGGGCTCCATCCCATCTGCAGACATGAAATCCAGACACTATTGCCTCGGTTCAAGAAGTGCTTACTGAGAGAAACCAGGTATATCTGTCCCCTGAGAGGCTCTGCCAGAGCTTGACCAATACAGATGAGGATGCTTGAAGCCAACCATCCACTGAGCATAGAGACCCCAGTGGAGGAGTTAGGGGAAGGACTAAAGTCGCTGAAGGGGTTTGCAACCCCATTGGAAGACCAACCAAACAGACCGCCCCTCCCCCAGCACCCTGAGCTCCCAGTGATTAAACCACCAACCACTGAGTACACATGAAGGGACTTATGGCTCCAGCTCCTTATGAAGCAGAAATTTGCCTTATGTGGCATCAATGGGAGAGGACACCCTTGGTGCTGTGGTGACTGGATGCCCCAACATAGGAGAATGCTAGGGTGGTGAGGCTGGAGTGGGTGGGTGGATGATCTCCCTCATAGAAGGAGGAGGGAGGGGAATGGGATAGGGGGTTGTGGAGGTGAAACTGGGAAGGGTGATAATATTTGAAATGTAAATAAATACAATAACCAATTTTTAAAAAAAGAAATTGTGAGAATGTCTGAGAGGCAAAGGGGAAAAAAATTAAAGTAATGACATATTGACATACCCATAGATCAGTGTGTCACTCAACAGCATGAGAAAAACTTCTTACAATAGATGGGAATTAGCAACGAAATCCACTACTAGACAAGATTCAGAGAGTGAGAGGTTTTGAAGAACCAGTCCTCATTATTTGTTAATTGTTTTCTTTTAGTAGAGAGGACACATAGGTGACTTTGGAATGACATTTGGATCTAAGAGGACATGAGGGTGCAGGATGAACAAGATCAAAATACAATACAAATTTTCTGAAATAAATAATACAAATGATAAATAATTATTGTACAATATGTAAATGTATATTACAAGTCACGGAGCTAACATGTATAAATTAGTATGTTGTGTATAACAGGAAAAATATAATGTAAAATAAAGTAGTGAAAACAATATCTTTAAATTCCTTTTAATATTTTTGGAGGGTTTCATATATGAGTATCGTGTTTATATCATTTCCACACATTCCTCTCCCCTCCCACTACACCTGTGCCCTTCCCATTCACTTTCAAATGTATGACCTCTTCTATAGTTACTATTGTCACACACACATAACCTATATTCTTGAAAATGTCATAATGATTATAAGCTGCCTGAGGCCTATGCTAACAGGGTTCCTGAGTGGGAGGCCAGAGCTGTATGGGAGTAAACGGCGAGAGAAATAATGGAGGCCAAGACAAAGTTCTCTGTTCAAGGCCCCCTGAGTTTACTGAGAGTCTGTGCTTATAAAGAGGGTAGGCCCATCCCCTGCCAGTCCATTCTTGGAGCCTGGATCCAGCCTGTAGGTGACATGCAACATGCAGGATGTGTCTCCAGAATGTCTCAAGAGTATCTCAGCGGGCAGCAGGATTTTGGAGAAGTACAGTGGCAGTTGACATAACAATAAAAGCCAACTAAAGAAGGCTACACCACAGGTGATCTCATGTTCAGTGACAGCAAAGTCTGAATCAGCCTGCTTCAAGGCTGGGGAGACTACAAATGATAGTCATCATTTTATATTTAACATATATGTTCACTTGTGAAGGGATCTGTCTAAACACAGACTATGAAGATCAGGTATCCTGTCCTCCTTGCAATTGGCAGTGAGCAATGATATTGGGTGGTGCTAATAACCTCTGGTTTGAATGGTGGAAGCCAAAGCTTCTGTGGTTTGTCTTTACTTGGAATTACATCATGAAAAGAGTTCCATGAGTAGATCCATCTTCTTTGCATAGGGATATAAATTTGACTTTTTAAACACATCCATGTAGATCCATGTAGTGATTCTGGTTAGACAGAGATTTGAGGACATAAATCCATAGTTGAAATGACTTTTTATCTAGGGGGAAGTCTAAGGTCTCAGCACCCATAGCAGTGTCAATGGAATTTGACATTGGCTTAAAGTCAAAAGCATGCTTGGTTCCAAATGTCTACAACTGCAGCATACTATAGGGTGTGTGTGTGTGTGTGTGTGTGTGTGTGTGTGTGTGTGTGTGTGTGTTAGCGTGAACTGAACTAGAATGGACCCCATTAAGTCATGTATTTGATAGTTTCAACTAGTTAGGGAAGGTGTTTCCGGAAGAAATAGGAATTGGGGTCTTATGGTAGGAAACGTGCCACTGTGGGTGGGTTTTTAAGATCCCAAAAGCCTATGCCAGGCCCATCCCCACCCCTGTTTGTGCTTACAGATCAGAATATAACTTTCAGATCCTATCCAGTGACATACCTGCCTAACACCAATGTCCATGATCATTATGGACTCACCTGTAAGGGGCTAACGCCTGCGATCCATCTACATTACAAACTGGGTCCTCTGGAAGATGGTCTCTGGGGCTAAAACAAGAAACTAGGGTGGGAGAAAAGACAAACGCCAAGTCAACACATTCTGATCAAAGCGTCTAATTTTATTTAGGGTTCTTCGTTGGTTTTAAGAGGAAAGGCCCCGCCCACACACACAGTCAGTTCTGCGCAGGCACCTGGAATTTGGCGCGAAGCCTGAAGTACTGTGGGATGTCCCAGCTGTAGGCAGGTGAACTGGGCAGTGCCAGGGTGCAGGGCACTCTGGAATTTCTCGGCCTGTCGGTTGTCCTGGGAGAGGCACCGTGACAGACAGCAAGGCACCAGAGTAGCTCAGGTGCGATTTAGCAAGACAATGAAAGCCACACTGAGTGTGGCTTCCTGTGACTGGTCTGCACACAACCTGAAGCAGGCTGGTGGCGGAGGGACGGGAAGTTACACTCACCCTCTGAAGTTCTAAGCAAGTCACCAATTAATGCTTCCTTTAATGATGTGTCTTGGTTCTGGTTTTTAATTACAAAAATAGAAGAGTAACTAAGACAGAGGGATAGAGACAGGAAACTCAGAAACTTATTGGACAGCCAACCTAGTCAAAATAGCAACTTGCTTTTTCTTTCTCTGTTTTGCTGGTTTTTCTTTATTCTTCTTTCTTACAATCTATCTCAACAGCAGCCTCCCCTTTTTCCTCTCCTCGAAATGCCCCCACAACTTCCCCTCTCCCTCAGATCCACTGCTTCTCCTTTTTTTTTTCTTTAGAAAAAAGCAGACTGGACTGGCTCCTCCGAAGAGTGGTCTTTGCATAGTTCTTGGTCGTGCTCCGTGCTCACTGCAGCCACCTTTGCTGCCCACTGCCTCCTCCAACATGGACTCTGGCAGTTTCCTCACCAGAGTCCTCAAACTAATTCCTCACTTGCTGCATCGGACCACAGGCGTGCCCCACCATGTCAGACGCCGCAGTGGACACCAGCTCCGAGATCACCACCAAGGACTAGAAGGAGAAGACGGAAGTTGTGGAGGAGGCAGAGAATGGAAGGGATGCACCTGCCAATGGGAACGCTCAAAATGAGGGAAATGGGGAGCAGGAGGCTGGCAATGAAGTAGATGAAGAAGAGGAAGAAGGTGGGGAGAAAGAGGAGGAAGAAGGTGATGGTGAGGAAGAGGATGGAGATGAGGAAACTGAGGCTCCTACGGGCAAGCGGGTAGCTAAGGATGATGAGGATGATGATGTCGACATCAAAAAGCAGAATTTAAACGTGGTCAACCTTGAATAGAGAAACAGGCCCCGCCCACCCACAGAGGGCAGTGCCACCCATATGACGTGCGCTCTCTACCACCCCACCAAAACCACAACATGAATTGGCAACGTGGGAGGGAAAAAGAACCAGAACTTCCCAGGCCCTGCTTATTTTCTTAAAAATACTTTAAAAGAAAAATGTGTTTGTATTTTTATTTACGTTTTATATTTTTGTGCATATTGCTAGGGGTCAGCCATTTTTAATGATAACCAGTGACCAAAGCAGCCTTCAGAGCATTCAGACTTTACTTGTGGTGTGACCATGTTCATTATAATTTCAAAGGAGAAAAAAAAAAACTTGTAAAAAAAACACAAAAACAACAAAAAGCAATCTTATTCTGAACATTCCAGTAACTTTTTTTGTGTATGTACCTAGCTGTACTATAAGTAGTTGTTTTGTATGAGATGGTTTAAAAAGGCCAAAGATAAAAAGATTTGGTTTTTGTCTATGAAGTTGCTGGGTTGTTTTGGGGTTTTTTGTTGTTGTTGTTGTTTGGGGGGGGGGGGTTGACTGTTTAATGCATTTGTGAAACAATGTCCAACAATAAACCAGAATTTTATTTTGCTGAGTTGTTCTAAGAAAGAGAGAGAGACAGAGAGAGAGAGAGAGAGGAAAAGAAACAGGAGAAGAGAAGAGAAGAGAAGAGAAGAGAAGAGAAGAGAAGAGAAGAGAAGAGAAGAGAAGAGAAGAGAAGAGAAGAGAAGAGAAGAGAAGGAGCAGACTGCCCAATGATATCAACCAAACATGGCATAACATGACGCAGTAAGACTTGGCATAAGATACCCTCCATAGCTGGTGGGATTACAAACATTTACAACCACTCTGCAAATCAATCTGGTGGTTCCTCAGACAATTTGAAATAGTTATACATGAAGACCAAGCTATACCACTCCCATATACCCAAAGGATGCTGCACCACATAAGGACACATGCTCCACTATGTTTAAAGCAGCCTTATTCATGTTAGTCAGCAACAGGAAACAACCCAGATGTCCCTCAACTAAAGAATGGATACAGAAAATATGGTTAATTTACACAGTGTAATATTCAGCTTCTAAAAACACAGACAACATGAATTTTCTAGGTAAATGGTTGGAAATAGAAAATATCATCATGAGTGAGGTAACTCAGACCCAAAAGACATGCAGGTTAGTTCTCATTAATAAGTGGATATTAGCCAAAAAATATATATATATACAGAATGCTTTTGATACACCCCATAGACACTCAGAAGTTAAACAAGGGGGGAAGCTCAAGTGAGGATGCTTCAATTTCTCTTCAAAAGAGAGTAAAGGATCATGGGAGGCAGTGAGGGTAGGGCTCTGGGTGAGAGAAGGGAGCATGAGGAGGAGGAGTACAGGGGGCCAGGGTCAGGTATTGGAGGAGACAAGAGAGAAGCCCAGAGGGCCAGGACAATGAAGTAGGCAGCTGCCAGGAGTGGGTGGTGTGCGGGGCCATGGGTGTAGGGAAAGAGGAGGGAGGGAGAGAGCCAGTGTCCGGCCAGAGTTCTGGTGCTCTGGACAGGTGGACATGGAAGGACAGCCGGGTGCTTTCCACTCGGCCCCAGGTGGGCATCTGGCTGAGTGAAGCTACTGACCCCACACAGTGGGAGGTGCACAAGTGGCAGCACCCCAGGTCTGCTCAAGGCACAGGGCTCAGACAGGAAAGATTCCATGCCACTGGCTGGGTGGGGGTCATGTGTCCCCTGGATCATGTGAGTCCCAGTTACTCCTGGTTTGGGGGCAGATGCTGTGGCCGAATAATTGTCTATGAAAGTATTTACACATATTGTTATAGTTATTGAAGATTATTGAGCATTTGTAAAACTTACTGGCTTGTGCTTGGCACAGTGTATTTGCTAAACTAAATTTTGTATAATATGGTTGTGACACATGCCTGAACCATGTGCTCTACTACTGAGCTATATCTTCGATACTTACTGGGGGATTCTAGGCAGGAGCTCTACCATTGAGCCACACACCCCAGACCTTCACTGGGGGATTCTAGGCAGGGACTCTACCATTAAACCACACCCTCAGCCCTTCACTGGGGTATTCTAGGCAGGAGTTCTACCCCAGATCCTCACTGGAGAATTCTAGGCAGCAACTCTACTGCTGAGCAAATACTTTTTGGTGCCCTGTGTCAGTCACTTATGGGCTGAGCTTGTTACTATCTCCACCACACAGGAGAGATGAGACCCAGTGCTCAAGCCCTGTTCCCGGTGTCTGAAACCATTGCAACCATTCCACAGCACTATTCTTGGTTGCCCTCTAAGCCAAAGACCCCACACAGCTTCCCAAATGACCCAGTTCAGTGTTCTGAACAAGTGTCTGCATTGGTGAAGACCATTTGATAATTGAAGAAACTGAGGCTCAGAGACTCGAGTTTGTTAGCTTGATTGCTGCTCGTGGGAATTTAAATGAGACCGTGTGCAAAGGCTGAGAGTACTTAGTGTCTCCTCAACAGCCATTTCCTCTGTCATCTTCCTTTCTATCACAATCGTCATTATATCTTGTCAGGTTTCTGTCATGTATGTCGAATGTTCTAGTAATGTCATGCATGATCCCATTGATCTCCTCACACATCTATAGAGTTAGTATATTGGTTACTTGTCTCATTGCTGCAACAGAATCCTGGGCAAAAGCATCTCAATGGGCTGGAGAGCTGGCTCAGAAGTTAAGAGCTCTGGCTTCTGTAATGGAGGACTACTTGAGCTCAGTTCTCAGCACCCACATCAGAAGGTTCACAATGCCTTCAACTCCAACTCCATGAAGATACAATTTATGTGTGCACACACATGCACATAAACTTTTAACGTAATAAAAACTAAACTCTAAAAAATGGAGACAGTACAGGCATATAATCCCAGTTACTTGGGAGGCAAAGGCCTCCATATTTTAAGATATTTTGAGGTTATAGAGTGCCTTCCTGGAGTATAGGGAATTGGAGGCATGAATCAGCAGCAATGTGTTTGGAATAGAGCGCTCTCTCTCTCTCTCTCTCTCTCTCTCTCTCTCTCTCTCTCTCTCTCTCTCTCTCACACACACACACACACACACACACACACACACACAAATGGAGACTGACAGAAGACAGAAAGACAGACTGGCAGACAGAGATCCCAGAAAGATCTATCTTAATACTCAATAAACCAGGGCTACTTCCCTGAGCCGTCATCCCTCTGCAAAAGGCTTAGACAGAAATGGATGGGCAAGCATCAGGCCATTGTGGAATCAGCTGCTCCACATCAGGCATATCTAGGTACAGTCTCTTCTCACCCCTGCAGCATCATCTACAGTGGGTATCACTTTCCTCATTGTCAATAAGAAAATTCAGTTCTGGAGTGAATTTATCTGCTCAGAGTCACACTGACCTAGAGAGTCAACAGGTTTTATCTGAGGGACATCCAAGTTTCTGTTATCAAAATCCTTTTCTCACTCCATGCCTTGACCCATCCAAATAACCAGTTCTGCCAAACACATATTTACATACTGATCAATTCTTGCTCCATCAACTGAAGACATGGTTGATGCACAGAGAGGTTTATTAGTGTGCCCAGTGTCACACAGTTGGGGGATTTGGACACAAGCCAATGTGCTCTGGGGAGGATTCCACTCACACTGTCAATTGCTGAGTCCCAATGGCTGGAAAACAAATTCCTCAGTCAGTGAAGATAAAGAAGGCAGACACTCTGGAATGGGGCTGGGAATAGGAAGAGAGTGTTCCCTGCTTAGTCTTGATTTTATCTCTTGGCTGAGGTCTCCAGTCATCCTCTATGTCGCCTGGAACCATCGTTGGCATCATTATCGGGATCCTGGATGCCATTGCTTTGGCAGTAGGACTGGGCTACTACCTTTACAGCATAAAGGACAGATGGTAATAAGTGAGAGATCTGGAAGGGCTGGCAGGGGCAAGGAGGCATGGCTGCTGTCCATGGTGTCGAACGCTGTCTGGGCACCCTGGGAATTTAGGGTATTTTGGGTCATTGCCCAAGAGCAGACAGGTAAGAGAACATGACAGCACCTATGGAAACTGGCCAGAACACACCTCATGAGATTATGAGGGATATGTGTTTCAGGGCCCGCAGAAGATCAGCCAGTGATACACGAGTTCTAATACCATATCACACACCTCTGTGACCCAGAGTGCCTTAGAGTCCAGACACAGTAAGTGACTCCGGCGGTCTGTGCTCTTGCAGTGGGTGAGGTGGCGGGTGGTAGCTGCTATGGGAAGCCTAGGACTCTCCTCCTGGCTTAGCCCCAGGTCACTTTCGGGTTCCAGGGAAGCTTTGTCCTCCCTGAGATGCACCACTGTTCCCATTAAACATTCTCTCTCTCCTCCTCCTCCTCCTCCTCTTCCTCCTCCTCCTCCTCCTCCTCCTTTTCCCCCCCTCCTTTTCTTTCTCTTCGCTCTCTTCTCCCTCCCCTGCTTCCCCTCTCTCTACCTTTTTCCCCTCATTCCACCCAGTCCCATACCCAGCCTGGTGAATTCCAGACATGCTTTGAGCCCATTCTTTTTTCAACTCTGTGTGTGTGTGTGTGTGTGTGTGTGTGTGTGTGTGTGTGTGTGTGTGTGTGGTGTGTGTGTGTGTGTGTGTGTGGTGTGTGTGTGTGTGTGTGTGTGTGTGTGTGTGTGCATTTCTTCTCTTCCCAAACCCCCCTCCTCTCTCTTTGAGACAAGATCTCACTGTGTACGCTAGCTGTCCTGAAAGTCACCACGGTAGATAAAGATGACCTCGAACTCACAGAGACCCACTTGCCTCTGTCTCCTGAGTGCTGTAATTACAGGCATTTAACACCCTGGCCAGCTTCATTCTTTGTCCACTTCAACACGGTGCCTTGGTGCCCTCTACTGATGGATGTAGTCAATGAAAAGCAACTTAGGACATCTGCTGCCTCTGAATCTAGGATTCTGAAAGGAGGATCTCCAGAACTCAGGGGACTCTTTAGAAGTTAGCACCTAGACAGGACCCAACTCTTTTCTTTTTTTCCTTCCTTCCTTCATTTTTTCTTTTATAGTGCTAGGATTAAAGGAACCTGGTGTTGCAATAAATCTCCAACCCCAACAAGCCCATGCAAGTAAAACACAACTCAATTAATATAAATACAAGCTGCACACCTAGATTGGGCCGATATATCACTACACTACTATATTCCCTATCTGTGAAATCCCTTGCTACTTGCAGTTTCTCTAGGCCACGTGCTTCTGTTCCATCTTCCTTCCACCTCTTCTTCTTCTGTCTTCCTCTATCTCCTTCCTCTCTTCATCCTCTCTCTCTCTCTCTCTCTCTCTCTCTAATTTTTCAGTTCCACCTTTTGCTTCCACTGGTTCTAGCCTTTATTTTAAAGTTAAAATGGGGAGAAGGTTCACTTGAAGTCTCCTGAGTACATGAGACAGCCCCTCTTGGGGAAGCAGAATTAGCATCAAAATACAAGCAACACCAGGGCAATCCACAGCATTCTGGATCCCCAAACATGCTAGGCAAGCTATCTTCAACTGAGCTATACCCCAGCCCTTCTATTAACCAAAAAAAAAAAAAAAGTTTTTATTGCTTTTATGTTATATGTGTGTGTGTATGTGAGAGAGAGAGAGAGAGAGAGTGTGTGTGTATGTGCACACAAGAGTGAAGAAGGTTCTAGAAGAATCTAGAAGAGGGCATCAACTCCCCTGGAGCTAGAACCAACTGACCTGAGTGTTGGGTACCAAATTCTGGTCCTCTAAAAGAGCATTAGCAAGTGCTTTTAATCTCTGATTTTTTTTTTTTTTTTACTTTTTTTTCAAAACAATTTTTCTCTGTGTAGCCCTGGCTGTCCTGGAACTCACTCTGTAGATGAGGCTTGCCTTGCTTCCCCAGTGCTGGGATTAAAGACGTGTGCCACTGTGCCTGGCTAGTTTTTCATTTTAAAATTTTTTACTTTTTGCAGGATGGTGGTGGCACACACTTTTAATCCCAGTACTCAGGAGGCAGAGGCAGGTGGATCTTTGTGAGCTTGAGGCCAACCTGGGCTATAGAGCAAGTTACAGGACAGCCAGAGATACACAGAGAAACCCTGTATCAAAAAACCTAAATAAATAAATAAATAAATAAATAAATAAATAAATAAATTTACTTTTCGTCTTGAAACAGGGTCTTTCAAGATGTCCATGTAGCCTTGAATTTGGTGTGATAGCCCAGAAAGGATTTAAACTGTAGCCTTCCCGCCTCGGTCTCCAGAGTAGCTAGGACTACAGGCGAGTAGCTACATGCCTGGGTCCCAGCTCCACTTTACAGAAGAGAAACAGTTTCATGAAGGATAAGGAGTGAGGCTGTGGCAGGCCACCCACAGCTCATGACCACAACTTGACTCCTCCTCCATATCACTAAATGGTCTGTCTCACCTGAGACATAACGGAAAGAAAGTCCTGAGGACAAGGGAACGTTCTGGAAACACAGCACCCTGTCCTTATATCTCACCCTAACTTTTGCTCTGGGATGTGGTTTGCTTTCTCTAGACAAACCAATGACTGTATATGACAATACCCCAAAGCCTGAAGGAGAGGTCAGAGGCAAAAAGGTGGGTGAGCTCCTCAGTACTCTCATTGCTCCCATACTTTCTGTCTGGTCCTTCCCCAGTCCAGTAGGATGTTTCTACCTCTTAGGATGAGAGGCTGCCATAGCCACTCTCTCCCCCCACTTTTCTATCTGTCTTTTCTCACTCCTTTTCTATACATCTGTGTGTCTGTGTGTGTGTGTGTGTGTGTGTGTGTGTGTTCCTAGGGATTGAACCCAGCCTTAAGCATGCTAGACTAGCTCTACCACCGAGCCACGCCCCCAGCCCCTCACTGGGGGATTCTAGGCAGGTGCTCTTACCACTGAGCCACGCCCCAGACCCTTACTGGGGCATTTTGGGCAGAGGTTCTCCCACTGTGCCATGCCCACAGCCTCTATGATTTCTTCCCCACTCATTTTTCCCTAGATGCTGCCACTGCCATGTGTCTCCCCAGAGCCGTTCTATGAGGTAGGTTGGACCTGCTGCATCTAGTTAAAGAAACTGTGTAAGAAATATGACCAGGGGATTTTATGATTCTCAAGGCTGAGAGTTCATTCCGTCTAAACCTTTCTCACTGCAAGCAGTCCAGGGATGGGGAGATCATGGCCCAAGGCCACACAGGGATCCATATCTCATTCGAGGATCTTAGCTGCTGTGTTGCTCCTTCCAGCAGGCCTTGGGGCTGGATTGCAGTGAAGTGGCACTGGCCAGGAACATGATGGCAGGAGGAAGTTAGGAGGGGAAGGTGATGACCTAAGAGGAAATAATGACTGTGGAGGGGATAAGGAGAGGGGAAGAGGGGGAGAGAGAAAGAGAAAACGGGAGGGAGGGAGGGAGGGAGGGAGGGAGGGAGGGAGGGAGGGAGGGA
>LR753336.1:1758352-1826556 GCA_902729485.2 Mus minutoides | reverse complement strand
CTCAAACTTTCAGAGATCCACCTGCCCTGGCCTCCTGGGTGCTGAAATTAAAGGCATGAGCCACTACTGCCTGGCTTCTCTGTGTCTTTGAGGAGTATAGGTTGACATCTGGTCCATCTTGACTACTTTACTTACTTGCACAAGAAACCACCTTCCACAGCTCCTGAGGGCCCGAGGAAGCCATTGCCCCAAATCCCAAAGCAGCCATTGATGCCCCCAGGACCAGGCAGAAATGAAGAGTCAAATTATGAGGTATTCTGATGCTTGTATTCTGATGTCACGCCATCTCTGGTAGATAGAGACCTGCACCTTTTGTCCTCTGCTGATGAGTCTGTAGGACAAATGCCTAATAGAGTTTTTCTTTAAGAACCTTTTCACTTGTAGGGACTAAAAAGATAGCTCACATAAGAGCTGAGCATGATGGCATGTTCTGTAATCCCATTGCTGGGATGGTGAAGTCTGGTGGAACCCTGAGTCTTGCTGGCCAGCCAGCCTTGCAGAATCACAGGTTCTAGGCCAGGGAGACTGTCTCAAAAATAAAACAAAATAACGGCAATAACAGCAAAGCAAATGAAAACACTGAAGGTGGATGGTTCCCGAGGGACAACATCTGAGGTGAATGCTAGCTTCCACACATATGCACCCACACACTCACAAACATGCACATACACCTACACAGGTACAAATGTGTACAAGTACACACATGCATTCTCATGTACACACATGCATTCACATGTACACACATGCATTCACATGTACACACATGCATTCACATGTACACACATGCACTGCTCTCACAAGACTCTTCAATTCTGTTTAATTTCCTTTGTTATCGAGTTCATTTCCAAACCTGTCTGTTCACCCCATTTACTCCATCCTGTTTGTTTGTTTGTTTGTTTGTTTGTTTGTTTGTTTGTTTTTCGAGACAAGGGTTTCTCTGTGTAGCCCTAGCTGTCCTAGAACTCACTCTGTAGACCAGGCTGGCCTTGAACTCAGAAATCCACCTGCCTCTGCCTCCCAAGTGCTGGGATTAAAGGCATGCACTACTACCGCCCAGCCCCATCCCGTTTCTTTAGAATATCTCTCTCTCTCTCTCTCTCTCTCTCTCTCTCTCTCTCTCTCTCTCTCTCCCTCCCTCCCTCCCTCCCTCCCTCCCTTCCTCCCTCCTTTCCTTCCTCCCAACCTCCATCTCCCTCTGTTTCCCTCTCTCCTCTCTCCTTTTCTTTCTATGGTCTCAACATGTAGTTCACCATGGCCTTGAACTCTTAATCCTCCTGCCTCAGCCTACCCAGTGGTAGATATCACCTGTGTGTCCACCACACCTAGCTTCTGTTTCTGTCTTTCCATTTCACTTTATCCCAGATATTTTATTTTTCCATCCCAATTAGTTTTTTATGTTAATGTGTGCACATGTGTGTGTGCACATGCACGCATGTACAAGTGTGTGTGTGTACATATATGTATGTGTGTACATGTGTGCATGTGTGGGCACATGTCTGCATGTGTGTACACAGGTGTATGTTTATATGCATGTGTGCATGTATGTATGCTTGTGTGCATGTGCGTGTGCTTCTGCTCAGTTGCTCCCTGTCACATCTCTTCCCCTTCCATTCTTTTCTTTCTCTTCTCACTCACTCCACTTTACCATTTCCTTGATCTTGCTTCACTGCTACAAGGTCTCAGTATGTAGCCCAGGCTATTCTGCTACTCTCTAGATATATCAAGTTGGTCTAGAACGTATGGTAGTCCTCCTGCCTTGACCTTCCAAGCTCTAGGGTTGCAGACATGTGTCGCCATGAGCATGTAGGTTTCAGTGTGTCTAAGTTCAAGTTCCGTAGGAGAGAATCAGACTGGCTCATACTATTGTGCGTCTTGTGTTCAGTTTGGTGAGTTCTCCAGTCAGCCATGCCTTTAGCAAATGGAACGTTTTTGTTGCTGCTGTTGTTTTGAGATGGGGTTTCTCTATGTAGCCCTGGCTATCCTGGAACTCACTCTGTAGACTAGGCTGGCCTCAAATTCAGAGATCCATCTTCCTCTGCCTTTGCTACGCAGCCACAATGGAGCTCTGAAATCAATCCCCATCAGGGGCTAAGGAGGAGAGCCACAGAATTTTCCTTTATCTAAGGGGAAAGCTCTTTCTGGAAATTTCCCATAGGAGGCTTTCTCCCATCCTCCTGTAGAGAAAGTGGACCCTTGTGCTACTTCTTATAAGAAAGGCTGTCAAAGTGAGGGCTTGGACATCCCAGGCTCTCTAACAATGTGGGCAAAAAAGTCTATGTAGTCCACCCAGGATCTGCTGTACTCTGGAAGAATGAGAAGAGCAACCTAGGTCAAGGCTATAGGGTGAGTGTGTCGAGTTGAAGGATGTCCTGTCTTGCTGGGGTGGTTTCTGTATCAGGTTTTTCCCTGTGGAATCACCATTGATTGTGCAACTCAGGATAGCACACTCTCATCATCTCCCAGTCTCTGTGGGTCAGGAGGTCAGCATCATCCACATAAGCCTCCTGCAAGGCTGGAATAGAGGTGCTGGTGACCACTGAGGTTTCAAGTGGGGCTCCACTTGGGGAGGACCCATTTTCAAGCCTGTATGGGCTGTATGAAAACCTAAATAAATAAATAAACTATTTTTAAAAACAATGGCAATAGGTAACACCCCCCTTCTTTTTTTTTCTTTCTTTTTTTTTTTTTTGGTTTGTTTTTGTTTTTGTTTTTCAAGACAGGGTTTCTCTGTGTAGCCCTGGCTGTCCTAGAACAAACTCTGTAGACCTGGCTGGCCTTGAACTCAGAAATCTGCCTGCCTCTGCCTACAAAGTGCTGGGATTTAAGGCATGCGCCACCACCACCACCCCCTCTTCTTTATGGTGTGTCTTAGTTACATTTCTATTGCTGTAATAAAACACTATAACCACAAGCAACTTGGGGAGGAAAGGGTTCATTTTAGTTTATAGTTTGGAGTCCAGTATCCAGAGAAGTCAGTACAAGACACCTATGTGTGTGTACGTGTGTGTGAGAGAGAGAGATGTGGTGGGGGAGAGATGGGAGGGTGGGGAAACTGGACACGACAGGATCTCCCATTGCTGGAAAGAAACTGTTACATTTTCACTGGTGCTGTGTTTTATAAAATGTGCTATGATGCAGGGGGAGGGGGTGCCTTAGTGGGCCCATGCTGATACATCCACCTGAGGTTATTGGCCATACCACAGACATAAAAAGAAGTTAATTCCTGGCAAATACAGAAGTAGATGCTCACAGTCATCTATATGATGGAACACAGGGCCCCCAATGAAGGAGCTAGAGAAAGTACCCCAGGAGCAGAAGGGGTCTGCAACCCTAGAAGAGGAACAACAATATGAACTAACCAGAACCCCCAGAGCTTGTGTCTTTAGCTGCATATGTAGCAGAAGATAGCCTATTCAGCCATCATTGGGAAGAGAGGCCCCATGGTATTGCAAACTTTATATGCCCCAATACAGGGGAACGCCAGGGCCAAGAAGTGGGAGTGTGTGGGTAGGGGAGCAGGGCGGGGGGAGGGTATAGGGAACTTTCAGGATAGCATTTGAAATGTAAATTAAGAAAATATCTAATTAAAAAATTTTTATCTGAAAAAAAAAAAGTTAATTTGGGTCCTGGAAAGTGGTGTGGGGACGGGAGTAGAAGCAGAGAAAGAAAAGGAACAGAGAAGGACAGAAAGAGAGAAAAGAAGAGAGGGGAGAGCCTGGCCAGGGACACAGGAAAAGAGAGAGAGAGTAGGTAGAGAGAGGAAAGATAGAAAGGGAGAGGGAGAAGGGGAGAAGGGAGAAGGGGGAAGGGGAAAAAGAGAGGGGGGGAAGCAGTCCTTTTATAGCAAGCTTGGCTGTTTTACCTGACTGTTGCTAGGTAACTGTTGGGCAGAGCCTGGAGGAAATGCTAACATTCCTTCATTTTTGGTTTAATTAAAAAATGAGGGGGCTGGAGAAATGGCTCCATGGTTAAGAGCACCGACTGCTCTTCCAGAGGCCCTGAGTTCAAATTCCAGCAACCACATGGTGGCTCACAACCATCTGTAATGAGATCTAATGCCCTCTTCTGGTGTGTGTCTGAAGACAGCTACAGTTTACTTATGTAAAATAAATAGATCTTTTTTTAAAAATGAGATACTGAGGCGGGAATAGGGTTGTTGTGATCTTTAGCTCCTTCCCGATGACTTTGGGGTGATAGTTTTGTCTTTGGGGGACCTAAGAAAATTGGGATCCAGGGCAAGTCCCAAGAGAGCTGGCTGTTTCATTGCTGTTTAGGGTCTGTGGAACTATCTGTAGATAGGAAGGTACAGGCCCAACAGAAGTGTCTGTTCGAGCAGACCAGATCATCTGTGGGCTGCTTCTCTGGAGCTGTCCTAGATGTAGATTTTGAGTAAACACTTAGACTTGGCAAGATGCTGAAATACATATACATATTAGAGGCAGAAAATAAAGTTCATTTAGAAAGAAAAAAGGTTTTCTTGGATGTACATTTGAAACCCTTAGGTCTTGGTGGTTGCAGGGAGGGAACAGGGGAGAAATCGCTGCACTCTCTGGATTATGCAACAGGTTGAGGGGCTTAGGGTATTGATTGACAGGGGTACTTACCCAGATTTAGTCCATGAGAGGTGGATCTGAGTGGGTTTCCTGAGGCTTAGAAGAATCCTTATAAGTTTACAGAAGAGATAAATTTGTTAACAACATGAACAGTCTTTAAGTTGAGCTCAGAGAAGACAAACCCTTTCCTGGAGCTGAAGGGGCAAGAGGGGCTTTCCCCCTCTATCCAGAAGAATAAACGGTCATGAATTTAGCAGAATGAGAACATTTTTAAGTTTATATTTAAAAGACAATAATAAGAAACTTAAAATTTTGACCTTGTGAATATGATAGTTGATCGTATAGTTTTAGCATGAGAAACACCTCATGAGTGTGGTTAAAAGACAACCAAAGGAAACTTCAAATCTTGAACTTGTGATCATGAAAAGTGGATCATATAGTGGAGTGTTTTCTTTGAGTTAGGCTAATTTATCAGAACTCCATTGATGAATGGCAGAACTCTTGAAGTCTTAACGTAACAGTGGCATATCCAGATAAAAAATATGAAGCTGTTAGGATTCTAGAATTGCTGAAGAAAGACCCCAGATTCAGACAGTACACAATAACAAAGCACGTTTATTCTGCAGAAACAACCAGCATGCCCGTCACCACTGCTTCGGAATGGTGATGAGCGATAAAGATATTCACTCCCCTTTTATAATAGAACTGGTTTATTAAATCTAATTGCTTCTGGGATAACAGACATCTAAAACCTAAAGCACATCCCAAGGGGTTGTAAAAACCTTTAACCAAAGGTCATAAATAAGGAGGAAAGGATATACACCACAGGTGTAAGGACAGGAGATAAAATATTGACTGGGTTTATCTATACAAAACTTCAAGGACAATTTAGGTATAGTTTTTAACCCTCCATGAATCTGTAAGCTAGTAATAGATGATGAATGTTTAGGCAGATAATTACTCCTAGTGGGTATGCACGGAGACATTCTCTGTTATAAACCTCTTAGTCAATTTATGACCTGGATTTATGTGCAATCTCATAGTTAAAGTTTTACCAGTGACCATGCACTCTGAAAGTCGTACAAGTGCTAGAACTTCCTAATGCATCAACTTAAGGCCAAGCAATTCCTGCAGAGATAGAACAAAGTATACTTTACCTAGCCTCCCACTGTTTTACTGTGAGGTGCTAAACAGGAGACTGCAGCTTCTAGCCTCTGAGCAGCTAAGACAGGCAGATCAGCTTTGGGAGCAGAGTACCTTACACTTTCCATGGGTAGATGGTTTGTTATTATATTGCTAGAGTTAGGTAATCTAAGACCTCATTAATGGGTGCTGGGATGCCCCATGTGGGCTGCATTCCTGCGTCCTGAATGACTAACCACAGGATGGGCTGCCCAGAACAGATGGCCCATCCTGAAATATGGTATGTCCCATTCATGTGACTACCTTTAAGCTGTTCCTTTAGTGGGGAATTTTATTGTCTCATTCCTGGACTTCAGGGTTTGCTGCTGGAGCAAATGGTTAATATGGCCTAGTTTTTGAGTAGAGACAAATGGGATTTAAAAGGTTCCTTCAAAGCATTTTTGTATTTTGAATTGTTTTTTATCACTATCCAATATTTTATGTCCTCCAACCTTTAAATCTTGTAATTACCAACCTCAAAATGCCTTTCTAGACCCTCAAATATCCCAAATATTTTCTTTTTTATTTTATTAGATATTTTCTTAATTTACATTTCAAATGCTATCCTGAAAGTTCCCTATACCCTCCCCCCATCCTGCTCCCCTACCCACCCACTCCTACTTCTTGGCCCTGGCATTCCCCTGTATTGGGGCATATAAAGTTTGCAATACCATCAAATATTTTCTGAGATACTCATAACTTAAGCTTTTTATATCCTCAGACCCTGAATAAGCTTTCCATCTTTTTCTATATAATTTCTTATCATGAGCTTGATTATTGGGGAACAGAAAGAACAAAAAGAAGGTACCTGGCTGTTTAGATAACTCTTGGGTGGAGCCTCGAGGAAATGCTAATGTCTGTGGAGCAGAGCTGTAACACAGTCACTGGGGAAACCTTCCCCTCCCAGAGCAGAACTGTAACACTTTCGTTGGAGAAACCCTTCCTCTGCAGCAGCTGGAGTAACACTTCTGTAAGGAAGCCTTTCCCTTAAAGAGTAGTAACACTTCTGTAAAGGAAGCCTTCCCCTTCAGAGCTGCAACATTTAACACCTATAAGCTCCAAAAAGGAGCTGAGAAACATAGAGGAAAGTCCAGGAGGGCATAAAGAAGCCACAGAACTATTAGGAGGGAGCTAGGGGGTAACAGGGTCAAAAAGTATAGGAGGTCCACTGGAGGGGGAGTGGGTTAGGGGGACTTAAGTAAGAGACAGAGCAGGTAGCTCCAAGGGGGAGGCAAGGAAGAGGGTAGCAGACCCAAGAGGGCTTAAGGAAACTGCATGATAACAGCTCCTAGGGATTGGTGAGGAGAGGAAACCCTAGGAAGGAGATATGAACAAAGGCCTCAGGGGCAAAAATGTCAGTGGTGACAAGAATCCAGGGCATCCTCAAAGGGAATGAGAGACTTGCCAGAGAGAAATATTCTGAATCAAAGAGAGGCATTCCTTTCCACATGTCACAGGCCCAGTTAGGGCAAGAGGAGCTTTCTGGTTCAGTGGTGTGGTTTTTGTAGTACTAGTAGACAAAGCAGGCAACTCTGGGGTGGCACTTGTCCTGTAGAGGAGGAGAGGAGAGAGCAGCTGAAGATGGACTTGGAAAAGGGGTGACTTCAATGGGGGGGGGGCAAATGTCTTTAGTAGAGGGATGTGCCACGAGGTCCCTGGAGGGCTTACCAGGCTGCAGGAGCCAGAGAGACACCTGTGGAGTAGACAAGGAGGGACACATGGCTGGAAAGCAATTGAAGAGGCAGACTCTAGAATCTGGGGTCAAATTTGGTGAATGGGTAGGAGCCAGCAGAAATAAATGATCCATACATACCTTAGAAGATCCAGATCCATAGCTTGGTTCGGAGCGGCCGAGTCCCTCAGAGGGAACTCACTTATGTCAATCCCGGGTTATGGGCATCAGATAAATGAAAAAAGAAAAGGAGGTATGTTTAAACTGTGAGGCAGAGAACAGTCAGAGGCATGGAAGGGTCTAGTTTGAACGGAGCCATGAGTGGAGAGTGAGTGTGGGAGAGAGAGTGAAAGAGGAGAGGGAGTTTCGTGAGCAAGAAGGTAAATACATATAGTTAGTATATCAAACGGTATGTTTTATTATGCCGAGGGTCATCACACAAAATTCAAACTCCATGTTTCTAACTACTGTTCTATCTCTCCAGCGCTGTTCACCTGGGCGATGTATCTTAGCTGAATGTAAAAGTGTTGGAGGTCCAGAACGGAAGTCTCTGATTCGATCATCAGGATACTGGGCGGAGAAACTCTATCCATAGGACAGATCAAGATGGTACCTCTCCAGATGTGCAGATCAAAGCATTGCTCTAGGTCTCTACGTATATTACTGTCCAGTGGAGTTCTAAGACTGTATCTGGTTATCATGAGTGAATGATGTCACTGATTTCTGGTTATCAGGTGCAGCCTTGGGTGGAGCAGTGGTCCTAAGCTAATTATTTTTTACATGTCTAAAGGCATTTTTAATATTCAAAAAGAGGAGCCAAAGATGGAGAGATCAAAAGTGTGGGAACCAGGAGACCTCATAGCCAATATTGAAAAGAAAAGCTGGGGTAAGGAGAGGTTCAGGGTAGGAAGTGGGATGCTGGGAGAGCTAGCCAACATTTACTCGGATATGTTAACAGGCACCTTAGCCATTTGTCCTGGGTTTCTTTGAGACCTAACACTGACAGCTATTAAATAAAAAAATCAGTTTTTAAAAGACTACACTCATAAAATGGGTGTGATAGTTCATACCTTTAATCCCAGCATTTGCGAAGCAGAGGCAGATGGTCCTCTGTAAGTTCCAGGCCAGTCAGAGTTATATATGGGGGGGGGGGGGGGGGGGGGGGGGGGGGGGGGGGGGGGGCGGGGGGATTAGATTTATTTATTTACGGGGTTCTGGGAATCCAACTCGTATCATCATGATTGGCGGCAAAGCGCCTTTATCTGCTGAGCCATTCTGCCCGCATGATTAGAACTTTTTGAACTGTACAACAGGGACATCCTTAGTCTTCCAGACTTGGCAGTGTCAAAGCCAGCTTCAATCTTGGTTTACAAGAGGACTTTCCCATTGGCCACAACCCTGAAAGCACTGGGATGGACTGCGCAGCCTCACTCGAGTTCGATGCCTCGCCCCTTTGCGCTGAGTCTCTGACAGCGGCTGCGTGAGCCGCTGAGAGTTCTGGGAATTGTAGTTCCATTGAGCTGATACCCCCTACTTCCGGGTTTAGCCGGCAGTGCAGCCATTTGTGTATGTGTATGTGTGTGTGTTTGCATGTGTGTATGCGTGTGTGTGTGTGCGTGTGTGTATGCGTGTGAAGGCGTTTTCTGTGGCTCAGCTTTGTGGCTGGGCTCAGTCTACACGGAGCGACCTGGCAGATGCTGACTCGAGGTGGAAGCCAGACCCCCGCCACTCGAGTCATGTCGGGGGTGCTTCAGGATCGGGGCAAGAAGCGGTGAGCCCAATTTCGTTCTGACGCTGAGTCGTGAGCGGCTCAGACCCGCCCCGGTCCTCACCACGGGCTCACTGACGTCCAGGTTGGTGTTAGATGAGGGACGCTTACAGTGGTCGGTATGCGCATGCGCAGGGTCTAGGCGGGAATCCGGACGCGTTAGTGTCAGTGACTTGGGGTAGGACTCTGGGTCTCTGGGGGGCTGTAAAGATTGCACAGTTGTGCGCATGCGTGGATGGTTGGGTGTGTGGTGGGACTACTTTGTGACCGAGGATGTCCAAAAGGATGGAAAACAGGGCCTAGGCATAGGGCAGATCATTGAAAGGCCCGAGGGGACACATAGGTGCCTTGCGTTTTGGACAAAAAAAGTTTTAGAAGAGAGACAACGTGGTGGGACCTCTAAGGTGATGAGTTCAGGTCTACTTGGCCTAGTAGGGGGTCCCTTACTGATTGGGAGGAAGGCGGGAGCTCTGAAACCGCGAAGTTGATAAGTTGTCCCTGATTGTCTTTAGACTGCCTCTGATTCCTGTCTCTGGAAGCAAAGAGAGTCCTGTGGGGAGAATGGGCCCATCTAGTCTACTGGGTCCATTACAGGGTGTGTCACCTAAAGATCCTAATAACCGACTCTGGTGGCCCTAGGTGCATATGCAGAATCTGCTCTGAGGATAGAGAGAGACCCTGAGGGTAGGTGCAGAGTTGGGTGTGACCTGAGCAGTTACCTCTGTGTATGTACAGAAGTACCAGGAAATCCCCTCCTCCCCTGCGTATTTAGTGGAGAGCTTTCCAATGCACAGATTCTTTTTCCCCAAAGAGAGGAACCATGCCACTGTTTCTGTACCAGATCTAAGCCCACACTGTACTCGTGAGCAAGTGTTTGTGTCGGAATCACCAGCCAACGTTCTGAAGAGGTGGCTCTAGTACCCGGGCAGACACTGTTCTTGCAAACCTGAGTGTCCTGTTTGTTGGAGTTGTATGTGGCTTCTGTTCCTAGAACAGGCATGACAGCCAAGCAGAGTAGTGGCTGCAGTTTAGCCTAGTGAGCCAGTGGGTTTATTGTTGTTCCTTACAGAAGTATGAGTGAAGGGTTTCTTACAGGAGCGGGATGAGTCAGCAATGTCACTGAAAAGCCCGAGGGAGTGATGACTCAGGGAAGCTGCGTCTCTGAAGGTGCCTGCAAGACTCCTAGGCAGCTCATCTGGGCAGGGTACCTCCTCCCCAGCCTTTGCTGCTGCTTGTATAATCTTAAGGAAGGGTGTGGGTGTGTGTATCTTTAAAGTTTCAGCTTCTGAGATTTTTAAGTTTTGCTTGCTTCCTGAGTCTTTGGAGAGCCTCCCTTCTCCTTCTAGGGAGGGAGCATTTCGATTCGGAGGAAATGGGCTCATACTAGAGCAGCCTGGAGGTCCTGGTTCTTGTCCTGGGAGAGGCAGTATTGTTTCAGTTAATCAGATTTTTTAGACAGTCAAGTACCAGATTGAGGGTGCAAGGGCCTAGCAGAGGATTCTAGGCAGAAGACCCTGTGTGTGCCAGTGTATTCAATTAGAGAACCTGGAACTGGCACCTGAAACCTGAACACCTTAGCCTTCTAAGGTGTTCAAGTTGGGTAGAAACTCCAGCTTAGAGGTAAGGAACCTATACCTTAGCTGCCTTCTGATTGACAACTGGCTGGGAGAAGACAGATGCTCTAAGCATCTTTACAGAGAATGTATTGCTAGGACCTTTGTTATGTCCTATTCTGCCTTGAAGCAAGAGAATGCCTAGTTTTATAGGAGAGCCGGGGTGGAAGACAGGGAAGAGCCCAGGTCCCTTGGGCTAGAGCCTAAGTTTGAGGACACCTTGGGAACCAAGTGTGGAGGACCTAGGACTGGTTCTGGAGCCCTGTGCTCAGACTTAGGTAATGTATTTTAACTGCAGCTCTGCAGACATGCAGAACTGGTGGCCTCAGGACCATTGTGGCTGCTGTGATTTGGAGCCACAAGGGGATACAGAGTCCTATAAGAATCCTCCTGTAGCGGGGGTGTAACTCGGCTGGTTAAGTGCTTGCCTAGCACAAGCGAAGCCCCAGGTTCCATCTCTGGCACTTCATAAATCCGGTCTGGTGGCACACGACTATAAAAGCAGTACTTGGGAGGTAGAGGCAGGAGGATGATGCGTGTGAGGCCAGCCTAGACTACATAAAACCCTGACTCAAAAAAATAAGGAATCAAAACCAAAACAAGAACCCCAGACGGGCAGAGCACCCAGGTCCTAAATGCAAATCCTTCATGGGAACCTTCTTGGATGAAAGGTGTGTGCCACCGTGCCCTGCTAGAAATGCACTTTTGACACATAGTGCTGGGACCTTGGTGGATTTTGCTGTAATCACAACCAGTTGATTCCCAAGTGTAGGAGAAGACAGGGTCTCCCTGGCATTCAGGTGCCCAGGAAGGTGCACAGCAGGAATTAGGCAGGTTGAGACTCAAGCTGGAGCCTGGTGGGTGGACGGAAGTAGGTGGGACTGTACATTAGTGCTGGGGTGAGAATCGGGGCAGGGTGGTGAGAGAAAGATGGGGGCTGACGATGTGGCATAGTTGGTAGAGTGCTTGCCAGCGTGCACAGAACACTGGGTTCCAGCCTCAGCACCACATGAGCAGCAAGGGAGTATGGTGGGGTTGGTGCCTCAAGTGGGATTAGTCAGCTGCTATCCTGCTTTCCAAGTTCATGACATCAGATGGGCACAAAGACAGCTGAGCTACAGAGGTACAGGTTCTGACGGTCCTGGCAGAGGCTGATATGTGCTGTGGCTGCCAGAGGTCCCCAATTCTGCATAGGCCATTGTGGCTTTAGTTCCAAAGAAGCCCTCCAGACTGAGAGAGGAGGAAATCAGGTTCAAGTTACAATTTCAGTGTAAGTTTAGGTAAGAATCTGAGGCAGATTCTGGTTGGGTGGGGGAAGGAGGGGCCTGGCCTGTCCCTGGCTGTTTGGATAGGAAGATGGAGGCTCTGCATGTTTGCTGATGAAAGAACAGTGTTCTCAATGAAATAACTATCTGGAAATGCTGGGGCTGTGTCCTGAATTTCCTTTATTTGGTCAGTGGCTATATGGTTCCTAGGCCTGGAAAGAGATTGTCTTGAAGTTGCACCCTCAAGGCAGTAAAGTACGTAATACTAAGGAGTTCTCTAAGTGCTGGGTGTTCGTGGGGCTCGCAGGACCCAGTGCATGCCCTGATTGGAGCCACACATTTTGGTACTGGGCAGATGGTCATGTTTTGAGCATGAGGTGGATTTACAGGGTAGTGGAGATGGGGGAACAAAGTGGAGCTGCAAAGATTTGACCTGGAGCAGCAACTCAGGGATTCTTGGTGGATGTCCAGTTGGGGCATTAACTGCCAGGGGGCAGGCTGGGCTGGAGAGTGACAGTACAGGCTATACAGAGCTGCTTTTGTTTATGCAGCTTGGCACCACGCCACACCTGGAGGAGACCATGGAGCAGAAAGATGATGAGTCCCTGGAGTCCCTGCAGGCCTGTGTGGAGGTGAGTGAAGCCACCCTTCCCCCAGTGGCCTCAGCAGTGCCCTGCCTGACCCCACAGCCCGAACCTTGAAAATCTCTTTGCAGTATTTTAAGGGGTTTGGTCCCTCATGGGTGGCAGGCTTTTTAAAAGATTAATCAACACGTGTATGTGCATGTCTACACATGTGTCGACAGGGGTATTTGCCTGTATAGAAGGTACCAGATGGTAGTCTCTTTGCACACATGTTATTTTGAGAGAGAGATGGCCTTTCTCTGATGTTGTAGAGCAATTTCTTCCGATTGCAGTGTTCCCTCTGGGTTGATGGGGGGCAAATAAAATGTCACAGAGCTGATAAATTGGAGAGCCAGGAGAGCTTCTTCCCTGAGGAAACTCTGAAGGCACACTGCAGAAGAGCCCCCCTCAGGCCTGTTAAACTACCCGCAAGTTGTGCAGGACCTCCCTCCGGGAATGTAGCTGATCCTCCTAGTAACCTTCACCCATGGCCCTGCTAGTAACCCCATCTTGGGATTTCTATTGCTGTAACAAAACACCAACAAGCAAGTTGCAGAGGAAGGAGTTTATTTGGCAGTTTATCACCAGAGTAAATTAGGACTGGAATGCCAGCAAGGCAGGAACCTGAAGGCAGGAGCTGATGCAGAGGCCGTGGAGGGGAGCTGCTTACTGGCTTGTTTCCCATGCTTTGCTCAGCCTGCTTTCTTACAGAATCTGAGATTGGTATACATGGTTTTTCTTTCTGGCATGAATAAACACGTGTATGTTTCATCTCCCCAGGAAGAATCTATCACACACCAAAGGCTAGCATTTCCCCTGATAAGCTGGTCCTAGTGATTCTCTGCTCTCTGCCCCTCTGAGCTGGGGTTACAGGTATGCATGGGACATCTGGCTTGTTACCTGACTTCTGGATCTGAACTCTTAACCCTTGATCTCTCTCTCGCTCTAGCCCTCTGCCCTCTACCCTTTTAAAGTTTAAAGATTATTTTATTTACCAATTTTTAAATTTGATTTGTGTAGGTGTATCATGCTTGCCTGGTGCCCAAGGAGGCCAGAAGAGGGCACTGGATTGGCTGGACCTGGAGTTTTAGATGTTTGTGAGCCACTATAACATTGCTGGGAATTGAACCCAGGCCATCTGGAAGAGCAGCCAGTGCTCTTAACTGAAGGGGTGTTGGATTTTGTCAAATGCTTTTTCAGCATCTAGTGAAATGATCATGTGGTTTTGTCTTTGAGTTTGTTTATATAGTGGATTACGTTGAAGGATTTTGGTATATTAAACCATCCCAGCATCCCTGGGATGAAGCCTACTTGATCATGATGAATATTCCTTTTGATGTGCTCTTGGATTCGATTTGCAAGAACTTTATTAAATATTTTTGCATCGATATTCATAAGGGAAATTGGTCTGAAGTTCTCGATCTTTGTTGGATCTTTATGTGATTTAGGTGTCAGAGTAATTTTGGCTTCATAGAATGAATTGGGTAAAGTACCTTCTGTTTCTACTTTGTGGAATAGTTTGAGGAGTATTGGAATTAGGTCTTTGAAGGTCTGATAGAACTCTGTACTAAACCCATCTAGTCCAGGGCTTTATTTGGTTGGGAGACTATTAATGACTGCTTCTGTTCCTTTAGGGTATATGGGTATATTATCCTGGGCTGGCATTTGTGTTCTCTTAGGGTCTCTATGACATCTGCCCAGGATCATCTGGCTTTCATAGTCTCTGGTGAGAAGTCTGGTGTAATTCTAATAGGTCTGCCTTTATATGTTACTTGACCTTTTTCCCCTTACTGCTTTTAATATTCTATCTTTATTTAGTGCATTTGTTGTTCTGATTATTATGTGTTGGTAGGAATTTTTTCTGGTTCAGTCTATTTGCAGTTCTGTAGGCTTCTTGTATGTTCATGGGCATCTCTTTCTTTAGGTTAGGGAGGTTTTCTTCTATAATTTTGTTGAAGATATTTCCTGGCCCTTTAAATTGAAAAATCTTCATTCTCATCTAGATCTATTATCTTTAGGTTTGGTCTTCTCATTGTGTCCAGGATTTCCTGGATGTTTTGAGTTAGGATCTTTTTGCATTTTGCATTTTCTTTGATTGTTGTATCCATGTTTTCTATGGAATCTTCTGCACCTGAGATTCTCTCTTCCATCTCTTGTATTCTGTTGCTGATGCTCGCATCTATGGTTCCTGATTTCTTTCCTAGGATTCTATCTCCAGAGTTTTCTCCCTTTGAGTTTTCTTTATTGTTTCTACTTTGATTTTTAGATCTTGAATGATTTTGTTCAATTCCATCACCTGTTTGGTTGTTTTCCTGTAATTCTTTAAGGGATTTTTGTGTTACCTCTTTAAGGACTTCTACCTATTTAGCAGTGTTTTCCTGTAACTCTTTAAGAACTTCTACCTGTTTAGCAGTGTTCTCCTGTATTTCTTTAAGTGAATTATTAATGCTCTTCTTAAAATCCTCTACCAGCATCATGAGATATGATTTTTAAATCCACGTCTTGCTTTTTGGGTGTGTTGGGGTATCCAGGACTCACTGTGGTGGGCATACTGGGTTCTGATGATGCCCAGTGGTCTTGGTTTCTGTTACTAAGATTTTTACCTCTGCCTTTCACCATCTGGTAACCTCTGGTGTTAGATATTCTAGCTTTCTCTGGCTGGAGCTTGTTCCTCCTGTGATTCTGTTGGCCTCTGTCAGCACTCCTGGGAGTCCAACTCTCTCCTGAGTCCCAGTGGTCAGAGCACTCTCTGCAGACAAGCTCTCCTCTTGCAGGGAAGGTGCCCAGAAGTCTGGAGCTCAGATCCACCACCTGAGTCCCAGGGTCAGAGCTCACCCTGGAAGCCGACTTTCCTCTGGCAAGGAAGGTGCCCAGGGGTCTGGGTCTCAGCTCTGCCTCCTAGCTGAGGATGAAGGCCCGAAGGGACCCTGTCCAAGAAGCTCTGTTACTTCTGCCGCCCAAGTGCTCTCCTGTGTATACTGGTCTCAGTGATCCCAAGATCCTGGGTGTGCTAGGGCCTACCCGGTTCGTGCCCAAGATGGCGCAGGGCTGGAGCCACCAGAAGGAATCCTAGCCTCTGGTTGGGCCAGGTTCCTTTGTCTCTGTTCCTGCTGGCACAAGACCTCCGAGATTCTTGAGAACAGATGCTGTGTTCCACTCACCAGTGATCCCAAGATCCTGGATGTGCTAGGGTGCCTGCTGCATGGAGAGTCCTCTGGGGACCTTGGGACCCTCTGCCAGGTTTGTTCTGGGATTATTTCAATATTCTTATATGTGTTGAAGTCTGATTTGTGACTGGTTATATGGACAGTTTTGGAGAAGGTACCATAAGGTGCTGAGAAGAAGGAATATTCTTTTGATTTAGGATGAAATGTTCTACATATATCTGTTAAATCCATTTGGTCCATAACTTCTGTTAGTTTCACTGTGTTTCTATTTAGTGTGTGTTTCCTTGATCTGTCCATTGATGAGAGTGGGGTGTTGAAGTCTCCCACAATTATTGTGTGAGGTGCAATGTGTGCTTTTAACTTTAGTAAAGTTTCTTTTATGGATGTGAGTGCCCTTGCATTTGGAGCATAAATATTCAGAGTTCTTGTAGATTTTTCCTTTGATGAATATGAAGTGTCCTTTCTTATCTTTTTTTGATGGCTTTTGGTGAAAAGTCGGTTTTATCCAATATTAGAATGGCTACTCCCACGTGTTTCTTGGTACCATTTGTTTGGAAAATTGTTTTCCAGCCCTTTACTCTGAGGTAGTATTTGTCTTTGACACTAAGGTGCATTTCCTGTATGCAGCAAAGTGCTAGATCCTGTTTACATATCCAGTGTCTGTTAGTCTATGTCTTTTTATTCAGGATTTGAGTTCACTGATGTTAAGAGATATTAAGGAATAGTTATTGTTGCTTCCTATTATTTTTAATGTTATTTTTATGTTTCTGTGGTTATCTTCTTTTAGGTTTGTTAAAAGAAGATTACTTTCTTGCTTTTTCTAAGGTGTAGTTTCTCTTCTTATGTTGGCGTTTTCCATCCATTATCCTTTGTAAGGCTGGGTTTGTAGAAAGATAATGTGTGAATTTGATTTTGTCCTGGAATAGCTTGGTTTCTCCATCTATGGTAATTGAGAGTTTTGCTGGGCATAGTAGTGTGGGCTGGCATTTGTGTTCTCTTAGGGTCTGTATGACATCTGCCCAGGATCTTCTGCTTTCATAGTCTCTGGTGAGAAGCCCGGTGTAGTTCTGATAGGTCTGCCTTTATATGTTACTTGACCTTTTTCCCTTACTGCTTTTAATATTCTATCTTTATTTAATGCATTTGTTGTTCTGATTATTATGTGTCGGGAGGAATTTTTTTTTTTTGGTCCAGTCTATTTGTAGTTCTATAGGATTCTTGTATGTTCATGGGTATCTCTTTCTTTAGGTTAGGAAGTTTTCTTCTATAATTTTGTTGAAGATATTTACTGGCCCTTTTGGGAATCTTTACTCTCTTCTATACCTATTATCCTTAGGTTTGGTCTTCTCATTGTATCCTGGATTTCCTGGATGGTTTGGGTTAGGATCTTTTTACACTTTGAATTTTCTTTGACTGTTGTATGTTTTCTATGGAATCTTCTACACCTGAGATTCTCTCTTCGATCTCTTCTATTCTGTTGGTTATGCTTACATCTATGACTCCCAATCTCTTTCCTAGGTTTTCTATCTCTACGGTTGCCTCCTTGTGATTTCTTTATTGTTTCTATTTCCATTTTTAGATCCTGAATGGTTTTGTTCAGTTACTTCACCTGTTTAGTTATGTTTTTCTGTAATTCTTTAAGGAATTTTTGTGTTTCCTCTTTTAGGTCTTCAACCTGTTTACCTGTGTTCTCTTGTATTTCTTTAAGGGAGTTATTCATGTCCTTCTTAAATTACTTTATCATCATCATGATATGTGATTTTTAAATTGTCTTGCTTTTCGGGTGTGTTAGGGTAACCAGGGATCGCTGTGGTGGGAGATCTGGGTCCTGATGATGCCAAGTAGCCTTGGTTTCTGTTGCTTATGTTCTTGTGCTTGCCTTTCACCATCTGGTTATCTCTGGAATTAGCTGGTCTTGCAGTCTCTGACTGTGGCTTGTCTGTCCTGCAAGCCTGTGTGTCAGTATGCCTGGGAGACCAGTTCTCTCTGGGAGGAATTTAGGTATGGAGAGCTGTGGTACAGGGTGAGCTCTGAGGTTCAGACAGAAACCCAAAGGATCCTGTCCTTGGCTGTTCCTTGGTTCCTGTGTCCTGATGGCTCTGGGAGGGTCCCTCTTGACCAGGAGTTTGAAGAGAAGTAGTAGTCTTACCTGTGCTCGCAGGTATGTAGGCACTTCTGGGAGACCAGCTCTCTCCTAGTGGTATTTGTTTATGTAACTCTGTGGCACAGGATCTGCTCTAGGCCCGGAAACCATAAGGCTCCCCCAATGTTTTTATTCTTTGAGTGTTTTACACACACACACACATGACACATTTTGGCCATACTCACCTTCCACTGTTCCCTTAACTCCTTCTGGGTCCACTATCACAGCATCCACTGCACTATTGGGAACCTACTGTAAGCTACGTCTTCAATGAAAACTTAGTTTTCCCTCCCCTAGAAGACGCCTATTGTCAGTAGTTCCTCAGGTAGAAGTGGCTCATGAGCTGTGCCCTGCCTGACAGTCAGCCAGCCAGACTAGAATGTTGGGTGGCTTGATGTTATACGGGTCTCATCCTGAGTGCAGAGTTTGTCTTCGCCAGAAGACAGTGTTTGTTTCTGTCCTCATTGACCCGTGGCTCTTACAGTCTTTTCAGTCCCTGAAACCCAGGCAGGAGCTGGCTGGTTTGTTTGTTTGTTTGTTTTAAAGATTTATTTATTTTATTTATATGAGTACACTGTAGTTGTCTTCAGACACACCAGAAGAAGGCATTGGATCCCATTACAGATGTTTGTGAGCCACCATGTGGTTGCTGAGAATTGAACTCAGGACCTCTGGAAGAGCAGTCTGTGCTCTTAACCTCTGAGCCATCTCTCTAGCCCAGGAGGGACTGTCTTACAGTCACTCATCAATGGTCCCTGAGATGGGACAGGAGGGGCTGTTACAGATAAGCTTTATTTGTGGCTGAGCATTCCACAGACCTATTCTGTGTACATTGATCAGTTGTGGGTTTCTGTGTCACCACACAGGAAACTAAAGACAACTAAAAACCTTTGTTGATGTCTGAGAGTTGTGCTAATCTAGGGCAAAGAGATAAAGACTGGGAGGATAGTTTGTTACAATGCCCATTCAACAAAAATAATAGTGATAGGTTCACCTCTAGGGCATGTGGGCCCCACAGCCACAGGCTTTTAGCCACTTTAAAGTACCAGGCATGCATTTTCCCTTGAGAGTGGGTTGTAGCTCCAATACAAAGCAATTGGTTAATCCCATAATATCCATGCCTAGAATCTCAGCTGCCAGTCAGTCCTGTGACTGCTGAGCCCCCTATCCAGCCCCAGCTGTTTATACATCACTAGTTTCTTTACTGTTTGTGCTGTTTAAAAAGACCATTTGTGTGTGTGTGTGTGTGTGTGTGTGTGTGTGTGTGTGTGTGTGTGTGTGAGTTTATGTGTGAAGGTGTGTGCACCTCTGACAGGTGTCCTTCGAAACAGGTGATGTCCCTGAACCTGGAGCTAGATTGGGAGGCAGAAGGCCCAACAATTCTCCTGCCTCTACACAGCTCAGAGCAGGTTGTAGACATTGGCAGGACAGCCTGGGTGGCAACATGGGTGCTGGATCCAAGCTCTAGTCCTCATGACTGTCCAGTAAGCACAGGGCCGTCTCCCAGGAGCTCTCCGATAGAGGCTGGCCTATGAGAAGCTGTGTTGCTGAATATACCCTTGAACTTCATGAGCCTCCTGCCTCCCAAGTGCTACGGTGACAGTCATACGCCACCATATCTGACTTAATTGTGAAGTTAATTTGTTAGTCACTCTGAATTGCTTCTGGCTTAGGTCATTTTAGAGACTGAGTTGCTTGCTTACTGCTGAGTGATGCAGGAGTTTACGCAGAGCCAGGCCAGGTCAGGTAAGTTCTTTTGTTCCACATGTATCCTGGCTTCACTCAGCCACCTTCAGCTGACAAGCAGGGCCACACTGAAGCACTCACAGTAGTCTTGTGCTGTGTGTGAGGCCTAATTCCTTGGAAGGCCACTTCTTTCTACACAGGTTACTTTGAGGTTATATGCAAGGGAGCTGAGACTGGCAGTTGGATGTGTTAGTGCAGGTCAGATCCTACCTACCCACCATGGGGGTTCCAGTCTTGGCTTTGTTCTCTTATGGGTTCCTTTTGTCTCATGTATTTCTCAGAACTTTGTTCTACCCCAAGAGATGATCATTGAAGTGGAGGGAGAAGATGCTGGGTCACTGGACATCATGCCTCAGGTGAGTTGGACAAGGCCCATCCTTCACCTGGAGGACATGTGCATGGTGGTGAGTGGTGGAAGAACACTGAAGGGAACTAGAGTGGATGGAAGCAAGAGTGGTGGGTGGGGCAGAAGTGTTTGTGGTATGTTCCTGAGGGTCAAGTGCAAACCCACAGGTGGTGGTTTGAATACGCTTGGCCCAGGGAATGGCACTATTAGGGGTGTGGCCTTGTTGGAGTGGGTGTGGCTTTGTTGGAGTGAGTGCATCACTGCGGCTTTGACACCCTCCTCCTAGCCACTTGGAAGACAGTCTGCTCCTAGTTTCCTTTGCATAAAGATGTAGAACTCTCAGTGCCTGAGGACAACTTGTAAGAGTCAGGCTTTCACTTTTCACCAGGTGGAGTTCAGGGAACAAATTTAGGGCGTAAAGCTTTGTAGTAGGTATCTTTTTTATAAATAAACGATTTCTGTTTATTTTCTGTTTCATGGGTGTTTCTCCTGCATGTGTATCTGTGTGAAGGTATGGGATCTCCTAAAGCTGGAGTTACAGACAGTTGTGAACTGCCACATGGGTGCTGGGAATTGAACCTGGGTCCTTTGGATGAACCACTACTGAGCCATCTTTCCATCCTCCAACCTTTAAAAAAAAAAAAGTCATAGTCTTTTTATGATCCCTGGCTGTCCAGGACCTCAAACTTACTATTTACTGAGTGCTGAAATGAAGGCATTTGTCATCTCAGCAAGCTGGCAGCGTCTTTACCTGCTAAACCAACTTGCAGGCCCTTACTAAGCATCTATTAGACAGCAGGGGTAAATAGTTATTATAACAAAGCATGGATTTAGAGATTTAAAGACCTTTCAAGACCAGCGTTCAGCCCAGCTGGCAGTTCGTAGCTTGCATTTCTGAATCCTGTTTTCAGCCGATTACTAAAAGACCTTTGAGATTCTGGTGAAGTTGGGCCTAAGAAGAATGCCCAGATGGCAACATGTTCATGCAGTTTCCTGTGATTCAACTCCCATGTCCTATTTATGGGCCATAGCTTCCAAAAGCCTGGTCCCAAAATGTCTAGTCAGTTTAGAGCTTTTGGTAGCAAAGACATTCAATTGCTTGGCATTTACTGTTTTGGGCAGCAGGAGGGGTCACCATCAGCACTTCCTTATGGATTAAAATCCCCATCCAGTAGGCTTGTTAGAGCTTTTGTCCTATTTAAAGCATTCAGTCCATGAGTAATGTTGACATCTTCATTTATTATAACTATTGTTGCTGGGGAGTAGACATAGGAGGCTTGTTTGCAAGATGAGTGCTCTACCACTGAGCCACGCCCCCAGCCCCTCACTGGGGGATTCTAGGCAGAGGCTCTACCACTGAGCCACACCCCCAGCCCCTCACTGGGGAATTCTAGGCAGGGGCTCTACCACTGAGCCACACCCCCAGCCCCTCACTGGGGGATTCTAGGCAGAATCTCCAAAACCAAACAGAACAATAATGTTTCTATAATAGAATTTTTTTGTTTTTATGTCAGTGGTCAGAGAGAAAGCATTTTGGGTTTGTGGTTTTTACAGTCTCCTTCCTAGTTATACTCTGCTGCTATATAGAAATAGACCAGTCACCTAAAATACAGTATCCACTGAGAGTGCTAAATTATAATTAACATGTACCTAGAATACCAGGCATTGGGCCAGATTTACCTGACAGCTAGACTTTGCTAATGTCTGAGGCAGAGATGAAATGCAGACCTCAGTGGGCAGCAGTAGATAGAGTTTAGTGGGGCACTCAGGGTTACAAGGCAAAGAGATGTGTGTGTGTTTGTGTGTGTGTGTCTGTGTGTCTGTGTGTGTCTGTGTGTGTCTGTGCGCGCGTGCGGTGCATGCATGCATACATACATGCACATGCACATTCATTCGGGGACCAGAGGTTTACATGAGGTATCTTTCACCACCATTTCCATCTTATTTATTGAGGAAAGGTTGCTTGCTAAACTGGATCTTGCTGATTTTAACTAGTTTAGGTAGCCATCCTGCCCTAGAGATGCTCTAAGGGGTAGATTATAGCCCATCATGTCTACCTGGCTTTTATGTGGCTGCTGGGGATTGAACTCTGGTCCTCACATTTGTGTGGCAACTACTTAACCCACAACCAGTCTCCCCAGCCTCTGAGAGTTGGGCTTTCTTACGCACAGGGAGCGTATATGGGGCCCAGGTTTGGCTAGTCAGTAAACTACTTCCCTAGCATGTGTGGAAGAGCTCAAGCTAGTCCCCAGCACTGTATGTAACCAGGTGTGAGAGCATGTGGCAGCCTCAGCTACATCATGGATTTGAAGCCAACCTGGGATTTGTGAGAGCCCGTCTCAAACAAACAAAAAAGGGGCATGTGCTGGGGGCTTGGGTGTGGTGCTGGGGGCTTGGGTGTGGTGCTGGGGCATGGGTGTGGTGCTGGGGCTTGGGTGTGGTGCTGGGGTTTGGGTGTGGTTTGTGTGTAGAGCTTGCCTCACAACTCATGAGGCCTGTATGAACTCCGCACCGAATTACCAAGGAAAACCCGTGTATGTTGGAACTAGAGTCCTGAGAAGCCTCATTATACATATGCTGACTCCTGAAAAGAGAAACTGTTTGTTACATACAGTTGATAATCTGTTTTTATTATTTTGTTTCTGCATGTGAGTCAGTTCATGTGTATGTGTGTGTTTATGTTTGTGTGTAAAAACTCTGGCCACAGCATGTTTGTGGAGGTTAGACTCCTTGACAGAGAGGAAAACACCTGGAGTCATTTCTTTCCTCCTCCTCTGCAAGCCTTAAAGTTGTCAGACTTAATGGCAAGTGCCTTTCTCCTCTGATCCATCTCACCAGCCCAGTAACCAAGTGGCCAGGGGATGTTCCAGGAAGCTGCCCAGTGACCGTAGCCTGGAGTAGGCACCATGGTAGGAACAAGCAGGCTCTGCCTCCACAGGAGGGCAGGCAAGAGTCGGCACCTGGGCCTGTTCCTCTGGCCTCACCATACCTCTGCAGCACATGCAGGCTCCTGCTCCTCTATCACACAGACACATGATGGTAACAAATGATAAAAATCTAGGGGTTGCAGAGATGGCCCAGTGATTCAGAGCACTAGCTGCTCTTCTGGAGAGCCTGGGTTCAACTCCTAGCATGGCAGCTCACTAGAGTCCTTAACACCAATCCCAGGGGATCTGATGTCCTCTTCCAACCTCTGCTGCACACACATGGTACAGATAAATGAATGCAGGCAAAACATCCACTCACATAAAATAATAACTAAAAATATTTATATTGTCTCATGTATAGGAGTGTTTTGTCTTCATGTGTGTACAGCACACGTGTGCCTCTTACCTGTAGACGGCAGAAGAGGATGTTGGATCCTCTGAAGCTGGAGTTACAGGTTTTGTGAGGTACCAGATGTGTGCTGGGAATTGAACCCTGATCCTCTGAACAGCAACAAGTGATCTTGGCAGTTGAGCCATCTCTCCAGCAGCCCCTCAATAACTTTTTTTAAAAGCTGGTAACATGGCTCAGTGGTAGAGCACTTGCCTAGTGTATGTGAGGGTCTGGGTTCAGTCTATAATAAGTAAGAAATAAGATGAAGAGACTCTATATACTTCTTGTTTGATGTTCCTCTTTAAGGGTTAAAAGCAGGCCCGGCATCTGAAGCTCAGCAGTGCTTTTGACCCTGGTTAGGATGTTTTGGATACAGATGGTCTACTAATGTAACTGCTCCATGCTTAGAGTCCAGGGGCACTGAGGAAAAACTACCAATGCCCAGCTAAGCAGGAATGTGTGTGCTGTTCTAGGAAAGCACAGACTTCAAGATTGTGACTGTGGACCTTACAGAGGAGGGACAGAGTACATGGGACAATGCCCAGAGAACCCCAGAGAGAACTGTGATCCTGGAAGGCCACAGGGACCTGTGGGGTGAGTACTGAGCCGCTCTAAACGAAGGACTATCTACCGATGCTTTTCTTTCCTATTAAATTGTGGGGCTCAGCAGCCAGATTTACTTTTTTACCTTTGTTTTGTGTGCTCAGGAACACACCGTAGTAGTGCACAGGGAAAGGAAGGTCAAAGGTCGACCTGCAGCACCTACTCCCTGGCCATGCACCCCGGGAGTCTTCCTCCGTGTTCTTGGAGATGCTGCCCAGAGAATGTGTTCTAGTATTCTCAGAGCAGACCTGGACCTGGCACTACTGCATGCCAGTCCTTTCTGTAGCCCTTAGAAATGTTGGGGGGTGTTCTGTAGCTCACGGCACCCTCCCAGCTACCCTCACTGCATTCCTGCAAGTGTTTCCTAGAAGTGTTGAGGGATTGCTGGTGACAGTGGAAAGGCTGGGAGACCCCCAGGGCCTGAGTGAAGAACGTGGGGAAACTTAGCAGCCTGGCTGCATTGGAAGGCCTGGGGACATGGTGTTGGAGGCAGGCTCAATGTGGTACTTGGAGATCTCGGAGCACTGACAGACCAGGCATTCCTATGCTCTTGCAGTCTGTTCTGCAGCCTTGAAGAATTTTTCACAGGTGACTCTGCCCCACCCTGGGAATGCAAATTTATATAAAATGTAATTTATTGGGTTTGAGGTTGTTCAGCTTTCACAGATCCTAACAACCGAAGCCTGAGATCAAACTAAGTGGTTTTTCTTCTGTCTCCAGCATAAATATCCAAAGTCCAGTCTCTACTTCCAACAGCTTTCCAAACCACACAGTTCCCTTATTAAAGCAAGACAAAAGTTATAAACACTTTATCAGTGCGTTTGTCCAGTTTTCATGTGACTTTTCCCAGGGAGGTGTACAGAAAAGTCTATTCCCCTCAACGGTACGCCAACAGACACTTACATCCAAGTCCAGCTTGGTAAACGAGTAAGTTTACTAGATTACTGTAGGAACAGAGGTGACCTGAAGGCAACTATATGTTCATCACACCCGGCATGGAGAAAACTTAGAGAAGCCCAGGCCCCACTAAGCCCTCTCACTTTAATTTAGCACCTCTTCAGGACACATATAGCTGGGGCAGTGACTGAACTCTAAGTGAGAGTCTGGTACCCTCCCCACCTCTCTGTTTTACCAGAATGTAACAGCTGACCAGCACCATTGACCCCACTGTGGCTTTATCTTCATTAGCTCACACCAGCACCCACCAACCTCACTGTGGCAATATTTTCACTGTTTCATTACCCCTCATTACAGATGTAGGTGTTTTGGAAACCATGAGAACTCTCATGCATCATGGTTCAGTGTTGCACTGTACCCAGAGTGAGTAGCTCAGTTACACCAGTCAAGAACCACACACATGGGGTCATTACATGTGCATAAGATCAGTTTGTAAACCCCATTGGTAGTTGCTGCTTCCCCTGTCTCACAGACTATGTGGGTAATCACTTTTCCTACATGGGCTCTTTAAGCATTACCGAACAGTTACTTAGAAGCAGGTTGTGTACATACCTCTAATCTCTGTAGAGGAATCCTGAGTCCATGGCACACCATTTGTTTGGAGAACTGGGATAACAGTAAGTTTCTGTGTTCACAAATATTACTGTGTTGACAACTTGTTGATGCACACGGTGCTAGTCAGTTTCTTGCCTCCAGAACTTTCTAAGAAATGTAGCTACTAGCATTTCAGTGCCCATGTGTCTAGCACTAACACAGACTGAAAGGTTCTTTATTTCCTCTTTTGGGGCTCTTTTCGTTTTTAGCACTTTTTGTTTTATTCCTATTGGTTTTAAATTTTTAAATTTGCTTGAGGTTCTATAGGTACTGCATAAAGAGTTATTATTTTTACTT
Source organism: Mus minutoides (assembly GCA_902729485.2). Classification (NCBI taxonomy): domain Eukaryota; kingdom Metazoa; phylum Chordata; class Mammalia; order Rodentia; family Muridae; genus Mus; species Mus minutoides. Next base: position 1,800,709 of record LR753336.1, on the reverse strand, counting down.
TATGGATATATGTGTGGGCCTGAGTATGTGCATTATGAACAAGCAGATGCCACCAGGCAAAAGAGGATGTCATATCACTTGAAATTGGAATTACAGACAGGTATGAGCTCCCTAGTGTGTGTCCTCTGAAAGAGCAGCCAGTGCTCCTAACCACTGAGTCATCTCCCGCACCTGCATAGGTGATTTTTATCTTGAGACATGTAAGTCCATGACATTTAAAGTCTTGCTTATTTATTTAAATTAAGATGCAGATAGTTCAAGTGGAAGATTCTGTTGTACCTTTGGGCAGTGGCACTTTGTTTCTGTGTTTTCTTTTTCTTTCTTGAGACAAGGTTTCTCTGTATAGCCCTGGGTGTCCTGGAACTCACTCCATAGACCAGGCTGGCCTCAAACTCAGTGATCTTTCTGCCTCTGCCTCCACCACCTGGCCAGGGATGTGGCACTTCTGAACTCTGCCCTCTCTCATTTCTCAACCCAGGTTAGAGGTACATAAGTCAAAACATTTTCTCTAGTTTTTTATAAGCTTTATCCCACTATTTAGCTCTAATCTGGGGGGGGGGGGGGGGGCCTGGCATGTTAAGGACGTTGTTGTGGTTTGGATATGGAGTATATTCCACAGGCTCATGTGTTAAATGCATGTTCTCTAGCAGGTGGCACTATTTTGGAAGGTTCTAGAAACAAGAATGTAGAGTTTGGTTTGAAGAAAGGGGCCATTTATCCGTGTGCCTTAAGTTATATCTGTGCTCTGATCATTCTCTGGTTGCTAGCTATCACAGATTGAACCTTTTCCACTCACTCCACTTGACATGCTGTTCTGCACAAGCCCCTGGGACTAAGGTATTCTAGTCTGAACCTTCTAAGCCATATGCCAAAGCCAGTCTTCCTTCTGTAGACTTGTTACTGTTGGGCATTTGGTCACAGTATGATAAGTGACTAATACAGGTGCCTTGCTGTACTGCCTTCCAGACTTGCCAGCTGTACATGGAACAGAAGAAACAACCTCAAAGCAGACCATCTTCGATGAAGAACCATCCCATGGATTGAAGCTAGAGGGATTGGCAAGAGATGATCCGTGGCTGTCATCATGTGAAGAAGTCCGAGACTGTAAGGAACAGTTGGAGAAACAACCAAACAAGCAAGAGGAGGTGGCCTTTACCCAGGGTAGCGCTGGTTCTCCTGATACTGTCTACAGGGGTCATGACCTTGACAGGAATTGCCTGAGTACCAGCCGGCCTTCATTCCCCATGATACCCCTCAGAAACCATTTTCATAAACAGGCATCACCTGTTAAAAAGTTACATGATGATGTCGTTGCAAACAGTCACCAAAAGAGCTGTGATAACTCAGATCTCCTTGAAGATGACAAATCCAGGAAAGTCCCTCAGAGCACTCATCCCTCGAAGTTGATAAGCACCCCACAAGGAGATAAAGCCTATGAATTCAATGGTCGTGTTCAGCCTCTTGGCCGAGGTGCGCCCCTAAATCTAAATGAAAAAGTTCGTTTGGAAGGTAAAACCTTTGACTTTAAAGGGCGTGGGCAAGTTTTAAACCATAACATGGTCCTCAGTGAGCAACAGAAGCTTCTTGTTAAAGAGGGCCAGTATAAATGTAGTAAAACTGCCCCAAGTCCATCTCTTCCTCAAAACCTGAGAAACTACTCTGAGGAGAAGCGCTTTGAATGTAAGTACTGTGGCAAGTCCTTCAGCTGGAGCTCACATCTCATTGCACACCAAAGAACCCATACGGGGGAAAAACCGTACAAATGCAACCTGTGTGGGAAGTTCTTCACCCGGAGCTCACATGTTGTTTCTCATCAGAGGATTCATACTGGAGAGAAACCATACAGGTGCAATCTGTGTGGGAAGTCCTTTACCCAGAGATACGTTCTTGTAGTGCATCAAAGAACTCACACTGGCGAGAGGCCTTATGAGTGCACCCAGTGTGGGAAGTCGTTCCGCCAGAGCTACAAACTCATCGCACATCAAAGAACCCACACAGGAGAAAAGCCATACGAATGCACTCAGTGTGGGAAGTCGTTCATCCAGAGTTACAAGCTCATTGCGCACCAGAAAATTCATTCTGGAGAAAAGCCTTATGAGTGCAGTCACTGTGGCAAGTCCTTCAGTCAAAGCTATAAACTCGTTGCACACCAGAGGACTCACACGGGAGAGAAGCCCTTCGAGTGTAATTACTGTGGGAAGTCATTCAGCTGGAGCTCCCAGCTGGTATCTCATCAAAGAACCCACACAGGAGAGAAACCTTACGAGTGTAACGAATGTGGGAAATCATTCAATCGAAGCTCACACCTCGTCATGCATCAAAGAACTCATACTGGAGAGAAGCCTTATCAGTGCAAGCAGTGCGGGAAATCCTTCAGTCAGAGCTACGTTCTTGTCGTTCATCAGAGGACACACACTGGGGAAAAGCCCTACGAGTGTGGCCAGTGCGGGAAGACGTTCAGGCAGAGCTCCTGCTTTACTCAGCACCAGAGGACTCACACTGGAGAGAAGCCCTACGAGTGTAATCAGTGTGGGAAGACGTTCAGCCTAAGTGCCAGGCTTATTGTCCACCAGCGAACTCACACCGGGGAAAAGCCCTACAAGTGCAGCCAGTGTGGGAAAGCCTTTATTAGCAGTTCTAAGCGCAGTAGGCACCAGGCTACTCACAGTGAGGAGGCCTGTAAGTCCTGACCAGTTGAGAGTCAGAGCTGATGTTGACTCCTGTCCAATCCGCTCAAGTTCTGTGTGAAGGAATGCATTTGGCAAGAAGTGACAGTGTGAGAGAAATGCACAGAGACCCTTTCCTTACCCCTGTGTCGATGATAGAAAGGAGTAAGGCCTTCGGTTTGGCAGATGTGGATAAGAGGTCCCTGGAGAAGAAAAATCGTTACACACAGACAGGGGTGTGTTCTTGAATGACTGTGCAGGCATCATCCCAAAGCCAATCTCAGAAGGCCACTTCCTGACTGGCAGAAGTTGTTTCCCAAAGCACTTCGTACAGAGAAGGTAGAAGCTAGACTTAGAAAAACTGAATGTTAGATCAAATACTGCAAGTTTAGTGCAGAAGCCCTCTAGTTTGAGTTCTGGCCTGGTCTTTGAGAGCACAGCTTCTCTGTTGCAAAGCTGACACTCTGTAAATTCAGTTTAGGAGGTATGTGTTCTAAAATGCTCTTACTTAGGAAAGTAACTGCTGGCCATCAGCTTTGCTCTCCTGCCTCTGGCTCTTTTCCTTCATGCTATAGGTGGCTGAGCCACGACCTCCCACCTCATCTCCCCATCAGAGTCCTCGGACCTACTTACTGCAGGCAGACGAGCCACTTAATCCCTCATTTATGCAGGCTTAACCCAGTCAGGTTCCAGTCATAGCCAAATGTAAGCTCACTTGGGAGTACCCTACTGCTCTTGAAAGAGCTGCTTTTCTATCTCAAAGCTTTGCTTGGTCTTCTAAAGTCCTCACTAGTCATTCCGTGCCATCAGGAGACAACATAGGAACCACTGCCGCAGAGTGACGGGTGGCCATTGAGTTGTCGGGCCCTAGTCCTCTAAACTAAGCTCATTCTGAGCCAAGGAATGGACTCCCTTGCCCTCAAAGCCCCCTACAGTATTCCTGTGGATGCTGGCCATGAGCTGCTTGTTTCAGGAAATCCACGAGCAGGGTCAAGCTTGGACCAGCATGGAGGTGAGCCCATGCTAAAAACCCATCACTAGTAAGTCTGAAGCTAGAGGACTGCTCAAGACCAGCCTGTGCTACATAGCAAGACTGTCTTGAAAGAAAGAGAAAGAAAAGAAAAGGAAGGAAACAAGCTGGTCCTATGTGTACACCCACACACATATTAAATGCTAGTTCTTTTCCCTGAATAAAGAAAGCATTCATTTCTGAATCTCAGAACCTAAATCTAAAACCAATGGCCTTTCCTAAAAAGACTTAAGTGAACAGTTGTCCGGTGGATGTGCTTTGGTGACTCATCTCAGACCTTCCACTGGATCACAGTATTTGACCGAGTCAGTCTGCATAGTTGCCCTGATTGGTAGTTTGTTATCTGTTTTGTACACTTCTGTTACAAGTGAAGATTTTCTACAACTAAGGCAAATGACCAGTTGAAATGAAACACATGTCAAGAGTGTAGAGACTCTCTGGAACCTGAGAAAATGTTTATGTATAGCCTGAAGTTGAAAAGGGATAATAATCTATTTATTGATACTGTTGTTTATGTTGTTATCTCTCAGAGATGCATGTTGTGCTATAACATGGTACAAGGAATAAAAGTTTATCAGAAGCAAAAAAAAAAGAAACAGATGTCCCACTTGTTTGAGCTTTTAAAGAATGGCCCACTAGAGGGCTCAGTGCTTTCCACTAAGCTGAGCCTGGGCTAGTTGCTCCCCTGGGGATAGTGTGTAGAGGATCCTGAAAGTGAAAGTGTTTCATTAGCAAGGAGAACTAACAACAGAAAACATCTGAGGCCTGGGGTTCTGTGGACAAGAGAGGAAGTGGCTCCTTCACTCCCAAAGCAGTGTGAAGGAGTGCTCCTAGTGTGAAGCACTCCCAAAGCAGTGCGAAGGAGTGCTCCCAGTGTGCCGGGGCCGGCTGGAGTGAGCTGGGCTGGCCGGAGCGAGCAGGGTTGACTGGAAGGAAAAAGAAAAAAGAAGTCCCCAGATTCCAAATTTCATGCAACTGCAAAAACTCTGCTGCTGGCAAAATCACACCCCTGCTAGAGCATGAGGCAAATCATAGTCAGCTGCTGTGGACAATATGAAGTAGCACCATATCCCACACCTGGGATTAAAATGAGAACATATTCCTATATTTCTGTGTTCAAAGAAACCATAATGCTCACTATGGCATTTTGTAGCCCTGTGTAGCCCTGGCTGTCCTATAACTCACTCTGTTGACCAGACTGGCTTTGATAGCCTTGAAAATCCACCTACCTCTATCTCTGCCTTCCAATTGCTAGGATTAAAGGCCAGAGCTACCACACATGGCCTAATTTTTTAAAGGTGTACTTATCCTACATGTATAAGTGTTTTGCTCACAGGTATGTTTGCATCATGCATATGCCTGGTACCCATGTAAGTCAGAAGAGAGTATCATATACCCTCATGACCTGCGCTGACCCCGACCAGCGGGAATAAGACACAGGACAAACAGGTTCCTTCTCAAAACGGTTTACTCAGGATACTTGATGCATGCAGTTACAGCTTAAGCTTAATGGTGAATGGCCCCGAACCCCACCGGAAGCAACCAATTAAACCCTATCCTGGCCACTCACAGAATGCCACGTGGCTCCTGCTCATACATCAGGAAATCTCGGGCTTTAGAATCATAGTCTCGGGCTTAGGATAACATCACTGTCGACACAGCCTAATGCCATATTAGGAGTTATTTATGCCAGTAAGGCTGATAAGGTTGAGGCAGTCAGCGCCATCTTTAAGGAACGGCAGCTAGGCTTCCCACACCCTCAGACTGCTGTTACAGATCATTGTGGTCCCCCTTGTGAGGGCTAGGAATTGAATCCAGGTCCTCTGCAAAAGCAAGTGTGCCTAAGTAGACCAGGCTGCAAGATCTGCCTTCTGAGTGCTGGGATTAAAGGCATGTAAAACTACCACCCTAATAGAAAGATCATTCTTTAAAGGAGACTGAAAATTGAGATGAAGGGCCAGGGAAGAGTTCCTTTGAAACAGTTTCAAAACCTTGTAATAAGAGTTCTGATCTGTAATTTGTCTGGCTTTACATTAATTTGTATGAACATGGTTTCTGCAAGACATAGCCTACCTAGTGAAAACCATGCACTGTAAAGACGTGAATTCCCCGAAGTAGGGAAAAGAAGCTGAGAGTACTACCTGCTAAAAGCACGAGATGATTCTAGAGAGGTGGTTCTCAACCTGTGGGTCGTGACCCCCATCAGGGGAGGGGAGTTACTTCTGACTATTGGAAAACACATTTACAACTCATAATAGTAAAGTTATAAAGCAGCAATGAAAATGGTTTATCCCAATCTATTTTTCTAACTGCTGGCCTGGCTATGTCCCCAGTGGTATACCACAAATACTTGCTGTTTCTCCTGGCCATGTGCTCATGGTCCATCTCCTTTCCTTCTCACCCCTACTCCCCATCTCCCACCCATGTCCTCTTTTTCTCTCTCCTTTGCAACCTCCAACCAGGTAACTGAGAATCCACCTCCCTCTAATCTCACCAGTAGTTGGCTGTGCCATTTCTATGTAACCAATAGTTTTAAATTAGGGAACAAGGCTTGCACAACAAAATCTGGTAAACGTGAGGACTCACTCATAAGCAACCAGACCTTCAGGTACAGAATTGAGTATTACATAGCAAGAGACCAAACCTCAACAGTTGGGGGGGTGGGGGTTGTCACCAAAAAAAGAACACGAGGGATTGTATTAAAGGGTCTCAGCATTAGAAAAGTTGAGAACCACTGCCTTAAAGAGCCCTCTGACAGAATTTAGTATATCTGGCAGTGAGGGACATTCTGAACTGGGCTGTGTTCAGAAGCAGGATCATTCTGAATTCAGATAAGAAAACAACAATGGTTCGCAGGGCGGTGGTAGCACACACCTTTACTCCCAACACTCGAGAGGCAGAGGCAGTAGGATTTCTGAGTTTGAGGCCAGCCTGGTCTACAGAGTGAGTTCCAGGACAGCCAGGGCTATACAGAGAAACCTTGTCTCAAAAAAAAACAAAAGAAAACAAAAAGGAATGAAAGAAAACAGCAAAGGTTCTCCACACTTTGACTTTGTTGAAGGCTTGAAAGTCTGGGAGAAAATAGACTTTGCTGCCACCCCACTAATTTATAGATGCAAAACCAATGTTAGAAAAAAGAACTACATTGGGTTGGTTTGTTTGGGTTTTGGTCATTCTTTGATTCAGAATCTCCCTGTAGCCATGGGTGGTTTGGAACTCACCATGTAGACCAGGTTAGATTTGAACTCACAGAGGTCTGCCTGACTCAGCCTTCCAAGTGCTGGGCTTAAAAGTGTGTACCCCAACATCTGCTTAAGTGTATGGATTTCAGTGGTCACTTGAAATCTTGAGGGAACCATGCTGGTGTAAATTATTATGAAGCTGAAATGGCTACAAGTTAGACCTCTGAAGACGTCAAGGTTTGGTTGAGCAAAGGAAATTGTTTAGTAAATGCTGAAAATGGTTGTTTGGCAGTGGAATTGAAAGTTTAAAGACTTTTTGGAGGATTTAAGTGACTGTGGCTATATGCCCATGTGTATCTGGTTTTGGCTACTTAGCCTTGTTGAATGTATGAATAACCCATATGTCTTGCCACAGTTACTGGATAGTAGCTGATGGGTCTCAAGAGTTATACTATGAAATAGATTACTAATTAAGCAAATGGTTGAGTAATTTCTATCATTTGCTAAATAGCTTTATTTTGGACTAGTGAGATGGCTCAGCAGCTAAGGATGTTTGCTTTCAGTCCTGACCATCTGATTTTGATCCCCATGACCCACATGGTGGGAGAATGAACTGACTTGCAAGCTGCCCTCTGTCTTCCACATACATGCACATTCATACACATAAATCCTTTTTGAAAATCCAAACCTAGGTTGATGGGATCACTCTGCTGTTAAAAGCCCACACCACTTTTGTGGAGGATCCGGCACCCACGTCAGTTGGCTAACAAGGGTTTGTAAAGTCAAGTTTTGGGAGAGGGAGGTAGGAAACAGACGTCCTCTTCTAGTTTTCTTGGGCACTACACGCACAAGGCGCATATACTTGCGCCCAAGCACGCGCACACATACATTAAATATTTAAAATTATTAATCAGTTCCTTTGTACTTGATTTACCTTTTTCTGCATTCCTGCTTCCATGCTTTTTATAGTATAGCTTCTTGGACTGGGTGGGGGTTAACAAATTACGTTTAGCTTGTCCTAGTTTCACATTTGAAAAGCTTTTCCAAGATTTTTACAAAGCCGATGGAGGTTGGAGAGCTGAAGGTGAATAGTGATGATCCACAGAATTAAATCAGGGGAATCCCTAAACTCAGGACGATGCAAATGATCCCGAAGGGAGGCGCACTGGGGGTAAGGAATGCCCTGGAGATCCCGGGAGCTGTTGACCCAAGCAGTCCCTGACACGCTCTAGAAAAGCGCCGTTTAACACAGTCTTCCACAGAAAGCAGGAAAAGCGTCGGGGTTGGAAGATTTTTGGCTTAGGGTACGCTAAGGACGCTGTTCTGGACTTTCAAAGTTTGAGATTCAGTCCAGTTTCCTTATCCATGGTACTTCTGCTCTGGGAAAGCAAGGAGTGAGTCTGAGAATTCTAGGAAATGTAGTTCATGACTCCCCCCCCCCCCCGGGATGATAGGATAACTTCCGCCGCAGGAGGCTGAGAGGCCACCCTATTCCGGTTGGGAAATGTGGGAAATGTAGTTTGGGAATCCTCAGTGTGCAAGAATAAATTCCTCTGCATGAGACTGTTGTCCCCGCGCCCTTCGAGAATTCTGGGAAGTGTAGTCCTGGCTGTCTATGCAGGAAGAGTCACTTCCGCCCCCAGGTGTGCGAGGCCTCGTTCTGTTCCTTTCAGAAAGGTGAGCCCTCCCCTTTACTGAACCCTCCGGAATCTGCGCGATCCTTTTCAGGTTGCCCTGGGTGATAGCCACCAGGAGTGTATCCTGGGTAAGGAAATCTGCCTCAGAAAGGTAGAATGTGACCTTACTTTGGAAGAGCATGCCCGAGTGTGCTGCGATTGCGCACACTGACTCTGGCCTGGCCCAGGGCTGTCAGTCACCTGGATGGAGGATCTCCTGGGCGATGTGCACCCCCAGCTGCCTCCCTAGCTCCAGTCACGATGCCATCTCCCAGCAGTGGAGTTCAGACTATCCATCTCTGCCTCCATGCTTTCCTCAACGTCTTGGTACCAATCCAAGAGTGATCTAGAGTTTCCTGCAAGGTTCAAAACAGCTGACGCGCGGTAGGAAATGAGACATTTACTATCAGTGCTTTCCAAATTTCAGAGAAGCTGAACGCTTTAGTGACCCACGGATGGTCTCAGAGCTCCTGCTGTAGGGTCTCTGGACCCAGCCTGTCCCCATTATCAAATTTTTTTTTGTTTGTTTTTGTTTTTGTTTTTCGAGACAGGGTTTCTCTGTGTAGCCCTGGCTGTCCTGGAACTCACTTTGTAGACCAGGCTGGCCTCGAACTCAGAAATCCGCCTGCCTCTGCCTCCCAAGTGCTGGGATTAAAAGTGTGTGCCACCACTCCCGGCCATTATCAAAATTCTTTTGGGTTTGTTGAGACAATCGTTCATTGGGAAGTGTAGTCCTGGTTGTCTATGCAATGTCCACTGTGCCTCACGGGGGCGGGGAGAGGTGTTAGCTTCTTCCGGTTTGTCTTCTTAATCCTTTATATAAAAAGTGCTGCAGGGGAAAGAGGCATCAGAGAACGTGGTAGTGGTGCAGTCGTTTGAATGAGAAATGACCCCGTGGGGTCCGGCCTTTGGATGCCTGGTCCACAGTTTAGAGGGCGGGGTGCTGTTTCTGGAGGTTTGGGTGGTGTGGCCTTGCTGGAGAAATACGTCATGGGGCGGGGTCAGCCTCCAAGGCATTTGCACGCGCGCTGCTTGAGTTTCAGAAGGGAGCTCTCAGCTTCTTGCTCCTGTTGACAAGTCTGCCACCTGCCATGCTGTCCCTCCCTACCATTATGGAACTGAAAGCCAAAATAAACGCTTTCTTCTACAAGATGCCTTATTCATGGTGTTTGATCACAGCAACGAAAAGTAATTAATACACAGAGGTAGAGGTAAAGCATCCTTCCGTCAATCCTTACCGTGTGTTCTGAGGAGTGAGGTTCTCTTTACTCATTGGCAGATCCAGTTATGAAGCTACCCTAATATATTTTTAATTAATTTTGGACGGAATAGAGAAATGCTTGGACATAAGCAATAAGTATGAAATCTAAACATTTAAAACTAAATGCTGTACAGGTTTTATCCAAATTAATAAATGTATCTCTTATAAGAGCTTTATTTGATGTGGAGTCATTGTTATTTTTACCACAACTATTTAAGGAAAAAGTAAAATTTGTTTTTTAAAGCATAGGTTAAAAATTTACTGACTACCAAAAAATATAAAATTATTATCACTATATCCTGTGTTCCTAGGTAATTATATTTCTTTATAGTCTACTTATTTTCTTAATCGTATACACTACAGTCATTTCTACAATCATATTTGCAGATACACTACAGAATCATTTCTACAATCTTATTTGTACTAGGCATACTGAAATGGTTCAGCCTGCAAAGGCACTTGCCACCAAGCCTGGCGTCCTGAATTTGATCCTTAGGACTCTTGTGGTGTAAGAAGAGAATTGCTGTAGATGCACACACCCACAAATAAATAGATTTAAAAAAAAAAAAAAAAGGTGGAATTGGGAATGGAAAAGTGATTAACAATTAGCACTGTTTCTGCTCTTGCAGAGGCCCAGGTTCAAGTCCCAGAACCCACAGGTGACTCGTAGCTACCTGTAACTCCAGTTCCCAGGGAGACAGACCAGCAGGCAGATACATAATAGTAAATAAACATTAAAATATAAAGTGCACTGTTGAAGTCCTCAACCTGTATATTAAAATAAAAAATAAAAAACTCAAANATGTGCCTGGCCCTAGATTCAATCCCCAGTCCTGTGTGAAAGAAAAAGCATAAAATGTATATCTTTCTTAGGTAGAGATTTTATTATCTATAGCAGAGCACATACAACCCCCCCAAAAAGGCTTCTGGATTTCACAAGCAGTATTAAAATGGTGGTATTAAACATGCTGTGAAGCCCTAGAAATGGCTCACCAGGTAAGGAGCCTGCTGCCAAGCCTGATGACCAGAGTTCAATCCCAAGACCCACATGGTGAAAGGAGAGAACCAACTCCCACAATTGCCCTCTGACTTCCATACACATGCCGTAGTGTGTATGTGGCCAGGTAGTAAGTAAATAAAATTTAACTTTAGCTGAGTGGTAGTAGCACATGCCCTTAATCCCAGCACTCAGGAAGCAGAGGCAGATGGATTTCTGAGTTCAAGGCCAGCCTGGTCTACAGGGAAAGTTTCAGGACAGCCAGGGCTACACAGAGAAACCCTGTCTTGAAAAAAACAGAACAAAAAACTTTTTTCAATTTTTTTTAATGGTTTTTTTCAAGACAGGGTTTCTCTGTATAGCCCTGGCTGTCCTGGAATTCACTCTGTAGACCAGGCTAACCTCGAACTCAGAAATCCACCTGCCTCTGCCTCCCAAGTGCTGGGATTACAGGCATGCGCCACCATTGCCCGGCCAACTTTTTTCAATTTTAACTAACTAAAATAAACACTATGAAAAATTAGACATGCTTGTTACAATCCAATATCAACGGCTAAGAAGAAGCAGAAATTCTGGAGCTAGAGTAAGAAGTTAAGAGATAAAATGAATGAAATAGTAAAAATGAATAAATAATAAATACCCTAAGTGAAAGCAGTCAGGGGTGAGAGAAATAAAGTCAGGGAGGACAAATGGAACAGGAATACAGTGGTGGTCTGAACCCCATCCACATCAGCAGTTGCTGGATGCAACTGTTATGATAATACTCTGACAAACAGCAGCCGAGAGGAGAAAAAAATTCTTTCAACTTAGAGTTCCAGGTTATAGTTCATCATCGTGGGGAAGTCAGGAACTTGAAGCAGCTGATCCATCACACACAGAATCAAGAGCAAAAAGAAATATATGCCTGCATGTCTTCCTGACCATTCTCCATGACAGAGCTCAAATACAGCTTCTCTGCTCATAAGTCATTTGTGTCCCCGTATTTCGTTATAGTAGACAAAGAGAAGAACCAACACAAAGGTGGAACACAAAGTGGTTTTGTTAATATAAGACACAGGAGACTTCAAGACTGTTGTCACCTGTGGCTGCCATTGCACAGTTTGCCTGCTAGACATGACAATCCCAAAAGCATAATCACAGAACGTCACATGAAGGACAATAGACAGACCAGAGGGATCTCAGCACTGTTCTCAGTGAACAATGCAACAGTACACTGAAAACAGTGCAGATACCAGGGCCATAACAATGCTGTTAACCCACTAGTTCCCATTCACACTTCTAGAACATTCCATCAAGAAATTGCCAACTTTTCATCCTCTTCAGGTTCATTGTTTGTGCTGGGCCAAATTTGCTGGTGTCTCTGCTGATCTCAGATCTGTCTCCCATCCAAGCTGCACATTTTAGGGCACAAGAACTGTATAGAGTTCCCATCATGCCTCTTGCCTGGTGTAGGGATGGGTGTGCCCTTCAACAGGGATCTTCGACTCAAATATATTCAACTTCTTTGAAAATGGGTGTGACTGAAGCCCCCCTCTTGTCCCTGTCCCTGGGCAGTTTTGGTGGGATGCTAGAGAATGTAGCCTTTTTAGAAAATAGAAAAGGTGATGTGTATGGATTTGTAATGACTAACCTAAATAAGTACACTGTTAAGAGACAAAGGCTGGTGTGTGCACTGTTAACTTGAGTGGTGACAAGCGTGGTTTTATCAATTGCTAACACACGTTTGATGTTTATTATACATGATATCTAACACTTTGTGCACATACCCTGGTTTCTCCTTCCAAATCAGACTCTGTATTTTTGTGTGCATATTTGTGTAGTACATACATATATATTTTGGTGGCAAAAGCCCATATAAATGCAGAGACAGGAGCAGGAGGAGGACATCAGATGTCTTTCTCTATCATTGCTTAATTCTCTTGAGACAGTCTCTCACTGAACTTGGAGCAAGGCTAATATCCAGCAAGCCCCAGCAGTCCTCCTGCCTGCACCTCCCAGAGGCATAGTCAGGGAATTCTTTTCACGGGATGCTAAGGATTAAGTTCAGGTACTTATGCTTGGGCAGCAAGGCCTCCTAACCACTGAGCTGTCTCCCCCAGCCACTTAGTTATGCACCATGCTCCTCACATACAAGAAACGTGTCCTATGGTCAGAGTTCTCCATGCTAATGTGGTACCTAGAGGCCTGGAGGGCTTAGCCAATAAGCGTCATTTCCCAGACATTCCTCCCTGCAAAAGGTATTTAATCTCAGTTCCACCCTGAGAAGTGGGTATGGTACATTATGCATCCATTCTCTGCCAGGAACAGCCAATAAACTGTTTAGAACCATGGGGAGCCATGGAGAGGGCATTCAACTACAGAGCTGCAACAGCTTAATTCTCCAGTAGCAGGCCTCTCTATGCTCCCAGCCACAGCTGCCACCAAGCCTGCCTCTGCCAAGCTAAGGACAATCACCACTGGGACAAGCCAGAGCTCCCCTTTACCTCTGCCCTGGGCTAGCTGCTAGAGTCTGAGAGCCCCACGGCCCTGGTCTCATAGTAAGCCTGGGGATCCCCGAGCCAGCTTCTGCTTTCCTACATCTCAGACTCTGCTTTCCTACCCCTGAAGCAGCACTTCAGAGCAGCCCGACACCCGCCCTGGCGGTGGCATGAGATAAGCACAAACTCCCTGTGCGCCTCTAGGCCATGTCCAGGGGTGTGTGTGTATATAAGCAGAATCAGAGGGCAACCTGCAGGAGCCAGTCCTCTCCTTCCATGTGGGTCCTGGGGGTTACGCTCAGGTTGTCAGACTTTGCAGCAAGCACCCCTACCTGCTGAGCCATCACAGGTTCTGAACACAGGCATTTTGTCCCTTGCTGCTACTTGGAAGCAATATATTTCTCCACCCTCCTTCACCACATTTCCCAGGACAAGAGTGAACACGCTGGGAGATGGCCAGCATGTACTAAGGGCAGCTGGGAAGGCTGGTCCTGCTTATAGCCTATGGTGGGACATCATCCTAGGATGTGGTGCGCATGCCCGGGCATCCAGGGGTGGCTAGAATGTGCGTGCATACCCCACTGTGCAGCATGTGCATATGGCTGCATGCAGAGGGGAGAGGCATCTTGATCTCACCTGGACAAAGTTGTATTTTCCCTCTCTCATGGCATCTATCACTCTGCCCTGCCTTCCCAGGTCTCCATCATTTCCTAGAAAAAGGGAGGATAAAATGACCAAACTGCAGGTGAGTTGATTTTCATTTCTGCCGTTATGTTTCCTCATGTCTCAGAGTGGGAACACTGTTCCCCAGTGAGGGATGGCAGCAGGTACTGGGCTGTGTATGTATTAGGTGCGAAGAAAATTCTTCTTTTGTTTGTTTTAAAACATATTTGTTTATTCATGAACACTCGTGCCACGGTGGGCCTGTTGAAGTAAGAGGACAACTTCCAGGAGCCTAGTCCCTGGCTTCTGCCATGTTGATTCTGGGATTGAATGCAGGTAGCCAGGCTTAGGGCAGGTGCCTTTACCTGCCCAGCTGCCTTCTCTGCTCTTTTTTGTTCAGTTTGAGTTGCTCCCTTTGTGGGGATTGGGGAAGTTAATCTTCCTTCCTTCTCTCTTCCTCCCTTCCTCCCTTCCTTCCTTCCTTCCTTCCTTTCTTTTCTTTTCCTTTTTTCTTTTTGAACTAGGGTCTTACCATGCAGCCTGGGCTAGCCCCATCATCTGCCTCATATGCCTGAGTGCTGTGAAGACAGGCACATCATTTTAATTTTGTAAATAAACAATGTAAAAGAGAAAAGTTTAAAAACCACACGCATCACTATGTTACTTACAGTCCCCCCACCAGGGACATTTAAAGCCACATTCCTGGCGACATTTGCTGTGGTACAGCATGGAATTGGACATCATTTCCAGTTAAAACAGTGTGCATTTAAAATCTTCTGATGCTGTCAGTGAACTGCGATGACCCCACCCACTGTATTAAACTATTCCCCACCCGCACAGTTACAAATTTTGGAGGCATCCCACAGTTCAGTGTTGCCACCTATGGAGAACCCTAACTTATAAAACAGCTTTGTGGTTGGCCATGTAGCCCAGGGTGCAACACTTGCCTGGCATTTGGCAAAACACCAACATCCATCCCTAGCACTACACAGTAATGAGAATGAAATGATTAAAGGCAGTCTGAGAGACTTCACTTGTGCATAACCTTCTAAAGACTCAAAGCTGTGTGTCTGAATATACATACATACATGCATACATACATACATACATACGCATGCATACACACATGCTTATGTACCCATGCATCTATGTCCCTTAAGTGAGAGCTAACATACTTTATTGTCCTTTTATTTTACTTTATTTTAAGGATTATGTATTTTTATTTTATGTATATGAGTGTCTTGCCTGCATGTGCAACATGTGTGTGCCTGGTAGCCATAGAGGCCAGAAGAGGGCATCCGATCCTCTGGAGCTGGAGTTATAGATGGTTCTGAGCCACCATGTTGTTGGTAGGAAGCAAATCTTGGTTCTCTGCAAGAATAGGCAGTGCTCTTAACCACTGAGCCCCTAAGTTCTTTGATTATAGTCTCTGGCACTCTGGAGTGTCCATTAGTGCATGTATGTACATGTGTGCATGTATGCACATGTGTGTGCACATGTTCACCATTTATGCCTCGAGCTAATTGAATGTAAAAGTTCTTAGCACTTCAGGGCATGGTCACTCTCCATCCATTACCTCAGTCACAAGTCTGAACCACGGAGTGAGGCCAGGATCCTTCACACTTTTTCATGAGACGAGTGATTTCTGTTCACACAGGAGGATGAGTGTTCACACTGTTCCATGTTCACATGGAGGATGAGTGTTCAGGTAGCTCTGAGAGCCTTACCTTCTGGGTCAAGAGAGTCAGGCTTGTTTGTGTGGAAAGGCTGAGTGAAAGACAGAACACAAAGCAGAGGAGAACAGAGGAGAGGAGATCAGAGCAGAGGAGAGGGGAACAGCAGAGGAGAGAACAGAGCAGAGGAGAGGGGAACAGCAGAGGAGAGAACAGAGCAGAGGAGAGGCGAACAGCAGAGGAGAGAACAGAGCAGAGGAGAGGAGAGCAGGGCAGAGCAGTACAGGGGCAGAGCTCTTCCTCCATAGCCAAGAGCAAGATGCTCAGAAACTCCTACAGAGCTGGTGCAGGCTTGAATAGACCTGCAGTATAAACATTTAGATTTCCTTAGAGCAAACCAGTATGCAAATGTTTACACCGGAAAAGGAAGTGAGAACAGTCATGTCTGACCAGTACCCACTACAGAAGAAGAAATAGTCCTGGTGAGCAAGGAAGGGCCAGTGAGATGCCTCGGCAGGTAGAGGAGCTTGCCACCAAGGCTGATGACTGAGTTTAATCTATGGGACACACACCATAGGAGAGAAACTGACTCTCCAAGTTGTCCTCTGTCCTCCACAAGTGCACCGTGGGATGCATGAGCTCCCTGCCACACACAAATCAGTAAATAATGACATTGAAAAAAGAGAAATAGTAAACATATGGAGAGAGAATATGTACTACTAAAGTGATTTAATCAGAGAACTCCAGGTTCAGTGAGAATATACCATCTTATGGGAGGAGAAGGAGGGGAGGCGGTTCGTTCAGCAGATAAAAACATTTACCACACGGCCTTGAGTTCAACCCTTGGGATCTGTGTACAAAGCCAGATGTGGTGGTGTCCATTTGTAACCCCAGCATTCCTGTGGTGAGATGGTAGGAGGGTACAGGAGAACCAGCAGGAATCCAGCAGGCAGGCTGGCCCGGAGTACACGGTACAGCAGAAACAGCAAGAGAGACTGCGCACTGCTCTGTTCTTCTGCAAGGCTTTCGGCCTGAGCCAGACCTCCCAAAAGACCTCCACGTACAGGCTGTGCCATGCGCTCCCAGGAGACATACCTATGTATGCACACAAAATGATAGTCATAATTCTTTTGTAAGATGCAAAGAATAGAGAAAGACAGCAGTGTCAGCTTCTGGCCTCCAGACACTTGTACACAGGTGTGGACATGTGCACATGGACCCTCACAGACCTATGTACATCCACTTGCATGCATGTCTTATTTAGGGTTTTACTGCTGTGAACAGACATCATGACTCAGGCAACTCTTATAAGGACAACATTTAATTGGGGCTAGCTTACAGGTTCAGAGGTTCAGTTCATTGTCATCAAGGCAGGAGCATAGCAGCATCCAGGCAGGCATGGTCCAGGAGGAACTGAGAGTTCTACATCTTCATCTGAAGGCTGCTAGGAGAATACTGGCTTCCAGACAACTAGGATGAGGGTTGTAAAGCCCATGTCCACAGTGACACACCTACTCTAACAGGGTCACACCTTCTAGTAGTGCCACTCCCTGGGCCAAGCATAAACCATCACAATATGCCACCCACACATGAATGTGCATCCACACACATGCAGTACACACACACACATACATACGCTCACATGCACACGGATTTCCTTTGCTGTTTGGCCCTTATGGTGGGTGGATCTAGCCAAGTAGAGGGCAGGCAAAAGCAAGAAATTCAACCTGAGAGGTTCAGAGTCCCCCACGGCTTCTCCCTTCATGTCTCCCCAGCACTACATCTTCTGTAGTCACAACCTACGTGTGCTTGCTGTCACAGGAGATGGTGACCTTCAGGGACGTGGCTGTGGTCTTCAGCAAGGAGGAGCTGAGGCTGCTGGACGCTGCTCAGAGGAAGCTGTACCAAGAGGTGATGCTGGAGAACTTCAGGATGCTGCTCTCAGTGGGTGAGGACCGGGAGCTTGAGAGCACCTGAAGTTATTCTCTGTGCTTGGCTGGTCTGGCTGGAAGCACAGAAGGTTCTCATGGCTCCTTCCAGGCAAACTTCTGTCTTTTGAGCTGTGTATGGAAGTCCTGTTTGGTTTGTTGTTGTTGTTGTTGTTGTTGTTGTTGTTGTTGTTTATTTTTTGCCAGCTTGACACAAGCTAGAGTTGGGTGGGAGGAGAAACTTCACTTGAAAAAAAAAAAGACTCACCCATCAGAATGGCTGGCCTGTAGGCAAGCCTGGGGGCATTTCCTTCATTAGTTACTACTATGAAAGGACTCAGCCCACTGTGGGCAGTGCCACCCCTGAGTCACCCCTGTGAGTTGCATAAGGAGGCAGGCTGAGCAAGTCATAAGGAACAAGCCAGTGAGCAGCATCCCTCCATGGCCTCTGCATCAGTCCCTGCCTCCAGGTTCCTGCCGTGAGTTCCTGCCCTGGCTTCCCTTCATGATGGTCTATAAGCTGGAAGATGAAATAAACCCTTTCCTCCCCAAGTAGTCATCGTGTTTATTATGGCAACAGGAAGCAAACTAGGGCAGTGGGCACACTGGGCCCTTCAGCATTGGTTTATGGAAACCCATTTAGTACTTTGCTCAGCTTGCTTTGTTTTATAGGGCGTATAGCAGTGACTATTTGCCTAGAGGGAAAGCTTCTAGGAGTTCTTTTGGGTTTTATTGCTGCGAACAGACACCATGACCAAGGCAACTCTTATAAGGGAAAACAAATTTAATTGGGGCTGGCTTACAGGTTCAGAGGTTCAATCTGGTATCATCCAGGCAAGCATAGTGCAGGAGGAGCTAAGAGTTCTATATCTTGATCCGAAGACATCAAGAAGGCTGTCATCCTCAGGCAGCTAGGAAGAAGCTCTCCAAGCCCACCCCCACAGTGACACACTTTCTCCAACAAGGCCACACCTCCTAACAGAGCCATTCCCTGGGCCAAGCATATTCAAACCACCACAGTGTGTGTGTGTGTGTGTGTGTGTGTGTGTGTGTGTGTGTGTAGCCTTGCATGTATGCCATGAGAATGCATATGCCTACAGAGGCCAGAGAGGGCATCAGATTTCCTAGAACTGGAGTTACAGGTAATTGTGAACCACCCACCATGTAGTTCTGGGAATCAAACCCTGAATCCTCTGGAGGAGTAGCCAGTGCTTTTAATTGCTGAACCATATCTCCAGCTCTAAAGTCTTTTTCTTCCTTCCTTCCTTTCTTCCTTCCTTCCTTCCTTCTTTCTTTCCTTTATTTTTTTCTTTTTATTTGTTTTTGTTTCTTTGAGTCAGGGTCTCATATTGCCCAGGCTAGACTGTCTCAGACTTACTATATAGCTTATGATGACCTTTAACCTCTGATCTGCCTTCCTTTCCCTCCCAAATGCTGGTACGACAGACATACACCTCCATACCTAGGTTTTTTTTTTTTTTTAATCTAATTTTGACAAGGAAGACATCATCAAACTCTTGCTTTTTTCTTTTTTTAACGTAGCACATCAGCCCTTCAAACCGGGTCTGATAGCCCAGCTGGAGAATGAGGAGCAGCTTTGGATGCCGGAGGCAGAAGCCCATGCAGGTGGACTCTCGGGTGAGAACAGTGCACTGGGGAGAGTAGGTGGGGTGCTTTCCAGAACATGGGGCAGGATATGCCAGCTCCCCTGCTCCCGGTTTCATAAATGGTATAATGAATTTTTAAGTGTTTAAATTAAGCAGGCTGCTCAGATGGCCCTGGACTAAAGGTGCCTAGCACCAAGCCTGAGGAGCCGTGTTACTTTCCTAGAGCCCATGTGGTGGAAGGAAGGAGTGAACTGACTCCCTCAAGTTATCCTCTGACATGCCATGGCTTGAGTACACACACAGGCACACACACACATGCATGCATGCACCACACACATGCACATGCACACACATTCACACACATACACACACTCATACACATGTATACAGGCACACACACAAACATGCATGCACACACATTCATGCATACACTCATGCATGCATGCACACACATTCATGCATACACTCATGCATGCACACACATACACATATGCACACACACATGCGCACACACAGAAGACAAAAGACTTTGGGGATATCCTTTTCTTTTGCCCACTGGATCACCCAACAACCCATGGTATAGCCACAGTGACATGCGTAAAATTTGCTAGATCTTTTGAATGGGGCCATATTTGACATCCAGATTTTATTAGAAAACCCAGAACTTAAGGAACCCAGAGAGCCTCAGTTTTGTGGCTCCTATGTGTGCATCAGAGGCTTTGAAAGAACCCATAGAAACACTGTGCCATGCCAGTGTCCGTCTGTGAGCAGTGTGAGGTGCGGCAGGCTCGCAGCTAGATGCTCACTTGTGCATTTGTCTGGACTCTCTCCCTCCTCATAGGAAGAAGGAGTGGGCGTGCTGTGGAGAACGCTGAAGATGCGGAAGTAAACTCCCTTTGTCCCAAGGAGCTCTCCTTCTGTCAGACCTGGCTGTGGGGTGCAGGCACATTACCCAGGGCTCAAGAGTTCATTAAAAGATGCCAAGGGAGTAACGGTGAATCTCAGAGCCAAGAAGCTTCTCCTCGCCTGGTGTGGGCAGGAATGCCCATGCAGATTTCTGAAGATGGGAATTACAGATTGCCTCCTGCACATGAAGACTCTGCTTCTGTGAAAAACCAAGAGCTTCCTTCTCCGAGATCCCAGCAGTCTTGGGGGGAACCATATCTCGGCAGGCCATGTGTGACATGCCAGTGGAAAGGTCAGCAAACATCCATAAATCACTTCTGTAGGTATGGCAGTGTCTGTTTGTCCACCTACCACAGTGACAATGAGGAGCTACACAGCAAAGGAAAAAGCTATAGTTTCCATGACCACAGAGGAGAGACAGTGACAGTATCAATACTTAATCAGGGCTTTATTGAATTAGGGCTAGAGCCCTGCCCACGTACCAAGTACAGAGAAGCCTGGGGCCATGACGACAATGACCACAGCTCTCACACACATCAGCAGTGCCACTCAAGAGGGAAACCGTGTACACGGAGTCTGTGTGGAGAGGGCTGTGGTGATAGGTCAGCCCTCCACAGTCATCTAGGTCTTGAGGCAGGAGATGAAGGTACTGCTGGGAGTCCACCTCTGCAGTCTTCTCCAAGAGTGTGTATGGAGCAAGCGCCACGCAAATGCAGTGGGAATGTCCACCGTGGTTCCTCTCGTAAAACTTGTGGGTGTGCCCACCCAGGCAACACCTCCCAGACATGCAGCATCCCTGAGCAAGCTGTTGGTAGTCCTGTCCACCACAGTAGTGCTTTTAGGGCCCATCCTAGGGAAGAGCCCAATAATTATGAGGAGAATGGGAATGTTTTTAATCAGAGTTCATGTCTTCAAGTTAGTCGGAAAATCAGTGCTGAAGAGAAACCATGTCAAGGTGTGGAGTGTAGAAAAAATTTCACACACTGCTCAAATCTGAACATTCCACACAGAGTTCATGTGGAGGAGACTCTCTGTAACCCTGATTGTGGTAACCACTTCAGTTTGCCCCTATATTTTCAGGACTTTCCAGGAGTGCGTGCCAGGGGACAACCGCACAATCGTTTGTGCCGTACCAGCTTCAGTCAAACTTTGTGCCTTCAAGGCCATCAGAAACTCCACATTCGAGAAAAGCCTTTTCATAGAGAGGGCGGAAGTGGCTGTAACTGGAGTTCCACCCCCAAGGATCGTCAGAAACAGAAACTGCACAAGTGCAATGCCTGTGGGAAGGGCTTCAGTCACAGGTCAGCTCTTAACATTCATCACAGAGTCCACACAGGAGAGAAGCCATACAAGTGTGAGGAGTGTGGGAAGGGGTTCAGCCGGAGTGCATACCTTCAAGCCCACCAGAGAGTTCACACCGGAGAGAAACCATACAAGTGTGAAGAGTGTGGGAAGGGGTTCAGCCGGAGTTCACACCTGCAAGGCCACCAGAGAGTTCACACTGGAGAGAAACCATACAAGTGTGAGGAGTGTGGGAAGGGCTTTAGCTGGAGCTTTAACCTTCAAATCCATCAGCGGGTTCACACTGGAGAGAAACCCTATAAATGTGGAGAGTGTGGCAAAAGCTTCAGTAAGACCTCAACTCTCCTGGCCCACAAGAGAGTCCACACAGGAGAGAAACCTTACCAGTGTCATGAGTGTGGCAAGAACTTTAGTCAAAAATCCTACCTTCAAAGCCATCAGAGTGTCCACTCTGGAGAGAGACCATATATATGTGAGGTGTGTGGGAAGGGCTTCAGTCAGAGAGCATATCTACAAGGTCACCAGAGAGTCCACACTCGAGTAAAACCATACAAATGTGAGGTGTGTGGGAAGGGCTTCAGTCAGGGTTCACGCCTCGAAGCACACCAGAGGGTCCACACAGGGGGAAAACCATTCAAATGTGAGACCTGCACAAAGGGATTCAGTGAGAGTTCCCGCCTCCAGGCACATCAGAGGATCCATGCAGAAGGAAGACCCTACAAATGTGACCAGTGTGGTAAGGGCTTCAGTGGCTATTCCAGCCTCCAAGCCCATCACCGAGTCCACACTGGGGAGAAGCCATACAAATGTGAGGTGTGTGGGAAGGGCTTCAGTCAGAGATCGAATCTCCAAGCTCATCAGCGCGTGCACACAGGAGAGAAACCTTACACATGTGACGCGTGTGGTAAGGGTTTCCGTTGGAGCTCAGGCCTTCTGATCCATCAAAGGGCCCATAGCAGTGATACATTCTATAGGAGTGGAGAATATGGGAGCAGTTATCCACCTGAGAACCTATGCAGTAATGAAGGCCTGTAAAATGCCGTCTGTTTTTTTTTTTTTTTTTTTTAATGGAGACATACTGTTTGTACCCACCATGAACACTGACAGTGGCTGGGAACAGGCACAGCAGAGAGCGTTCTTGAAAGGGCTCTACTGAGATTTTGAAACCACAACAAGGTATGGCGGAGAACCAAGAACTTCCCAACGCCCGATGCCAAGGCTGCTAGAGTATGACTGGAGAGATGGCTCAGCAGTGACGAATGCTGGCTGCTTTTGAAGAGGACCACGATATGGCAGCTGTCTGACACCTTCCTGGTTTCCAGATGTATATGCAGGCAAAACACTCACAGAAAAATAAATACATACAATGGATCCATGCTGTTCCTTTATAACTTAAAAGTATTACTCAGTGCTCTTTGCTCTATGAGTAAAAATATGCAAAGAAACAACATTTGAAACTATTAAATTTATTTCAAAATGGATTAGGAGAGATCGTATCAAGATATGCAGAATCTCTTATATCAGTGCAAATAAATGAGTTCCATTTGAAATATAGGATCTTCAGGAATATTTTCATCTGCAATAACCACAGTTTGGAGAGTTAGCATTCCCTTGTCTTGTCCTAAGCAGACAGGTGCACAATTCCTTCTTCTATAGGGTGTACTGTTAAAGCTGGCTGTGTGTGTCTGTGTGCGTGTGTGCATGTGTGCCTGCACATGAATGCAGTGTCTATGGAGGACAGAAGAACATTTTGGATACCCTAGAACTGAGTTGTGCTAGGAACCGAGCTCTGGTCCTCTGCAAGATCAGCGGATGCTTTTAGTTGCTGACATCTCTCCTGTTGTTCATGCCTTTCTTGTCAGCCACCACTTGCAGGGGAGTATTGTGCAAGCTCGTGGTGGTCTCATCAGCCAGGGTGCTCTGAGTTTTGAGTAACAGAAACTGGACTAGTCACAGTATTTGTACAAATGCAACAATGAGAGGGCAAGGCTTGGGCTGGGTCAGGCTCTGGCCTTCCTGTTATTTTCTTAATTCTCTCACATGGATCTCTTCATGCAGTGGCCCCCATATGTCTATGTATTTGAATGATTGGAAATAGCAGGCAGCCATGATTTCTGCCATGTTAATGGACAAAGCCTCTGAAACAAGCTTTGATCGTGGTGTCTCTTCATAGCAGTAGAATAGTGACCCAGACACCCTGTGGTCTACCATCACTCTCACAGCACGTGACTGGAGGATTCTATTCAGGAACTCTGCCTCTGCTGCTGAATCAGCTGAGCAGTTGAAGTTTTAGCTTTTATAATGTAATACAAAATGGGACTTCAATGTTCTTAAAAAGGATCCAAAGCTGGGCATGGTGGTGCTTACCTCTTATCCCAGCACCCGGGAGAGAGAGACAGAATGATCTCTGAGTTTGAGGCCAGACTGAGCCAGGGCTACGCAGGGAAACTGTCTCAGGGAAAAAAACAAAACAAAACAAAAAACAGAAATAAAAAAGTATCCATAGATGTCTTATATGGCGTTTCAAAAATGAAGAAACCAAAAAGCACCCCAGGCGAGCGAGCTCCCAAAAAGCGATTTCCAAGGCTAACAGGCCAGTTAAGAGAGCTTGGAACATATGGAGGCTTTAGTATTCTGGGGAATGTAGTCCCGGAAAAAAAAAAAAAAAAAAGCACAGAGCAAGGCGCTTCCGCTGATACATTCTGGGAATTGTAGTTCCAGCGTCAGCGGAGTCTGAGGTGACTTCCGCTGCCGCAAGGCCCGGCTTCTTGGCAGTGCTTCTGATGAGGTGACATCCTGCAGCGTTCTGAAACCCTTTTGTGCGCTGGTGTTTCAGTGTGTCCTCTCGGGGACCGAGTCTGCATCTCCGGGGGGAAGAGGGGTACCACTGGCGATGGCCGGTCCTCTCTAGCTGGGCTCTGCTTGAGACGGCGCTGCCCAGGATTCCTGGACCCATCTCAGCTGCTTGTGGAGCCCTGGAGAGAGTCTAGCTTCCCACGGGAGTCTGTCAGAGGAACTGTGATGATAGATAGCAGTGTCCTAAAGCCTTAAGTGGTATGCAGTTCTGATTTTGATGTGATCTTTTTGCATATGTTTCTTTGTTTATTTACTTAAAGAGTGGGACGTGCCACAGCTTGTAAAAGGAATAGGTCAGAAAACTACCTGTGGAAGCAGAGTCACTCCTTCCACCACGTGGGGTTCAGAGCCTTGAACTCAAGTGGTCAGCCTCAGCAGCAGTCGCTCATACCCTTTGAGCCATATCGCAGGGCCAAACTCCCCTTTCCTTAGAGAGGGTTTAGCTTTTTATTGGTGATTATCTTCATGTATGTGGGAAAAGAAACTTGGTGGAGGCTCTCGCAGATGAGCGACGTTTACTAGAATTTAAAATGTTTAGAGGGAGAGAATATGGGGGTGGGGATTTCACGACTGTGTATGGAAATAATTATATGTAAGATAGCTGTCACATTAACAGACCCTTAGATAGTAGTGGTCAGTGTTCATCAGAGAGCTCAGGGCTTCTTAAACATTTTTTTTTCTGGGAAGCCCATCACCACAGGCATCCTTGTGAAGGTGGGAGTGCACCGCAGAAATAGAGAATGTGGGCTTGTCTAACCCTTTGCTGTGAGTGAAGTGAAGCACCCGTGACCTGGTCACCTGGAGCCTCATACTACCGATCAGCAGGAAGCAGGCAGAAAAGCCTGGTCAGCCCGCACATCACTTGGGGCTGATGGAGAAACTGAGGAAGCTATGTAGACCGACTGTCCTAGCAATGTTCTCACGAAGCCCTTCCTCCCCCAGCTTGCTTCCCAGAGCCCTGCCTTGTCTCAAAGAGAAGAGAGCAATGACCAAGTTACAGGTAAGTGGGGTTGCTTCCCCCATTCCCCACAGTGCTAGGGGTTGGAAACAGGACCCCTGCATGCTGGGCAAGTGCTCTGCAGCCAAGCCTCTCTGAACTGCATGAAGGAAGAGGGGAAGTTGCTGAGAAGAAAGGACTGGAAGGAGGAGGGATAAGAGAGAACAGTGGGGACATGTGCTCAAAGTGCACCGCACACGGGAAAGTGTAAAAGGACAAATGAAAAGAATTCGAAAAAGTGGGCTGGAGATGGCTCAGTAGTTAAGGGCACTGGCACAGTTTGGTTCCCAGTACTCACACCTGTTAGCTTACAACTGCCCGTAACTCCAATTATATATAATTAGAGGATGTCCAACACTCTCTTCTGGCCTCCCAGGGTACCTGCACATACACATTTACACACAGACAGATGGTATACACATACATTAAAAAAACTCCTCTAATTCACTTACATATAAAAAAATGACATTTTCCACCATTTGCCTAATTTTATTTTGCAATTCAGTATGAAGTTTCCATAGTCATGTGGGTTATGAATTATATTTTTACTTTAAATTTTTGTATTATCATTATTGTGTGAGGGGGTTGGTTGTGAGCATACCAAGGAGTGCATGTAGATATCAGAGGATACCTTTTGGGAGTCCAGCTCTGTTCTTCCACCTCACTGAAGCAGGTCTCCTGTTCCTGGGACTCTGTGGAGACAGGCAGATCCCTGGTGCTCACTGGCAGCCATCCTAGCCTATTTGGCAAGTTCTAAGGCATGGAAAGGCCCTGATGATTCAAAAACAACAAAAAGAAAGGTTGCCAGCACCAGGGGTTCGCCTTCATTCTGTACATTCATGTGCACCCTCGTGTACATAAATAAGCACACTGACATGTATGTAGACATGTGTGCACACATGCACACAGATCACTGGTAACCCTCATTTCCTACATTTGAAATTCATATCCTGAATAACCAGGGAGCGTCTGGCTACCACCATCTGCATACCTTCTGGGGTTGGCCCACCTTGGGCAATGAAAGCATCAAGGAAGAACAGATTTTACGAATGAAGTATTCTGAATCTAAAATTAATAATGTTGCACAACACAAAACATTTTAAATGATGTTATCATTCATGGAATATCATTCAGAGCAATTTGGATTTGGGAATGAAGATACACCTGAACTGTACTGCCCAGAAGGAGCAGGGCATTGTCAGCTGTTTCCAATACAAAGTCAGTACATTACTCCCGACATGGGTTGGAATCCGTGACTTCCCATTTAACAGTGGTGGACTTACTGACCCAGCTGTGGAAATGGCACCAAGTTCCTTGCACCATGTTTTCTCTTTTTGCCTCTATCCCCTTTAGCTATGGAAAGGGATGAATAGGTGTACTGGCTGGTGTTGTATGTCAAGTTGACACGAGCTAGAGTCATCAGAGAGGATGGAGCTTCTGTTGAGGAAATGCCTCCATAGTATCCAGCTGTAAGGCCTTTTCTTAATTAATCATCAGTGTTAGAGGACACAGCCCAATGCATGTGGTGCCATCCCCAGTCTGATGGTCCTGGGTTCTGTAAGAAAACATGATGAGCAAGCCAGTATGTAGCACCACTCCATGGCTTCTGCATCAGCTCCTTCCTCCAGGTTCCTGCCCCTGCTTGAGTTCCTGTCCTGACTTCCTTCAATAATGAGCAGAAAATTGGAAGTGTAAGCCTAATAAACCAACTTGCCTTTCGGTCATGGTGATTTGTCCTAGCAATAGAAACCCTAACTAAGACAACAGGCTATGTATAAACAGTTGTTCAGACCCAGTGACATCAGGAATGAATCTGAGGGGGCATGTGCTTGCTGTCACAGGAGGCAGTGACATTCAGAGATGTGGCTGTGGTCTTCAGTGAAGAGGAGATGGGGTTACTGAATGCTGCTCAGAGGAAGCTGTACCACGATGTGATGTTGGAGAACTTCCTGAACCTCCTGGCAGTGGGTGAGGACGGGGCCCTGTGTCCTTGGTGATGTCAGAAGTTCACATCCGTGTGTCTGTTGTACTCCACTGCTTCCCTTTTAGGTTTACTTATTTTGTATTTTATATACATGTGAGTGTTTTGTCTGCATGTGTGTCTGTGCCACATTCACTCATGATGCCCACAGAGACCAGAAGAGGGCATTAGATCCCCTGGAACTGGAGTTACAGATGGTTGTGAGCCAACATGTGGGTGCTGCACACACACCCTGGGTCCTCTGGAAGGGCAGCCAGTGCTCTGAATCACTGAACCATTTCTCTGGCTTCCACTTTATTTTTTACAACTGAATTTTACACATAGATGCTGTGCTTTAAATAAAAATTGTAAACATTTCTTTGTGAATGTGAGAGTGTGTGTACGTTTCCGTCAATGCCATGACCAGGGCAACTCTTACAAAGGAAAGCATTTAACTGGGGCTTATTTATTGTTTCTGAAGTTTATTCCACTGTCACCATGGTAGGGAGAATAGCAGCATTCAGTCAGTCATGGTAGCAGAGTGTTCTATATTGAGATCTAAAGGGAACAACAAGACAGAGACACTGGGCCTGACTTGAGTATTTGAAACTCCAAAGTCCACCCGCTCTGACACTTTTTCTCCAACAAGGCCACACCCTCTGATATCTTTCAATCCTCCACATTCCTTATGGATCAAGCATTCTAACATATGAGTCTATGGAGGCCATACTTATGCAAACCACCACATTCCACTCCCTGGCCCCCAGAGTGCACAAATGCATTCAGTCCAACCACAAAAATCCCCAGTGTCTATCACAGTCTCATCCCTGTTTAAAAGTCCAGAGTTCAAATTCTCTTCTGAGACTCATGAAATCTCTCAAGTATATCCTCCTATAAAATCAAAATCAAAAGGCAGATCACATAATCCAACATACTATGGCATGGAATATACTTTTCTAAAAGGGAGGAAAGGAAGCTTAGTGAGGACATACTGGACCAAAACAAGAACAGAAACCAGGAGAGCAAACCCCAAACTGCATCTCTATGACTGATGTCAAAGCACTCTTCAGATCTCCAACTCCTTTCAGCTCCAATGACTGCAACAGACTTCTTTCCCTTAAGCTGGTTCCACTCCCTGTTAGTGGCTTTCCTTAGCAGGTATCCCACAGCTCTGGCACCTCTGACCTCTTGGGGACTCCAAGGCAATCCAGGCTTCACCTCCCGAGCTTCACACAGTACAGGGACAGTCCTCCCACACGCCTGGCCTCTGAGGCTTTCATTAGCTGCAGAGAATTTTCACAAACTCTTTCATGTGTCCTTGACTCAAACAGGTAAGTATGGCCAGCGGATGCCCAGCCCTTCTTCTGGTCTTCTGAGGGTGCTTCCCCTCCCCCCAACTGAAGATTCCTTTTTACCCTTCCCTATCTCAGACTTTGGCCTCCATTTTCCCTCAGTAAAATTAAGTTGCTTTTCAATGTTTTGTGGCAAGGTGTAGCTATGTAGCCTAGGCTTGCCCAGAATTTTGTGATTCTCCTGCCTCAATGTCCCAAGCACTAGGAATTGGTCCACTGTGCCTGACTGGTACCCCATCTTCCTAGGGCCTCACACTCCAGTTCTGCTGATCTCCATTTTTTTCCCTACTTCTGTCTTTGTATCTAAGCTGCTGTTGCTTGCTTTTCTCTGTAAGAAATTCTCTTTCCAAGTAGAATACCAGCCTCCTCTTTGTCTGCTGAGAAGTCCTCCCAGATCCAGCTCTGAGGGGCTGCTTTCCATGTGTCTGCTGCTCAGTCTCCACAGTCTGCACTTGCCTCTGAGTGTCTGAGTACCACCAGACTTGTTACCACAGATTTTGGTTGTGGTGACACACCAAAATCCTGAGTGTTTGCACACGAGTAGGCAAGGGTTCCATGAAGCCCGTGTCCCTTGTGCAGCTGCAGCAACAGCAACAGCAACAGCAACAGCAACAGCCATCCCTAGAAAGCCTTTCAGGGTCCTCACAAGAGCATCCAACACACACACACACACACATATGCACACACACAACCTCATTCCTCTACTTTTCTCCCACTTACACTAACTATTCTGCTGTGTCATGGAAGCTACCAAGCTGCATCCTGGGAACACTGGTCTTCTACTTCACTTCTTCTGTTTTCAGCTTCCAAAGTTGTCCCTTTCACTGTTGTTGTTTCCTGTCCTGATCATTTGCTCTCAGGTCATTTTCTTGTTTCCTATATGATAGTGTAGCAACCCTTGTTATTCTATCATGGCATCTGCTGTGTTAGGTTGGCAGCTGAGATCTCCCTTTTTTTTTTTAAGATTTATTTATTATATGTAAGTACACTGTAGCTGTCTTTAGACACTCCAGAAGAGGGAGTCAGATCTCATTAGGATGGTTGTGAGGCACCATGTGGTTGCTGGGATTTGAACTCAAGACCTTTGGAAGAGTCGGGTGCTCTTACCTGCTGAGCCATCTCACCAGACCAATCTCCCTTCTTTTTTGAGCCCTTCTCCCTGCTCCTTTGTGAGCCTCGTGATCTTAGGTTGCAGAGCAAGCTTTTAAAGAAACCCACTTACTCTTGCCCTTGCAGCCTGCCTTTTTCACCCCGGAAAAGCCCTTCCCTAATCAGCGGTGTGTTTTGAGTGTTTTAAATCTTTCAATCTTAATGCTTTATCTCTCTTCTTGTATTTTCCAAGTGAGCTTGTGTGCTGAGGTTATTTCAGTCTCTTCCTATACACATATTTACTCAAACACAGTGGCCTCCTCAAGCTGGACATCGGGCCTTTGCTGTGCCTGTGATCCCTGTACACCTCTTTTCTTCCCTCAGCCTCTGAAGCTTCCGTGCCTTCCCTTTACACTCTCTCACCTTGGCTCCCAGTCAGGTGCCCCCATCAGACAGCGTAGGACCAGGTCACTCTAATTTTCTCTGTTCCCTCCAGTCTCAGGAGGAGTTAAGACTCATGTGTATTCTAGCCCATACCATTGCTTAAATAGAAATGCCAAAAATGCTGAAAAGTTCTTTCTTCCCATTATCCATCTGCACAGCTATACACAGGCCTTGTGAAGCAGGTACTCAGTAGATGCTGAAGGTGCCCTGAGCCTTCCCTTCTGAGTTCACCACAAATTTCCTACCCTGGTCAACTGTGGCTTGCTCTTGAGAGTGTGCACTCTTTGTGATGCTGGTATTTAGCTAATGTTTCCAGAGAGAAATGACGCAGATCTTCGAAGTCCCCATCCTTGCTGATATCACCTTCTATTCTCTATTCTTTTAGGAAGTCAGAGTCCAAACAAGATGGACACTCTTGACTCAACAGGATTAAGGCACCTTTCACTGGGGTGGCTTCCATGCTGGCATATGACAGGCCATGATGTCAAGAAACTGGCCAGCACTCCAGATGTTGTAGTAAACATTCAAGGAAAGAGTTCTCACTTCCTGGAACAATGTCACTCCTCCTGCCATGAGGGAGCAGAAGAGCCTCTCCAGGTCTCTGAGGATGATGGCTGTCTGGAGAGTCTCACAAGCGATCATTCCAGCATTACCGAAAATCAGGAATTTCTGTCTGGGAGGGCTCAGAGTTCTTGGAGTAAAGCACACTTTAGTGAGAGGTGGAACCATGGGAAACACTGTCCTCAGACTCTGGTGAAAACTAAGTCTCAGCTGTTGGCTCTGGGTGTTAACATTCTGAGTTGCAATTCCCACCAAGATAACAATATACTGCATAAAAGAGACAAAGTCCACAGCAGTGGTGACTGTGATAAAGTCATCTTTCCTACGTCATCCCTCACCCAGTCTCCGGTTTACACAGAACAGAAGGCCTACCAGTGCAGTACAGGCCAAGACACCTTCAATGACAGCCCCAGTCAGGAGACTCAGCAGCTCCTCTTAGGAAATAAGTCCCCTGTACGTAGTACATATGAGGACACTAGTTATAGCTCCAGTGTCATTCAACAAAGTGTCCATCCAGGAAGAAAGCGCTACTGGTGTCAAGAGTGTGGCAAGGCTTTCAGTCAGAGCTCAAATCTGCAGACTCACCAGAGAGTGCACACAGGGGAGAAACCCTATACCTGCCCTGAGTGTGGGAAGAGCTTTAACCAGAGCTCACACCTGTATGCTCACCTGCCCATCCACACAGGAGAGAAGCCCTATTGCTGCGACAACTGTGGGAAGGGCTTTAGCCGAAGCACAGATCTCAACATTCACTGCAGAGTACACACTGGAGAGAAACCTTACAAGTGTGAGGTGTGTGGGAAGGGCTTCACACAGAGGTCACACCTCCAGGCCCATGAGAGAATTCACACAGGAGAGAAGCCATATAAGTGTGGAGACTGTGGCAAATGCTTTAGCTGTAGCTCAAACCTTCACACCCACCAGAGAGTCCACACCGAGGAGAAACCATACAAGTGTGATGAGTGTGGGAAGTGCTTCAGCTTGAGTTTCAACCTCCACAGCCACCAGCGGGTCCACACAGGAGAGAAGCCATATAAATGTGAAGAGTGTGGGAAGGGTTTCAGTTCAGCCTCAAGCTTCCAAAGCCACCAGCGGGTCCATACAGGAGAGAAGCCATTTTGCTGCAGTGTGTGTGGAAAGGGCTTCAGTCAGAGCTCTTATTTTCAAGCCCACCAGAGAGTTCACACTGGGGAAAAACCATACAGATGTGATGTGTGTGGGAAGCGCTTCAATTGGAGCTTGAACCTCCACAATCACCAGAGAGTCCACACTGGAGAGAGACCATATAAATGTGAGGAGTGTGGGAAAGGCTTCAGTCAGGCCTCAAATCTGCAGGCCCATCAGAGTGTCCACACTGGCGAAAAGCCGTTCAGATGCAATGCATGCCAGAAGCGATTCAGTCAGGCCTCGCACCTCCAGGCCCACCAGAGGGTGCACACAGGGGAGAGACCCTACAAATGTGACACGTGTGGGAAAGCCTTCAGCCAGAGATCCAATCTCCAAGTCCACCAGATAATTCACACCGGCGAGAAGCCGTTCAAGTGTGAGGAGTGTGGGAAGGAATTTAGCTGGAGTGCAGGACTTACTGCTCACCAGAGGGTCCATACAGGAGAGAAACCCTACACGTGTCAGCAGTGTGGGAAGGGCTTCAGTCAGGCCTCACACTTCCACACTCACCAGAGGGTCCATACTGGGGAAAGGCCCTACATCTGCAGCATCTGCTCTAAGGGCTTCAGTCAGAGATCACATCTGGTCTACCACCAGAGGGTCCACAGTGCAGGGAATCCCTAGGTTTGTTCTATTAGGTGGGCTCCATGCTGTTTTCACCAAACCCAGAGGCTTCAGGAGACTTCACCAGGGTTATCTCTTCTCTTTGGGAGATTTTTTTTTTCTTTTTGTTTTTTATTTTATTTATTTTAATTTTTTTGAGACCAGATTTCTTTGGCTGTTATAGAACTTGCTCTGTAGACCAGGCTAGCCTTGAACTCACAGAGATCCACCTGCTTTAGATGCCTGAGTGCTGGGATTAAAGGTGTGTACCCAGCTGGAAGATCAGTTCTTTATAAATGTCCGAAATTACTTATGAGAGGATCATTGCTCTATAAATGTATTGTTACCATGTACAAGAGTTGTAAGGTTGCCACCCTCAGGATATGATGGAGCAGGAAATCTCAGAGTCCATCCAAGTCTCCGGAAAGGCTGCAGGAAGTACTTTAACCACAGCTGGTGATTGGCAGAACTGCCGTTGACTGAAGCATCACTTCCTCATAGGAAACTCCTCTGTATCTGCTGTGCAGAGCTGCATGTGGCTCAGGGCCCAGCCATTCCTGGAGCAAGTTAGGAAAGCCCCTGCAAGTAAGGCTCAAATTTGAAAACACTTGTCAACCTTCAACCCTGCATTCATATTGATTCGTATTCCCCAGTCATCGTGTAAGGGACCATTAGTCAGCTTGCTTGAGGCATAGTGCTACCCAGTCAAGGCTGCAGTGTGTGACCTGCCACTCTAGCATGGTGCTTTGCACGGCATGGCAACTCTGTACTGGATGAGTTTTAGTATTTGTACTTAATAGACTAAAACCATGCTCTGTTTGAAAATTCCATATTCATCAACCCAATAAGGTGAACTGAAACTTATGCAATTGGAATTTTGGGCCCTGAGTTCATTGAGGAAAGAGCTTTTTATTGTAATCACTACTGCAAATGTTTTTACAAAGTCTTTGCTGATGACAAAAAGGTTCTTAGTAAACTTGAATTATTAATGACTTGTTTTTCATCCTTTCCCTCCCATCTTAGGTCATATTGTCCTCCCTGAACAGAGTTGCTCTGATCTTCTGCCCTGAACTTTTAGACTTATCTGTGCTGCTCCCACGGGTTCTCCAAGGTTGTATTTCAGATAAAGAACAGAGTCATTGTTTACACCTCCAGAGCTCTGAAGAGCAAGGGTCCAGAAGGGTGCTACTGTGTCATCTGATAGCAAGGGGTATGCAGGAATGATGCAGAAAGGGCCGGACATCCCGGTGTCTACACAGTGAGTTCTACGACAGCCAGAGCTACACAGAGAAACCCTGCCACAGATGGAAAAAAAAAGCAGGAGGGTCATGAATTTGAGGCCAGCCTGGGCTTCAACGTGAGACTCTGGCTCAAAAACTGTAAAAGATTATGCTCAACATAGTTGAAAAATGTATCAGAGACTTTCAATTGTAGGTCAATAGAAATAACTCAAACCAAGCCAGGCATGGAGGTATATGCCTGCAATTCCAGCACTTGAAAGGCAGAACCAGAAGGGTTAGTAGTTCAAGGCTTTTCTCAACTTCAGAGCAAGTTTGAGGCTAACCTGGGCTACATGATTTCCTGTCCTTTTTTTTAAGTAAAACTCCAAAACTGAAGAAAATAAGCATCCTAGAGTAGGATGACATGGAGTATAATGTTTGGATAGTTAGAAACTCATGGTGGAGAGGAGAGAAGTGGGAGACAGGAAAAACAAGTTATCTGAAGGCTGAGAAGTTTCTAAAAATATTAAAACACCTTGTTGCCAATACTTGAGCAGAACATAAACAACATCAGGGTGTGGTGGCATAGGCTTTGAAGAGATGAGGACCAGGATTACCAGGTAGTCTCTAGGTACACAATGATTTCTAGTCCAGCCTTATCCCCATAGTCAGGTGTGGTGCAATAACCCTTTAATCCTGGTACTCAGGAGGCAGAGGCTGGTGGATCTCTGTGGGTTCAAGGCCAGCCTTGTGTCTACAGTGAGTTCCAGGACACCCAGAGCTACAGGGAGAAACCCTGTCTCTAAAAGCCAAACAAAAATAAAACAAAAGAAGAGGAGGTGGTGGTGGTTGTACAGCATCTTATGTGCTATTTCCAGAGGGGAATAGGTCAGCATCAGCAGGAAACTAATGCAGCAGTGCTGCACAGGAGGACCATGGTGTGTGAAGACCACTGCACCTTCGGACTGGCAACTCCAGTCTCTTCTAGAAGAGCTAAGTTTCCAGGAAGGGAAACCTTAACTCCTTTGCATCTCAGGCCTCAGCCCCAAACCTTCCCTGCTAATTCTGCTCTTGAGCAAGGACACAGGCCTAGGTTTCTTTCATAGTTTCATCAGGCACTCCAAGGAAGCCCTGGATTGATCTAAACCTGAACAATATATCTGGATGAAGTACCCGTGGAAACCAGAAGAGGGCATTGGATTTTCTGGGACTGGAGATTTTGATAGTTTTGAGCCACCATGTACATGCTAGGACCTGAAACTTGGTCTCCTGGAAAAGCAGCCAGTGCTCTTAACTGTTGAGCCATCTTTTTATTCTTGAGAGAGAATTTTATGCAATGTACTAATACTTTGTATACTAGTTTTAATATTTTTGTTAATATTTATTAACCCCCCTCAATCTTCCTCCCCCTGTGTGTGTGTGTGTGTGTGTGTGTGTGTGTGTGTGTGTGTGTGTAAGTGTGTACGTGCATGTATATACATGCAGTTGCTTCAGAAGGGAGGCCAGAGGGAATTGGAGTCCCCAGAACTAGTTATATGTGGTTGTGAGCTATCCAGTGTGGATTTTAGAAGCAAAACCGGGGTCCTCTGTAAGAACAGCATGACTCCTTAACTGGTGAACCATCTATTCCATGTATACTAATTTAAATTTTTTAAAGTTTATATACATTTTAATTTTTGTTTGTTTTTGTTTTTCGAGACAGGGTTTCTCTGTGTAGCCTGGAACTCACTCTGTAGACCAGGCTGTCCTTGAACTCAGAAATCTGCCTGCCTCTGCCCCCAAGTGCTGGGATTAAAGGCATGCACCACCACTGCCCGGCACATTTTACTTTTATTAAATCCTAAAGGAACAGAAAATAATCTATTTGTTATAGTGGGTTCCCATGAGTCATGGTTCTCACAGACAGAGATCATTAATGATTCAAAGGCAAAAGTCGCCAGCAGGTGTAAGCTAACTCAGCAAAGCCATAAATAGACTCCTGATGTCTTCATTCCACCCTGGAATGTATTTTGGGCAGTAACATGTCACCATATCCGCAAATCACATCATAGCACTTCCATTTAGGAAATGACCAATGACAAAGCCCTTTGTAGTTCTGTACTGGGCATCATTTGCTTCAGATGAACAGCCCTCGCTGGCCACACCACAATGCATGTAGCAGGCCAGCTTGCTACATGCCAAGTGTGCATAGTGTATCTTTGTACTTTTGTTAATGCTCACAGGGATGAAGAGGTACTTGCTGACTTTATGTGATTCTAGGAAGCCATATTTGTGTGTGTGTGTGTGTGTGTGTGTGTGTGTGTGTGAAGTTTATTGTCAATACATATGGTGGGCTGGTGGATGTCAGCCTTCCTTAGTAATTCCCACAGAAATGAGTCACAGGCTCCTGTCTACTGAGGAAAATTTGAGAAGTGGATGTTTGGGGTCAAAGATACTTTAAATTTGATGTTTAATGAATACATTTTCAAAAGTAGGAAAGAGCATCCTGTACTAGTTTGGTTTCTGTTACTGTGATAAAACACTGAACAAAACCAAATCGGGAAAGAAAGGGTTTATTTGGATTGAACATGCCAATCACAGTCAATCACTGAGGGAAGTCAGAGCAGGAATTGAAGCAGGAACGACAGGGGAACACTGCCTACAGTCTTGCTGTCCATGGCTTGGTAAATGTTTGTTTATTTTTTATTTTTTGAGATAGGGTCTCACTATGTACCTCTGGCTGTCTTGAAACTCACTATGTAAACCAGGCTGGACTAAAATTCACAGAAATCAACCAACTTCCGCCCTCCTGTATGCTGGGATCAAAAGCCTCCAGGCCCGGCTGCCAAGCTTGTTGTTTTATAGAACCCAGGACTGTTTGCACCGTTCACAGAGAGAGTTGGGCCTTCCCATGTCAACCATTAATAAGGAAAATACCTGATAAACTTGCTTTCAGATAAACTTTGGTCTCGTGGAGGCACCTTCTCAGTTGAGGCTCATCTTCTCTGCTAATGTCAAGTTGACAAACCACCTGTAACTTCAGCCC
Source organism: Mus minutoides (assembly GCA_902729485.2). Classification (NCBI taxonomy): domain Eukaryota; kingdom Metazoa; phylum Chordata; class Mammalia; order Rodentia; family Muridae; genus Mus; species Mus minutoides. The sequence continues at coordinate 1,764,067 of LR753336.1, read as the reverse complement.
CAAAGGATCTGACGCCCTTTGTGATCTCCCGGGGCACCTGCGCCAGCCCCAAAGGATCTGACGCCCTTTGTGATCTCCCGGGGCACCTGCGCATGTACAGGAGCCCACATGCACACACACACTCACAAATAAACAAGTAAAAATGGATCTAGTTTTAAATGAATTGAATGGGTGTATAGAAATGGAATAAATACAGTTTATACTCTTATCTCTGTGACACAGTATTCGATAGTTTGCTCAATAACCTGAGGTACAAGTTAGAGCAGATTCTGAGATCAGGTTTTCTGCAACCATCTGTGGTGAGTGGACATTGGTGTGGTAATTTTTCTTCACATTGTGTGTTGTTGTATTCTCTTTGTTATTTCTGTAGCAACACAGAGTTAGTCAGGAAATGACCCAAAGCCTTTGGCCAAGGCATTTGTAAATATATTTAAGTCTCATCATCATTATTCTGGAAGCTTGGAGCTGGGAAGAAAAACATGAGCTTACCAAAACCAGTTCACAACAAATGGCACCCTGAAGCAGAAATTTCTGGTTTCTTTGGAAACTCAATTGTGTCCTGTGACGTTTTTATGGAGGCTGTCTTGTGAGAAGATGTTTTGTTCAAACTGACACCAGAAAGGATGTTTTGCTGAAGCAGACACTTGAGGGGATGCTTGATGTTTGAAAAGAATATAAGTAGAATCCCAAGATAGTGGAAAGGTGCTCTTGCATTGCTAAACCTTGCAGTAATTCATTGGTCTTCACTGGTCATGCAATGCTTTGCTGGTCTCCACTGATCTTCACTTTGTAGATAGAAATACTTGACATGGTATTCTGGCTGATTCTTGCCACTTCTGCTGACATGATGATTTGACGGTACCTTACAGTTTCTGTTGAATCAAGCCATTGCTACTGATTCATGTTTGGTGTTTACTATTGTATTGGACTGACAATGAAGAGTGAAATCACCCCCAAAGAACCACTTCTAAACAGCTCTACACCCCCCTTTTCCTATGAACCTTCTTTTCCCTCTACCTCTGGTTGGTGGGCCAAAAGGGAGGTTGAAGTGTTCTAAATAAAGTAGACTTAGAGGTGTATAGAATCCACTCTCACCAATTGACAGGTCATACAGACAAAAACAAAACAGAGACATAAGTAAACTAACAGACATTATGAATCAAATGGACTTAACAGATATGTATAAAACATTTCACCCAAACACAAAAGAATATATCTTCTTCTCAGCATCTCACGGATTCTTCTCTAAAATTGACCATATAGTCATCACAAAGCCTCAACAGATATAAGAAAATTGAAATAGCACCTTGTATCTTAACAGACCACCATGGATTAATGCTGAACTTTAATAATAGCAGAAACACCAAAAAGCCTACACACTTACAGAAATTGAACAACTCTCTATTCAATGATCTCCAGGTCAGAAAAGAAATAAAGGAAGGCTTTCTAGAATTCAATGAAAAGGAAGGCACAGCATACCCAAATTTATGGAACACAATGAAAACGGTGCAAAGAGGAAAGTTTATAGCACTAAGTGCCTCCCTAAGAAATTAGAAAGTTCTCATACTGGCAACTTAAAAGTACACCTGAAAGCGCTAGAAAAAAAGAAGAAGGAGAAGGGGAAGGAGAAGAGAAGGAGAGGGGGAGGGGGAGGAGGAGGAGGAGGAGGAGGAGGAGGAGAAGAAGAAGAAAGCACAAAGAAAAGTTGTAGGCAGGAATTAATCAAAATCAGGGCTGAAATCAGTTAGAAACAAAGAAAACAATACAAAGAATCAAAGAAATCAAGAACTGGTTATTTGAGAAAATTAACAAGATAGACAAACCCTTAACCAAACCACCCAAAAGACATAGAGACAGAATCCAAATTTTAAAAAATAATCAGAAATGAAAAGAGAGGCATAACAACAGACATTGAAGAAATCCAAAGAATCATTAGGTCTTACTTCAAAAGCCTAAACTCCACAAAATTGGAAAATCTTAACAGAAATGGATATTTTTCTAGACAGATACAACTTACCAAAGTTCAATCAACATCAGGTAAGCTATTTAAACAGCCCTAAAACTCCTAAAGAAATAGAAGCAGTCATTAAAAGTCTCAACCCCCATCCCAAACAAAAACAAAAACCAAACAAAGAAACAATCAAACAAAAAATCAGGGCCAGGGCTGGTGAGATGGCTCAGCGGGTAAGAGCACCGACTGCTCTTCCGAAGGTGATGAGTTCAAATCCCAACAACCACATGGTGGCTTACAACCACCAGCCCTCCTCTGGTGCGTCTGAAGTCAGCCATAGTGTACTTATGAATAATAATAAATGAATCCTTGGACCAAAGAGAGCAGGGACTGTGCAAGTGGGACCGACTGGAGCGAGCAGGCCGACGGGAGTGAGTGGGGCCGGAGTGAGCGGGGCCGAACTGAGCGAGTGGGGCCGAAGAGGGGCGGCCGGAGCGAGTGGAGCCGGCCAGAGCCAGTGGGGCCAACCAGAGCTAGCAGGGCCCACCAGAGCAAGCAGGGTTGACCAGAACAAGGGAAAAAAATCAGGGCCAGATGGTTTTAGTGCAGAATTCTACCAGACTTAAAAGAAGAGCTAATACCAATACTCCCTAAACTATTCCACAAATAGAAACAGAAGGAACACTGCCAAACTCATTCTATGAGGCTATAGAGACCCTGATACCTAAACCACACAAAAACTCAACAAAGAAAAAGAACTTTAGGCCCATTTCTCTTATGAACATTGATGCAAAATTGCTCAATAAAATACTCACAAACCAAATCCAGGAACACATCAAAAACCTCATCCATCATGATGAAGTAAGATAGCACAACAACATAGGGTCCTTCCCAATGTGGCTCCAGGGACTGCTTCTGGTGTCTCTTAATGAATACCCAATCTCTGGGCCAGTAGTTATGTGGTGTAAGTGGAGGAGATTGCCTTTAATTGGGCCCAAAGTTTTTTTGGGTATGGGCAAGAGTCTCAAGAAAAATCAAGAATATGTTTGTTAGAAAGCTCAGTAAATATATCAGCTTTTAGGTTAGGAGGGGGTCTCCTATACACGATCTCAAACGGAGTCAATCACAAAGTGTTGGGTGTGTTATGAAACCTATATAGGGCAAGGGGAGGAAAGACACCCAGACCCTGCCTGTCTCTTAAAAGGTTAATAGGTCTCTTTTAGAGTCCTATTTATCCTTTCTATCTGCCCTGAACTTTGGGGCTGGTAAGCACAATACAATTTCCAATCTGCCCCCTATGGCTTTGACCATTCCCTGTGTTACCTGAGCAGTGAAAGCTGATCCATTGTCAGAGCTTAGGAGAAATACCATACCTTGGAAGCATTTCCTCCATCAGTTTCTTGATGACCATCTCATGCTTGGTGGGGAAGGCCTCAGCCCAACCTGAAAAGATATCTACAAGCACAAAGAGATATATTTTCCTGGTTTTACCTCCATGAAGTCCATCTCCCAATGCGCACCCAGATTGAACCCCTTTTCTTTTGAAAGATTATCTGCATTTGTGAGCTTACAGTTCAAACATTTGGAGGCACATTGGATCAAATCTCCTGTCTGCCTTGTGGTTTGGTAGATATGCTGGAGCAATTTCCTAGTGATGTCCTCAGGTAGAATCAGCTTACAGTCTTCAGTTAACCACCAGTCTCTAGGCTTGTGGGCCATAAGCAATTTATTTCTGATGTAAGCAATGTCCTTAGTTTATCTGGCAGAATTGGGGCCCCAGAGTCAGGTAATTGAAAAGTTAATAATGTGCTGAAGTGGAGGACTGCTCCTTTGGCTGTCATGTTTGCTCTCTGTTTGCCCCTGGCCTCAAGTGTAGTAGCCTTCTGGTGGCCCAGGCAATGTATAATAGCTAATCTTTGGGAGCCAGAGAGCCTCCAACAAGTTTAAGATCTCTTGTTTGTTTTTAATGGCTTTCTACGGCTGTTAGGAGGCCCTTTTCTTGGTAAATGGCCCTATGGACATGGGCCATTGCAAAGCCATACCTGTTGTTTGTATAAATGTTGAGCTTCTTGTCCTTTTCTAATTTTAAAGACTCCATCAAGGCTACGCATTTGGCTCACTAGGCCACAGTCCCAGCTGGTAGAGTAGATTCCCAAGTAGCCTCTGAACTGGACACCACAACCACCCCTGTATACCTTGTCTGTTGTGCACAAAACTGCTGCCGTCCATATACCAGGTGTCCTCCGCATCAGAGACTGGTTGATCTATCAGGTCCTTTCTGAACCTGTGTACTTGGCTCAGGATCCCCACACAGCCATGCCATAGGACCTCTAGGTCTGGATCTAGGAGCAGGGAGGCAGAGTTTAAAGTGGCACTGGGTAGAAAATGTATGCTTCCGAGGGTTAGCAGCTGGTTCTGATAATGATTAGTACAGGCAGTGATCGTCCATCGGTCAGAGGACTGTCTGAGGATCCTCTCAACGTCATAGTGGGTAGTGACAGTGAGTTCCTGCCCCAGAGTCAATTTGTCTGTGTCTTTAATAAGCAGGGCCATGGCAGCAATGACTTGTAGTCAGAATGGCCACCCACCGGCTACTGAGTCTAACTTGGTGGATAGGTATGTCACTGGCTGATTCCAGGGGCCTAATAATTGTGTGGAGACACCTTTAGCTACTCCTTTGTTTTTGTCTATGTATAGATGAAAGGGCTTGGTAATGTCAGGTAACCCTACGGCTGGAGCCTGCAGTAGGGCCTGCTTGAACCTGTTGAAGGAGTCCTCTTGGGCTTTTACCCATTGAAAGATCTCTTTCTCCTTTGTAGACTTGTGAAGAGGCTTGGCCAATTCAGCAAAGTTTGCAATCCAGAGGTGGCAATATCCTGCTGACCCTAGGAGCTCCCTGACCTCTTTCCTAGAAGGTAGGGTTGGGATTTTTAAGATAGTCTCTTTCCTAGCCTCTGATAGCCTTTGTTGGTCTCCTTTGAAGATATATTCCAGGTACCTTACCTCTTGTTGACAGATCTGGGCTTTCTTAGCCACCTGACAGCCTAAATTCCCCAGTGCTGTCAGTAAATCTTCAGCGCTCCTATGACATTTTCCCTTAGTTTCTGCTGACACCAAAAGGTCATCTACATGTTGCAGGAGGGTGGTAGTTCCACCGATACTAACCCAACTCCTCATGTAGGGCCTCATTGAGAATGTTTTGTAAGGTGCTCGAGAGATGGCTCAGCAGTTAAGAGCAGTCAGTGCTAGAAGTCCTGAGTTCAATTTCCAACAACCACATGGTGGCTCACAACCATCTGTAATGGCATCTAATGCCCTCTTCTGGTGTGTGTGAAGACAGCAACAGTGTACCCACAATAAATAAATAAATAAATAAATAAATAAATAAATAAATAAATAAATAAATCTTAAGAAAAAGAAAGGAAGAAAGCAAGGAAAGAGAGGGAGGGAGGAAGAGAAAGAGAGAAAGGAAGGAAGGGAGGAAGGAAGGAAGGAAGGAAGGAAGGAAGGAAGGAAAGAAAGAAAGAAAGAAAGAAAGAAAGAAAGAAAGAAAGAAAGAGCCGGACGTGGTGGCGCACGCCTTTAATCCCAGCACTCGGGAGGCAGAGGCAGGCGGATTTCTGAGTTCGAGGCCAGCCTGGTCTACAAAGTGAGTTCCAGGACAGCCAGGGCTATACAGAGAAACCCTGTCTCGAAAAACCAAAAAAAAAAAAAAAAAAAAAAAAAAAAAAAAAAAAAAAAAAAAAAAAAAAAAAAAAAAAAAA
>LR753336.1:1695681-1758252 GCA_902729485.2 Mus minutoides | reverse complement strand
GGAAGGAAGGAAGGAAGAAAGAAAGAAAGAAAGAAAGAAAGAAAGAAAGAAAGAAAGAAAGAAAGAAAGAAAGATTGGTGAGTTTTTGAATCCCTGTTGCAGTATAGTCCAAGTTAGCTGTCCATTGAACCCCTTCTCAAGGTCATGCCATTCAAAGGTGAAAAGGGGTTGGCTTTGGGGGGCTAGGGGCAGGCTGAAGAAAGTATCTTTTAGATCTAGGGCTTAGAAGGGTGTGTGGATATCCATAACCCATTTGTTCAGCTCTCTGAGGTCCTGGACTGGTCTATAGTCATTGGAATTGGGCTTTCTAACTGGGAGGAGAGGCGTGTTCCATGGGGATTGGCAAGGTTCTAGTATGCTCAAGTCTCTGAACCTTCTGATGTGGTGAGTAATACCCATTTTGGCTTCCTGGGATATTGGGTACTATCTTACCTGGCAGGCATTGCCCCTGGTTTTAGTTTCATTCAAATGGGGACCCTATGGCTCTACAAACCCATTCCTCCGGTTTCTGCCCAAGGCGGGGGAAATTTGGTTAATCAAGTTAATACCTCATTTGGGAGAGAACTAGGCTTTTGATGTAGTCTATATTCATCTTCCAAAGATATAATGAGGACTTGTATAGAACACCCCTCATGATTCATGTTAGAGGTCCCTTTTTGATTGAAGGAAATCTGGGCTCCTATTTTAGTTAGTAAGTCTCTCCCCAGAAGTGGGTAAGGGCAGTCTGAAATGATCATAAAAGAGTGGCATACTCCTCCCATCCTAAGATCCACAGTTCTTCAGGTAGTCCGTGCATACTGGTTCATTCCAGTGGCCCCTTGTACCCATGATTTGTTTGAGGACAATTCACAACCAGATTGGATCAGGACTGAATGTTGCGCTCCTGTATCTGCTAGGAAATCAACAGGTTTCCCCTTCACTTAAATGGTTATCCTGGGATCAGGAAATGGGTCCGGACCCTTTCCCCTCAAGTCGCAAAGTTATTCTAGCTCAAGGACCTGCAAGTGTTCCTAGACTTGGTCCTTCTCTGGGGGTTTCTTGAAACAGTCCTTGACCCAATGTCCCATTTCCATACAATAAGCACATTGGTTCTTCTGAAGTCTCAGCGTCTCCTCTTGTTGGGGAAGTTTACCTTTTCCGGCCTCCAAGTGGCACAATTGTCATTTCTTGCCTTGTGAGTTAGCTGCCCAGACCAAGAGGATCTTTGCAAAGTGGTGAGTGTGTCTCTTGTTGGCCATGTGGGAGTGTCCTGCTTAATCTCTTCAGATCTAAGAGGGGAATCCAAGCCAATGAAGTGGTAGGCTGGGAGCCTCTCCCTAAACCTAGGGTCAGCCAGTGCATCTGTCTAGACCTCCAATGGGCAACTCATACAGAAAAAGAATGAGTACCAAAATGTTGGGACAAGGATGAGACAAATAGACACCAGCTGGCAGTTGACTCAATTCAGGAGTCCTGGGTGCAGGACTTGAGGATCCCAGATGAGCCCCCAAATGTTATGCCCAGATCCAAGAGTCCCCAGGACCACCAGGAGTCAAATTCACATGCAAAAGCTAAGAGTATTCAAGATTGTGCTTGGACCCTCAGGTTCATTCGGTGCAGCAAGATAGTGCAGAAGGCCCTAAGCACCAGGCTTTTCATTGCAGTTACAGCAGGGTAAGGGGCTTTCCAACTTGGTGGTTACATAATTGGTTGGCATTTAAAACTATAAGCATGTCATGCTATCAGTGGCTAGCAGTGAGCTTAGTAAGCCTGGGCAATCTATCTATAACCATCTGAAACTTTAGGTACTTTCCTCCTAAGAGCCAATTGTCTCCAATTAGGGGTAAAGAGACTCTTGGAACACCCCCTCCTTTATAAGCTTGGGGGGTGGGATCAGGTTGTGGCTTTTCCAATAACTGAATTCAGGCTTAGGTCAGGCCTAAATCTAACATGGAGCCTGCCCTACAATGGAGTCTGTCCTGCCAACAGGCATGGCTTCTCACTCCCAGCTGCCTTCCCCACACAATATAGGAAGAAGACAAAGAAAAAGCCTAACAGAAAATTTCCTCTGGAATCAACATGGGAGAGAACCCAGTGACAGTAGCCATGATAAACCTTTTGCTGACAGTCTGAAATACTATATTCATTTTTTTGTACCCTGCTGTCTCTTCTATAGCATTAGAAACAAAGCTTCCCATTTTGCCTTTTATTTGGGTTCTTATATCTAACACCCTTCTCCATCCTGATTCCTTCCAACATCCCAACACCAGACCTCTTTAGACTACTTTCTGCTGAATAAGGATACCGAGTTCCTAGGGGTGTAAGATCCAACCAGAAATACCCCTATTTCAAACACGGGCTGTTCGTGCACCCCACGAATCACGAGACCTGTCTTGATGCAAAAAGCATGAGGAGTTTTAATTGGAGCTCCAGGACGACCCGTATCCCACGCAGGGGACAGGGGGGTCGACCTCGTGGCTCGAAAATTAGGAGCTTTTATAACAATGGGGTAGGGGGGTTGGGGAAATTGGCGTGGTTTCACATGATTGGCTAGTTTAAACATCAGCAAGATACCCAGGTAGCTAACTTTAAGAGACAAGGGGGGGAAGGGGCAGGTAAGTCATGTGCTACCTTAGGCAACCTCCTGGGGCATTGAGACATTCCACAGAGATATTCAGAGGGCGTTGGCTATTCTGTAATTGTTCCAGGAAAGGCTTGCCCCGTACCTAGAGCCATCTGTACTTTTAAAGGTTCACTTTCCCCCCTGACACAAGGGACTCTATTTTGTCTTTGGTTACGTACTACTCTTTCATTGGCAAACCCAATATTTGTCTTGTCAGGATGTCTCCAATTTCTACTTATTGTCACTTTTTCACAACTTGACACACTAGCAATAGCAGCAACCGGAGCAGGAACCAGAAGGAGGAACAGCCTCACCTCCTCTTGTGGTAGTGTTTTCTCTAATCTCGAAAATTGGTCTAAATTGGTTTGGATTGTACAAATTTTTATTCATGTCATATGTGGTAGTTTGAATATGCTTGGCCCAGAGAGTGGCAATGTTAGGAGATGTGGCCTTATTGGAGCAGGTGTGGCCTAATTGGAGGAAGTGTGTCATTGTGGTGGGCTTTGAGATTCTCCTTCTAGCCACATGGGAGCCAGTTTTCTCTTGGCTGCAGTTAAAGCAACATGCAGAACCCTCCTGTGCCATACCTGTCTGGATGCTGCCATGCTTCCCAACATGATGCTAATGGGCTGAACCTCAGAACCTGTAAACCAGCCCCAATTAAATATTGTCCTAATATCATAGTTGCCTTGGTCATGGTGTCTCTTCACAGCAATACAACCCTAACTAAGACACCATATGAAAGGATGGAATGACAAGTCCTAAGGATTTTGTAGCTGCCAAAGACAAGCCTCAGCTTGGAGCTGGGATTCTGAGGTAGGGATGTTTGGGAACAGTGGAAGAAACAACTAAAAGTCAACAATGGGTACAAGCTGATAGCTCTGTGTTATGCTCTAGCTGGCTCTGCAGAAAGTTGTGTAGTTAGTTCACCTCTTGCAGACCAAAGCCCAGCCTTTTATTTACATACCAATTCAATCATTACCCCAGGTTCCCTTTAGATTAGCCCACAAGTCAGCAGTTTATGACCTTAGCCCCTTAATTGACAGAAAGAGCCACAAGTACATTTTTAACATAGCAAATGAACTCAGAGATCTGCTTGCCTTTATGAGCACAAAGGATAAGTTTAGTTGGGTGAGACCCCATCCTGAGATTACCATTGCCACCATGTCTGGAACTAAATTTGCTCTGTCCCAGGCTGACCTTGAACTCAGGAATCTGCCTGCCTTTGTGAAAACAGACAATAAACCTAGCTGGGTGGGATCTTGCCCTGAAACTTCCTTTCCCTAAAATCTCTTTATCGCTTTCCTTACTATCTTTCTGACAAGCTGCTTTTGTTCTTTTTAGATCTGTCATGTCTCTCATACAATTTTTATTGCATCCTTACATATTGCATAGTTGAGAAATTATGCATTGGACTCATATTTTCAGAGTTCTTTCCCCCAGCCTCAAGAGCTGTCCTGAAGGTCACAGCATTCACTGCCTTGCTGAGGAAAACCAGAAACATCCTAGCCTCCAGGACTTGCACTGTCCCTAATCATAATGGAGTCTTTAACCTTGGCAGGGAGAACATTCCTTGATAATCTTTGCAGGGAGAGTATTACTTCAAAAGAGGAATCTGAAGTAAAATATATGCATTATTATAAAGACAAGTTTTACACTTAGCTGCTGTGGATGGGCCTGGTGCTGTTTGCTAATTCTGCTCTCCTGGGAAGGGTTGTGGACAAGGAGTGAGTCATACTTGGGTGACTTCTTATGAACCAATCCCTAATGAATAAAGGAGCCAATCACTGGATAAGTAGGTGAGACTTCTGGGGTGGACAGAAGAGAGGAAGCAGGAGAGAGTTAGGTTTTTTTGGAATGAAAACAGCATATGGATAAAATGTAGCTGCTAGAGTTTTCCGGTATCATGGAAGATCCACAAGGATATGCCATTGAAGGAATCGTATTTTATTTTTTTAAACATTTTTAAAGATGTATTTATTTATTATATGTAAGTATACTGTAGCTGTCTTCAGACTCTCCAGAAGAGGGTATCAGATCTCATTACGGTGATTGCTGGGGTTTGAACTCAGGACCTTCAGAAGAGCAATCAGTGTTCTTAACCACTGAGCCATCTCTCCAGCCCAGGAATTGTATTTTAATAAGGTTTACAAGATTAGGTTATAGTTGTTGTGCCCAGAGATTGAGTTACCATTGTTTCTGAACTAAGTGTGTGTGGGGTTTTTCTTCACAAGATGGTTAGACTGGATTCAAGAGAGAAAGGTACAGTGACAGAGCATGGGTTTGCCTGATGTGCACTACAAAGGTCATGGGGCATTTGAAGTACAGGGTAGGCATGGTAGTGACCCGCCAGTGGGAACCTAGCAAGCTGGGTGGAGACGTTTCAGGAGCTCCAGGCCAGAGAGTCTCCACGAGATAAAACAGGTCAGTCATTGCCCACCAGTGCTTAGCTGTCCAGGCCACTGGGGCAGAGGCACAAGTACAGGAACATGTTAGTTCATTTTTTAATATTTCCTGCAACAATTTGACTTTGGGCTAGGACAAGGAAGTAGGCTCAAGATCTTGATCATCATGATAAGTCTCTGAATACCATGGGACCTTTGTTTATGCCTTGTTTGTTCTTTGACTTCTTTGTTTATGCCTTAGAACTGTCCATATTCTTTGCATGTACCTAGAATGATATAAAAGCACACTGGGAAAAATTAAACCCACCTCAACACTTTCTGGAGATATGTTATAATGTCTAATTGTCTCTTTCTTCTTTAATCCTCCCTTCCTCCCTCCCTTGAGACCCCTGTTGACTGACTAAGCAGGCTTGGTCAACTTAGACTATTGTTATTTATTTATTTATTTATTTATTTATTTATTTATTTATTTTGGCTTTGACAACTACTGGGGAGAGGTAACCCTAATCTGTTCTTCTCACAGCTAGCCTGACTACCAGCCCAGTGGTGTTCCTCAGATACTTGCTGTTTCTCTTAGCCATGTACTCATGGTCCAGCTCCCCTCATGACCACTTCCCCTCTCTTCTTCCTTCTCCAACTAAGTCACTCCAAACCCACCTACCTCTAAACCCTCCAATAACTGGCTGTAGCCAATCTTATTTACCAATAATTTTAATCAAAGAGCAAGGTTTGTACAACAAAAGATTGTAAATGTGAGAAGTCACTTGTAGGCCTATACCTTCTGGTATAGAATTTAGCATTACAATATATAACAGCAGACCAAACATGAACAATTTCCCCTTAATGTCTAAACAAGAAGGCTCTTTCTCTTATAATAATAAACAACATACCCTAGGAACAATTATGAAATTATTATGAAAAGTATCAAGTAAAATTTACATTTAAAAATCCAGTCTGTTTGTATTTGGCAATTCAGGAGAAATTATTCTATTATTTATCCTATCCTGGTGAGTTCAGAGTTCTTTATCTAAATCAATTTTTATCCTAACTTGTATTATCATCCAAAAATTATCTTCTTAGGCATAGAACATCCTTATAAATCCTAAACAACTTAAGCTTATAGTAAGACTATGACTATCTAGTCTTCAACCCCTTCAGAGAACTGAGAAGGAAATAAATGTTACCTGATTATTCAGGAAGCCCAAGGACACAGCTTCCAAAAGTACAGAAATGACAGAGACCACTGGCTGCCTGGACAGTCCTCAATATTTTCTACAATGTTAAAGCATCTGTCTTCAGCCTTCAGGCCTTCAGTGAAGCAGGAATTATGAATAACTTTTTACCCTGTCTTGGCAGAGCTTGGCATCTGTTTGTCCTTTCTGGATGGCAGTCTGTCTGCAGGTAAAGTTAGAGCATTTTCTTTGCCCAGTGACTAGCTTGCTACAATTGAAGCAACCCCATATGGAGGCCTTTTGATGCTCATCTTCCAAGTTAAATGGGGTGCTGCCAGGAGCTGACATGTCTCAATTGTAACCACCAGTGGCCATGGGTTACTGGGCTCCTGAAAGGAAAGCTGTGGCTGGATGGGAAAGGTGGCGAGAAAAACAAGAGCCAAGACAAAGTCCTCTGATCAAGGCTCAGTCTTTTTTGTTTGTTTGTTTGTTTTGTTTTGTTTGTTTTGTTTTTCGAGACAAGGTTTCTCTATACAGCCCTGGCTGTCCTGGAACTCACTTTGTAGACCAGGCTGGCCTTGAACTCAGAAATTCACCTTCCTCTGCCTCCCGAGTGCTGGGATTAAAGGCGTGTACCACCACCGCCCTGCAAGGCTCAGTCTTTAATGTAAGACACTGAATATATATAGGAAAACCCAAGGACCCATCCCTTTGTTTCAGCTAGGTTTCCTTGCTAATTTCAGCATGATAGAATTGTAAGGTAGGCTCTACAGCAGCTCAGAAGACTGGCAGTTCTCAGTTGTCTGGCAGGAAGATGTAAATGTAGCAAAGCCAGACAGACTCCTAACTCCAGTGTCTGAAGAAGTTTGTGTAGCCAACTCAAGGCTTGGGAAAGGGCACACTCAATGTCAGAAAAAAAAAGCATTAAACTAATAAAAAAAAATCTGAACAAGCAAATGTTGCCTGTTTCCATCTATCTATTATCTGTATGACCCAGAAGGTATGTATCTGTGATAACACCAACTAGTATCTGGCTAGAGCATAAGTTTGATTGACTGAATGTTGATCTGCATTACAAATTATCCTAAACAGTTTGTAACAGCACCCCAGCACTTGGGAGGCAGAGGCAGGCAGATTTCTGAGTTCGAGGCCAGCCTGGTCTACAGAGTGAGTTCCAGGACAGCCAGGGCTACACAGAGAAACCCTGTCTCGAAAAGACCAAAAAAAAAAAAAAAAGGACTGGGATTACACCTCCTACTTTTGAATGATTTGCATAGGCACAATGCATATCTAAGAGTTGAAACATACATATATTATGTTGTAACAAAATTAATCTTAAATTCTGTCTCAATATACAAAGATTTATACCAATGAAAACTTTAAACCTGTATCAATATACAAAATTCTGAACTAATGAAACAACATATAACCTTAGTTTTGTACCAATATACAAAATTCAATACCAATATAAGATTATGGCTATAAAATGCTGTTGTTTTAAGAGTAGATTCAATAATCTACACCTATTTGTCTAATTTCTTATACTATTTTGTTGTTGTTGTTGTTGTTGCTGTTTGGTTTTGGTTTTTCCAGACAGGGTTTCTCTGTGTAGCCCTGGCTGTCCTGGAACTCACTTTGTAGACCAGGCTGGCCTCAAATTTAGAAATCCGCCTGCCTCTGCCTCCCAAGTGCTGGGATTAAAGGTGTGTGCCACCACTGCCTGGCTCTTATACTATTTCTATATCCATTTTTTTTCTTTTCAAACCCCTTTCCCTTACCTAGTAAAAAAAAAAAAAAAAGAAAGATAGAAATCCAAACGAACTTTTAAAGAAAAAGAATTGTCAGGCCGGGCGTGGTGGCGCACACCTTTAATCCCAGCACTCGGGAGGCAGAGGCAGGCGGATTTCTGAGTTCGAGGCCAGCCTGGTCTACAGAGTGAGTTCCAGGATAGCCAGGGGAATACAGAGAAACCCTGTCTCAAAAAACAAAAACAAAAACAAAAAACAAAAAACAAAAAAAAAAGAAAAAGAATTGTCTTTTTTTCTGTTCAAAGAGCAGGAAAACGTCCTTAACTGTTCTGTGCATGCTGCACATTCCATAGAAGTTAGTTTGGATTATATCAGATTTTGATATCAATTTTTAATCTATACCATTTAAAAGAATGGTATGAAAAGTCTTAAGGATTTTGTGGTCAACAAGGTCTATTGGCTATGTAAAGACATATTTTTTAAAATGTCTCAGTCAGTCTCAGAGCTGTTCTCAAGTTGCAGGATCAGTGCATACATTACCTGTCTTGGTGATGTTGACAATCTCTGTCTTTTTGTTTGTAGCCAATATCTTGAGGGGGTCTTCCCTAGTCGAGTCTTATTTTTAATCATTTGGATGGAAGATACAGCTTTTCTTTAACTGTTGAAACAAATGTAAAATCATAACATACTTCCTTTCATCCTAACATAACATACTTCCTTTCTTCCATTTTGAAATTAGGACTTGTACAGGCTAAGCTAACTCAGCATTCTTTCTAAAATCCAGTGTATCTTAGCAGTTGTGCTATTTGTCTCATTGACTTTTTAAAAAAAATTAAACTCAACAAAGCATATTTTAAACCATCTTTGGGAGATAATTATTCTGGTCTATGAACATTTCCTTCAAAGCCCTGTTAGTCTTTTTATAATGGCTTGACCTATTGGACTGTATGTTATATCCTGAATTGGCTTCATGCCACGATGTCTATAAAAGTGTTTTATTTTAATGGACATATATGTCTGAAACTCATCAGTTTTACTCTGTAAAGACATTTCCAAAACTGCCAAGATCTCTAATAAATGTGCAATCTCAGAATCATCCCCCTCAGAACTCAAGTCAGAACTCCTTTGGAACTCTGTATAACGTATCAACACATGTACATATCTCAATTCTCCAAACTCTATAAAATGGAGCACACAACCCATTGTGCGACATTACTTTTTAGTTAGCATCAATAAGCATAATCTGGATTCTTAATTCAATATATTGTATGTCTACGGGCTACCACTCTAGTTTCTCAAAATCCTGTGTAACCTTTTTGACTGGAACTACATTTTTTTAAATGTTATTGTAAGTTCCAGCTTGGATTTCTTTGAGGGTTTCCTATTTTGATTCAAAGATTCTTACTTTTTCATTTATACTCTACTTACTCACTGTCTCGAGGTCACCCTCTCCCACAACAGGACAAAATGGCAAGATTGGGAAAGGATCTTCACTAACCCTACATCTGACAGAGGGCTAATATACAAACTATACAAAGAACTCAAGAAGTTAGACATCAACGATCCAAATAACACAATTTAAAAATGGGGTACAGAGCTAAACAGAGAATACTCAACAGATAAATCTCTAATGGCCGAGAAGCACTTAAAGAAATGTTCAAAGTCCTTAGTCATCGGAAAATGCAAAATAAAACAATTTGGAGGCCATCTTTGACCAAACCTGCTCAGTCAGTCAACAGGTTCTCCAGCGCAGGAGCAAGGATTGAAAAGAAAGAGACAATTAGACAATGCTGCAGCATGACCCCAGTCAATTCTGAGACTGAAGGCAAGTTTTTATTTTCCAACTCACTTTTTATACCAATTTAATTACATGCAAGTATTTTGGGCAAGCAGTACAATAAGGAGCTAACAAAGCAGCAAGTGGGGTCCTGAAATTACTCCATGACAGTTGTTAAAAGGGGCTTGTCATAATAACCGAAATACTTGAACCTGCTTCCTCGTTCAAGCCTAAAATCTTGCCTGAAGCCTAGTTCTTCTGTTCCACCCTAAGACTAAAAATTCTTGCCTCACCTTACTTCTCTATTACAGCCTAAGGTTAGCTTCTTGCTGAAACTTACTTCCTTATTACGCCCTAATGTCAGATTCCTGCCTAAAGCCTACTTCTTTGTCCTAAGCCATTGTCAGACTGCTGCCAAGCAGTACCCCAAAAGGCTTTCCATACATCTTACACCCTAAGATCAAAAATTCAAGAGACAGCACATGCTGGTGAGGATGTAGTTGAGGGGAACACTTCTTCATTGCTGGTGGGAGTGCAAACTTATACAACCACTTTGGAAATAAATTTGGTTGGCCTATTAACAGTGTCCTTTACATTACAAATGTTTTGCAGTTTCATGATGTCCCATCAATCAATTGTTGATCTCAGAGCCTGGACCATTTTTTCCTGCACCAATGTATTCAAGGGTATTTGCCACTTTCTCTTCTATGAAGTTCAGTGTATCCAGTTTTATGTTGACATTCTTGATCTACTTGTACTTGAGTTTTGTGCAGGGAAATAAATATGGATTCATTTGCATTCTTCTACATGTAGACATCCAGTGAGATCTGCACCATTTGTTGAAGATGTTGGGCTAACCACCCCTATAGCTCTCAAAGTTATTGGAATTGGCACCTGGATTCACACATGAATGGTCGCTTAGCAGACCCTTATCCCTACCCAGATGGCAAGTTTCCAAAAACCCAAGCAACCCACTAAAACTAAAACTGCCCTGCTCCTCATTCCCAGTTGGTAGGCTCTCCTGGGAGGCTTAAACTTGGAGCAAAAATCCATTGTGAAGGAGCAAAACCCTCAGAGACCCTGGAACCTAACCTGGACTCTGAGCAATGCATTTGTGGGGGATATACTCCAGCAGCAGCACAAAGTTGCCCCAGCAGGTGCCTGGTTTCCCTATTTAATCTTTGACTTAAAAGAGCTGCTTACACTCACGGGGGATGTGGGATTCCTGAGTACACATCACTTTTATGTTTGCCCTAGACACAAAAGCAATGACAAGGCCTGGCGACAGCAATGTGGGGGAACCGAATCTTTCTTCTGCTCCTTTTGGGATTGCATGACACAATTGGTGGGATCCCCTTGTCAAAGTGGACTTCATTCAAGTAAGCCAAAAGTCTGATGACTGGATAATCTCTATCAGATAATCTTGCCATCCAGTGATGGACGCTGGTAAATATAACCCCATCCTAATTAGGTTACAGACTTGGGAAAAAAGGCTGCAGACTGGGAGTTGGGAAAAACCTGGGGGCTCAGGATTTATGAGAAAAATCATATTGTTCCCAAGGACACAGGTGCCCTCTTCAACCTAAGAAGTGTCAGGTAGGTGCAGGAAGCACTCTAAAAAGATCTCAACATCCCCTGTCCCCACTAACTTTTTCTCTTCTCCCTAGTGTTAAGGGGTTGGGAGGGATTGGTATAGAGAAGGGTGGTAGATATAAGAACCCAAATAAAGTAGCCAAAACCCCTGGCTACAGAAAGCGACGCTGGGGAAAAAAGACAGATGCAGAAGATTAGGAAGCAGACACAGAAGGAAATATAGATGAGTGGGGAAAGGAGCAGAGAGGTAAAGGGCCAGCCACATGGTGGGCCAGGTTGTAGGCTAGAATAGTCAGATTAAGTCTAAACCCTAGCTGGGAGACTGCCCTGGCAAAAGGCCTAAGTTTTAAACTGTATAAAAGTCTCAGCCTCTTTATTTATACTGCAGGTCCAAGGAAATCCGGTTATATAACATGTTTTTGTTATGTTTTAGGGAGGGTGTGGGAATAAGAGGGTGCAACTGTGCTGAACTGTCCTTCAGGCAAGAGCCTTATTGACACATTGCTGCAGTGTGGTGGAGTCTGAAGTAGTGTTTCAGCCACGCTGAGACAAAGTAAGACAAAAGAAGATAAATTGTCTTTCTACAATTTGTAGTTTGTTTTTATTAATGAATTAATTTCTGTATGTGTGTGTGTGTGTGTGTGTGTGTGTGTGTGTGTGTGTGTGTGTGTGGTGTGTGCACACACCAGTGGTAGAACACCTGTGGTAGAGGCAGATGTAAACTACAGGAAGTCACTTCTCTTCTTCCAGGCCTGGACCTGCCAAGACATTTGCTGGCCACAGGCAGCATCTCTTGTTTCTGCCATTCTGAGCCTCCAGACTAGCTGGCGTGGAGTCTAATTGCCTGTTGCATTAGGACACTTTGCTTGGGTACAGTGTACACTGTCAATGTGTAATCCTCTTCTATTGTTAGAAGCCATAAAGAGTGTTTTTGTCGTGTCTGTAGGTTGTATTAGTGTTGAATATTTTGGGACACAGCATTGGATATAAGTTGAATGCAGTGTTCCTTAAATATAGTACCAGGTGCATCCAAGAACTCAAGTTTTCCAGTTTTAGCTTACCCTCTGTTCCCAATTAATGGGTGTGTGTTTTGATGATGAAGAATTATGGCACAAACAAAGAAGTAATGCATGTCAGGTGTCAGCACTACCACTGAGCCACACCCCCAACCTCAATTCTAGGCAGGGGCTCTACCACCAAGCTATGATCCCAGCCCCTCTCTGGAGAATTCTGTGCAGGTTGTGGGTTCAGTGAGAAAGCCTCCATAAGCTCATGTATTTAAATGCTTAGGCATCTGGGAGTGGAACTCTTTTAAAAGATTAGGAGGATGAGGACATAGGGCCTTAGGCCCAATGGCTCTTTTTCTTGCCTTCTGCGTATGGATCAGGATATAAGTCTCAGCCACTTCTTCAGCACCATGCCAGCCTGCTGTTATGCTGCTGACAGGATAATGGACTAAAGCTCCGAAAGTGTAAGCCAGCCCCAAGTTACATGCTTTCTTTGTTTTTATTTTTGTTTTTGTTTTGTTTTGTTTTTAGATCATGCTTTCTTTTGTAAGAGTTGCCTTGGTCATGGTGTTTCTTCACAGCAATAGAATAGTGACCCAGATCACCCATGTTCTACTACTAGGTCACATCCACAGTCCCTCACTAGAAGATTCTAGGCAGGGGCTCTGCCACTGAGCCTTTCCCCAACACCTTACAGAGGGAGTCTATGAAGGGGCTCTGACTCTGTTGCCAGATCAGGCTCCTATAGCTGCACAGTTGAAGGATTGGTTTTTGGTTGTTTTTGTTGTTGTTGTTTTGAGACAGGTTTTTACTGTATATCCCTGGCTGTCCTGGAACTCACTCTGTAGACCAGGCTGGCCTCGGACTCAGAAATCCACCTGCCTCTGCCTCCCAAGTGCTGGGATTAAAGACATGCACCACCACCGCCTGGCAAAGTTGAAGTTTTAACTTATATAGAAATATAATATGGGACTTCATTGTTTTTCAAAAGTATCCATAGCATTGCGTGGTGGCCCACTCATCCCAACACTAGGGAGGCAGAGGCAGACAGAGGCAGGCAGATCCATGCCTTAGAGACCACCATTGTTTACGGGAGGTGGGGGTGGGGAGGAGTTCCAGAACAGTCAAGTCTACAGAGAGATGCTGTGTCTCTGGGGTGGGGTGGGGGTCGGGGAATCAAAACAACAAAAACAAAATATCCATATTTGTCTTCCGTGATGAGACGGGCCGACTCCATGATAGGTTTCAAATCAGCAGTCAAGAGACTAGGCCTAAGAACTGGGCAAGTCCAGGAAAGCCCATGCAAGTTAGTAAACAAACATAACATAACATAACATAACATAACATAACATAACATAACATAACATGTCAGGCAGCTAGTCAGAAATTAGAAGGTGCCCAGCCACATAGCCTGAAGCTAGCACAATGGGTCAGTAACAGTTTCCAGCCCCATGTTCCAGTTCTGGAACTTCCGTAGAGATAAGAGTAAGGCAAAGCCCACTTATCCTGGGATTCCTCAGCAACAGTTTCGGGCCCTCCACGGCCTGTTAATGGTTCTAGAATACCTAAGGGTGGAGTAAGACAAAGCCCACCTACCCTGGAACTCCCCTAATGTGCTTCAAATTGGGCTTACGAGCTCACTTCGGGGTCTCTCCATTTTGGAATGAGAGATCCCCGCATGCTGGTCTTCTGCTGAATAAAACACTCCTTGCTTTTGCATACTATTCGAGTCTGCAAACAACGGACCCTTACAATGGCATCTCAGAAATGAATAAGTAGAAAGGCAAGCCAGGAGAGCAAGTTCCCCCTTCCTCCTCCCTCCCCCCACAACCCCCCCCCAAAAAAAAACCAAACGATTTCCGGGGGCCCACTCTAGTTAAAACAGCTTATTGGTGGTTTTAGAGAGCTGGGGAATGTCATTGCAGAAACGCACTACAGTTTGGCGCTTCTACTGAGGCATTCTGGGAATTGTAGTTCCCACTCTAGGCGGCCAGACTCTTGTGCAAGCGGAGGCGGACTGGTAGTGCTTCTAGCGATGTGAAAACTTGGAGCGTCCTGCGGCCCTTCGTGTGTGCTCGTGCTAATGGTATGTCCTTTTGAGAAACAAGTCCGCAGACAGGGAGAACTGGGGCCCCCATGGCGATGGCAGTGTCCGAGTCCTCTCTTGCTGGGCTCAGTCTGAGGCAGTGCTACCTGGTCC
Source organism: Mus minutoides (assembly GCA_902729485.2). Classification (NCBI taxonomy): domain Eukaryota; kingdom Metazoa; phylum Chordata; class Mammalia; order Rodentia; family Muridae; genus Mus; species Mus minutoides. The sequence goes on along the minus strand of LR753336.1, from coordinate 1,743,748 downwards.
TACTTCCCCTGCTTCCGGAGTCCGAGGGAAGAATCTAGCGTCCCAAGGGAGCATAGCGGAAGAGTTGTGATGACAGATGGCCTGAAGCCTTAAGTGGTATGCAACTCTGGTTTTTATGCGACTTTCTTTTTTTTTTTGCATTTTTTAATTTACTTACTTATTTCCTTAGTGGGACATGCCACAGCTTGTGTATGAAGGAGGTCAGGAAATACCTTGTGGGAGTCTGGTCTCTCCTGCCACCATTTGGGGTTCAGAGACAGGAACTCAGGTGGTCTTCCTTGTCTGTAGTCACCTTTACCTGATGAGCCATTTCCCAGGGACAAACTCCCTTTTCTTTAGCGAGGGTTTTTATATGCCATTATTTGCATGCACATGGAAAGAGAGACTTTATGGAGGCTCTTGCAGATGAACAGCATTTAATTTACTAGTATTTAAACCTTTAGTGTGAGAGACAGAGTGAGGGACTATCACTCCTATGCATGGAAACAAGTTCTATGTAAGAGAGCTGTCACATTAACAGACCCTTCTGAGAGCAGTGATCATTCATAATGGAGTATTCAGAGTTCAGAGTTTCTTAAAGATTTGTTTTTCTGGGAAGCCCATCACCACAGGCAGATTTGTGAAGGCAATAGTGCCCAGCACCCAGAAATAGAGAATGTGGCCTTTTCTAACCCCCTGTGGTGAGCGAGGTGAGGCATGGCACTACCAATTAGTAGAAACATCACTTGGGGCTGATGGAGAAGCTGAGGAAGCCAAGTAGACCGACTGTCCTAGCAATGTTCTCACGAAGCCCTTCCTCCCCCAGCTTGCTTCCCAGAGCCCTGCCTTGTCTCAAAGAGAAGAGAACAATGACCAAGTTACAGGTAAGTGGGGTTGCTTCCCCCATTCCCCACAGTGCTAGGGGTTGGACACAGGACCCCTGCATGCTGGGCAAGTGCTCTGCAGCCGAGCCTCTGCACTGCATGAAGGAAGAGGGGAAGTTGCTGAGAAGAAAGGTCTGGAAGGAGGAGGGATAAGAGAGGACAGTGGGGACATGTGCTCAAAGTGCACTGCACATGGGAAAGTGTGAAAGGATGAGTAAAATAAGCTGAACTAGAGAAAGTGGGCTGGAGAGACGGCTCAGTAGTTAAGGGTACTGGCTCAGTTCCCAGCACCCACACCTGATATTTACAGCTGCCTGTAACTCCAACTCCAGTGTGTCCAGTGCCCTCTTCTGGTCTCCCAGGGCACCTACACACATGTAAACACAGACTGACACAGGGCATGCACATACATTAAAAAAAAGTCTTTTTAAGTTTTTCTACATTTCAGAAGTGACAACATTTTCCACAGCTCACCTAATTTTATCTTGCAAATACATATGAATTCTCCCCATTGGTGTGGTTCATGAATTTTGATCATTTTAAATTTTTGTATTATTATTGTGTGAGGATGTTGGTTGTGGACATGCAAAAGCATGTATGTAGACATCAGAGGACATGTTTTCAAAGTTGGGCTTTGTTCTTCTACCTCACTGAAGCAGGTCTCCTGTTCCTGGGACTCTTTGGAGACAGGCAGATCCCTGGCGCTCACTGGCAGCCATCCTAGCCCATTTGGCAAGTTCCAGGCCAGTGAAAGGCCCTATTCCCCGCCCCCCGCCCCCCCAAAATGATGGCCTGCACCAGAGGCTGTCTTCTAGTTTCTACATGCACGTGCGCCCTCATGTACATAGGTACACTGACATGCATGCAGACATGTATACAACCATGCACACAGACCTCTGGTCACCCTCACTTCCTGCACTGGGCGTCCAGAGCATTCATTTCCTAAACAACCAGGGAGAGAGTACAGCTTCTGTGGTTGATCCAACCCAAATGATGAAGGAATAGAGAAAGAAGAGACACACAGACGCGTGTACAGACAAGCTGAGCTCAAAAGCTGCGTGCTCTGATGGAGACACACCAGCAGCCCTAAAACTCAGCACATTGACTAGACACCGCTGAGCACCCAGGAACCTTGGTTCAGGAAACTGCAACATGAATACTAATGCAAAGGGGTATTTTACATGGTGTTCAGCCAAGCTCTCCAGCCACCTAGAAGCATCAACTCCAAGGAGTTAATGCATGTTTTGCTAATAACAGTGACTGTATTCCCAGTTAATCGGTAGGCAGTAAGTATTCCTGATTCTCTATTCTCTGGCCTAAACTGGACACTTTTTAAAATCGTGGGTACTTTGATAAGTGATTAATAATAGCAGTTTTTCTGAAACATGGAATGTGTTTGCTGTCACAGGAGGCAGTGACATTCAGGGATGTGGCCGTGGTCTTCAGTGAGGAGGAGCTCAGGCTGCTGGACGCTGCTCAGAGGAAGCTGTACCACGATGTGATGCTGGAGAACTTCCGGAACCTCCTGGCAGTGGGTGAGGACGGGACCCTGTGTCCTTGGTGATGTCAGAAGTTCACATCCGTGTGTCTGTTGCACTCCACTGCTTCCCTTTTAGTTTACTTATTTTGTATTTTATGTTCATGTGAGTGTTTTGTCTGCGTGTGTGTCTGTGCCACATTCACTCATGATGCCCACAGAGGCCAGAAGAGGGCATTAGATCCCCTGGAACTGGAGTTACAGATGGTGGTGAGCCAGTAGGTGGGAGCTGCAAACCCATTCTGGGTCCTGTGGAAGAGCAGCCAGTGCTCTGTATCGCTGAACCATCTCTCCAGCGTCTACTTCATTTTTTACAACTGCATTTCTTTTTTTTTTTTTCTGGTTTTTTGAGACAGAGTTTCTCTGTATAGCCCTGGCTGTTCTGGAACTCACTTTGTAGACCAGGCTGGCCTCGAACTCAGAAATCCGCCTACCTCTGCCTCCCAAATGCTGGGATTAAAGGCGTGCGCCACTACCACCTTTTACAAATAGATGCTGTGCTTTAAATAAAAATTTAAAAATATTTCTTTTTGAGTTTGAGTTTGCACGTGTGTGTGTGTGTGTGTGTGTGTGTGTGTGTGTGTGTGTGTCTTTAAAAGGAAAGAATTTTACTGAGGCTTGATACCACCGTTTCTGAGATTTAGTTCATTATCATGGCGGGATAGAACGGTAGCAGAGGTTTTATCACTAGATCTAAAGGCAGCAGGAAGAGAGACACTGGTTCTGGCTGGAGGATTTGAAACTCCCAAGCACACCCCCACTGACACACTTCCTCAAACAAGGCCACACCTCCTGATCCCTGTCAAGCCTTGGCATTCCCTGTGCACCAAGCATTCACACACATGAGCCTGTGGCAGCCATACCTATTCACACCACCACATGCCTTGGCCCCCATAGGCTTGTAGCCATATCAGAATGCAAAATGCATTCAGACTAACCATAAAATCCCCAATAGTCTGTTATCGTCTTAACACTGTTTAGCAGTCCGATGTTTAAAGTCTCTTCTGAGACTCATGCAATCTCTTAAGTGTAACTTTCCATTTAAAAAAAAAAGATAAACAAAAAACCCCAGATAAGCCAACATACAGTGGCACATAATACCTCATTCTAAAGCAGAGGAAATGGAGCTTAGTGAGGAAATACTGAACCAAGAATAGAACAAAACCGATGAAAGCAGGGGCTGGAGAGATGGCTCAGTGGTTAGGAGCACTGACTGCTCTGCCAGAGGTCCTGAGTTAATTCCTGGCAACCACATGGTGGCTCACAACCATCTGTAATGGGGTCTGATGCCCTCTTCTGGTGTGTCTGAAGACAGCTACAGTGTACTCATATACATAAAATAAATCTTAAAAAACAAAAACATGATAGCAAACTCTAAACCCTGCATTCTCACATGTGACATCAAAGTGCCCTTGAGATCTCCAGCTCCTTTCAGCTCTGTGGACTGTAACACATTTATTTGTGGGGGGGCGCAGGGAGGCCGGTTTCCACCCCCCCACCCCGTTAGTAGCTCTCCTCAGCAGGTATCCCGTGGTGATCACATGTCTGACCTCTTGGGGTCTCCAAGGCAATCTAGGCCTCCCCTTCACAGCTTCGCACAATAGCCTCTGGGGCCTCCGTGCAGGGACACCCCCCTCCCCCAACACACAAGACCTCAGTGGCTTTCCTTATCGGCAGGGAGTTTCCAAAGCCCTTTTCTTGTGTCCTGGACCCAGACCGATAAGTGCCATCTCCAGATGCCCTGACACTGCTCCTGCTGTCTTGTGCTTCCTCCCGGCCATCCTCGGGCTGAAAAGTTCCATCATACCTCCACCTGCCTCGGGCTGAAAAGTTCCATCATACCTCCACCTGCCTCACACTGTTGGCCTCCCATTTCACTCAGTAAAACCCTGTTGTTTTCAGTTTTTTGCTTTCTGGTGAGGTCTTGCTGTGTAGCCTGGGCTTGCCCTGAATTTGTGATCCTCCTGCCTCGGCTTCGGGCTTCATCCCCTGTGCCTGACTGGAACCTCACCTTCCTAGGGCCTCACACTCCAGCTCTGCCTATCTCCTTTTTCTTTTTTTTTTTTCCTGCTTCTGTCTTTGTGTCTTAGCTGTTAGGGCTTACTTCTCTCTGCCCAGAATTCTCTTCCTGGTAGAGTGCTGTTCACAGCTCCCTCTGTCTCTCTGTCTCTGTCTCTGTCTCCCTCCCTCCCTTTTCCTCCTTTCCTCCCTCCCTTCCTCCCTCCCTCTCTCCCTCTCTGCATTCCTCTGCCCCGGAGCCCTCACAGGCCCTGCTTTTCATGTGTCTCCCCTTGCTCTCTCCATTCTGCACCTGCCTCCGCTGGTGTCTGAGCACCACCACTCCTGTTAGCACAGAGTTAGTGCTTCCTTCCCATTATCCTTCTGCACACCTACACACAGGCTCTGTGAGTCAGGTGCTCAGCAGAGGTTGAAGGTGACTTGAACCTTCGCTTCTGAGCTCATCCTAAATTTCTCACTGTGGTTGACAGTGGCCTTCTTCTGAGTGGATGCTCTCCTTGTAGATCTTGTTCCTCAGAGGCCTCAGACATTCACCTTTGATGCTGGTCTCTAGTTGATGTTTCCAGAGAGCAGTGAGGACTAGGACCTTCGATGTCCCCATTCTTGCTGATATCACCTTCTAATCTCTATTATTTCAGGAGGCCAGAGTCCAGGCAAGATGAATAATCTTCACACAACAGGACTGAGGTTTCTTTCACTGGGATGGCTTCCATGCTGGCAAGTGACAAGCCATGATGCCAACAAACTGGCCAGAGCTCCAGAAATCGTCATTCAGGGAAAGGTTACTCACCTCCTGGAGCAGTGCCACTCCTGGGGAGCAGAACAGCTTCCCCAGGCCCCCAAGGATGCCAGCTGTCTGGAGAGTCTCACAAACAGACATTCCAGCATTACTGAAAATCAGGAATTTCTGTCCGGGAGGGCTCAGAGTTCTCAGGGTAAGACACATCTTAGCAAGAAACAGAAGCATCGGAAGCAGTGTCCAAAGACTCTGGTGAAAACCGAGCCTCAGCGGTTGCTTCTGGGTGTTGACATGCTGAGTTGCATTTCCCACCATAACAGTGCACTGCATAAAAGAGACAAAGCCCACAGCAGTGGTGACTGTGGTAAAGTTATCTGTCCTGTGTCACCTGGCACCCAGCATCATATTCACCCAGAAAAGAAGGTCTACCAATGCAGCAAGGGCCAAGAAGCCTTCACTGACAGACCCAATCATGAACTTTATCAGCCTGTCCTAGTAAGGGAAAAGTCCCCTGTACATATTACACCTGAGGACACAAGGCATAGCTCTAGTGTACCCATTCAACAAAGTGTTCATCCAGGAAAAAAGCAATACTCATGTCACAAGTGTGGCACAGGCTTCAGCAAGAGCTCACATCTTCAGACTAACCAGAAAGTACATACAGGCAAGAAGCCCTCCCACTGCGACAGCTGTGGGAAGGGCTTCAGCAGCACCTCAGATCTCAGCATCCACTCTGAAGAGAAGCCTCACAAGTGTGAGGTGTGTGGGAAGGGCTTTACAAAGTTGTCACACCTCCAGATCCACGAGAGAATTCACACAGGAGAGAAGCCATATAAGTGTGGAGACTGTGGCAAACGCTTCAGCTGCAGCTCGAACCTTCACACCCACCAGAGAGTCCACACTGAGGAGAAACCCTACAAGTGTGACGAGTGTGGGAAGCGCTTCAGAGTCAGATTCAACCTCCACAGCCATCAGCGGGTCCACACAGGAGAGAAGCCATATAAATGTGAAGAGTGTGGGAAGTGTTTCAGTTCAGCCTCAAGCTTCCAAGGACACCAGTGGGTCCATTCAGGAGAGAAGCCATTTGTCTGCAATGTGTGTGGGAAGAATTTCAGTCGGATCTCATACCTTCAGACTCATCAGAGAGTGCACACAGGGGAAAAGCCCTATGAATGCTCCATGTGTGGGAAAGCCTTCAGCCAGAGGTCCCATCTCCTAGTCCATCAGATAATTCACACTGGGGAGAAGCCGTTCAAGTGTGAGGAGTGTGGGAAGGAATTCACCCAGAGCACGGGGCTTAGTATTCACCAGAGGATCCACACAGGAGAGAAACCCTACACGTGTCAACAGTGTGGGAAGGGCTTCAGTCAGGCCTCACACTTCCACAGACACCAGAAGGTCCACACCAGGGAGAAGCCCTACATCTGCAGCGTCTGCTCTAAGGGCTTCAGTCAGAGCTCACATCTCATCTACCACCAGAAGGCCCACAGTGCAAGGAATCGCTAGATGTGTTCTGCCATCAGATGGACTCCATGCTTCTCCTGATGGTTAAAATTGCCCCCAAACCCAGAGGATTCAGAGATTAACAGGGGACTGCATATTATTTTATTTAATCCTCAACTCATTCTCCTACTGAGATCATTATGAAAAGTTCCTTATTTGATTATAAAAGGAAGAATTGTCAGTTGTCAGGGACAGACCGAACAGAAATTGTAGTGCCTCATGCTTGTGCTAAGATTTGATAGTATGGGTAGTTAATGAAGACTGGCAAAGAGCTTGTAGCAGCTATATGTGACAAATTATCAACAAATATCCAAAAAGCAGGTGACTTCTGTTCATATAAAGAAAAAAGAATACAAATTCCTGAAGTGCTTCCGTTTCATACTGATGCAAGAATGGTGGGAATGGCTGGTTACAAGTCAAAAAAAAATAAAGTTATTCAAAGCCCCATATGCTTCAGTTTAAAAATTAGAGTTGCATGCTATTCAAATGGTATTATTTGACTTTTCTGAATGTCCTAACATAGTTACTGACTTTCAACATTCAGGAGTTGTTTGGCATATAGTAACTCCTGAACTTATTCAGGATGATTCAAAATTAACTTCAAATTTTTATTCAAATACAACAGATATAGAAACCCTTTATTGTACATAGTACTTATCCAATCACATACTGATCGACCAGGCTTCTTCTTAGCACAAGAAAATGGTGAAAATGATCAGCTGTTGATAAGAAATGTGCTAGAAGCTTTAGAATCTCATAAGAAATACCATGTTAATGGGAAAGGTTTTTTTTAAATTTATGTATTTTATGTGCATTGATGTTTGACTGCATGTATGTCTGTGTAAGGGTATAAGATCCCCTTGAACTGGAGTCACAGGCAGATGAGCTTCCACGTGGATGCTGGGAATTGAACCCTGGTCTTCCAGAAGCGCAACCAGTGCTCTTAGTCCATGAACCATCTCTTCAGCCCAACAGGAAAGGTTTAAGAAAAATTTCTGTCTCTTGGCAACAAGTCAAGGAAATTATAACAAAATGTCCTACATGTTTTTTCTATAACCAAACACCATTACCCAAAAAAGTACTCAAAGAAATGAAATTTAGGAAAGTGGATACATTTCAGTTTGCAGAGTTTGGAAATTTAAAATATGTGTACCATTCCATAAACACATATTCAGGATTTTAATGGGCAACTGCTTTAAGTTCTAAAAAAAAATGCTGATTCTGTAATTACACACTTTGGAAATTAAGGCATTCACGGGTATACCTGTATAGATCAAAACTGAAAATGCCCCATCATATGTCCCTACTAAAGTGAAGAAATTTTTGCATATCATAATATGAAACATTATAGGTATACCACACAATCCTACAGGACAAGCAGTTGCAGAAAATCTAGTCATGCTTTAAGAGAGATGCCTAACAAAAAGAAAGGAGTTACAAAGACTCCCACAGATAGAATACATAAGGCCTTATTAACTTTAAAATTCTTAAATGCTACTGAGAAGAAAAACAATAGCTCCTGAGAGACACTGGATTATAGAAAAAAAACAACTAAACTAAATCAGCCTGCTCATATTATGAATGTCCTACCTTCAGGATGGAAGACAGGAAGCGTGTGTCATGCAGGGGGGGAGGTTTTGTATTGGTTTCAACAGGAGAAAACAAATTGTGGATTCCACTGAAATGTATAATGCCCAAATTTGATCAGGGGAGACCCCTGAAGGTCTTGGCTATAGACAGCAAGAAAGAAATCATGACGGCCAATAACAGGTAACATAGTGCTGGTCTCTCTCCAAGAGAACATCTTGGAGACTGCCTGTGACTTGAAAGTATCTCCAGCCAGAACATCAAGTATGCATAGCTAATCTTGTTTTCTACTAAATCCTTAGGACTGGTCATGCCATCCTTTCATATGGCTTGGATGAAATTTATTACAGTTTGGTTACTGTGGTAGTTTGTCTAGGTTTGGCCCCCATAGACTCGTGTGTTTGAATGCTTGGCCCAAGGAGAGTGGCACCATTAGAAAGTGTGGCCTTTGGGGTAGGTGTGGCTTTGTTGGAGGAAGTGTGTCACTGTTGGGGTGGGCTTTGAGGCCTTCTATGCTTAGGTTCTCCTGGTTACCTGGGAATGTCAGGTCCCCTTTCTGCCTGGGGATAAAGAAATAGAACTCTCAAGTCTTTCTGCAGCATCATGTTTGCCGGCAGGATGCCATGCTTCCTGTTGTGATGATGAACTGGACCTCTGAAACTGTAAGCCAACTCCAATTAAATTTCTTTTTTACAAGAGTTGCCTTCATTGTAGTGTCTCTTCACAGCAAGGAAACCCAACCTAAGACAGTTATACAGTCCAAACTAACTTGTAAAGAAGACAGGTGCCTTTCACCTGGTCATACAAACAGCAGAGAATCATATTTCACAGATCTGTGTACATTTCATATTCCATACATGCTGAGACACTGAGACTGTTTATTTCAGCATCACACTTGATCCAACCTTAGACTGCCTTAATAGCTGTTTTTATCAAAACTTGCTTCAAGGACAGCTTCAAAGAAAAGTGCTGACATCAGAAGACCCCAAATGATCCAGCCTCACAGACTGTTTCAGTCAGGACTTCATTTAAGCCTGTACGTGTGCAACACACAGAGACTGGACAGCAATTGTTACAGGGAGCTTTCTTAAGACTGGCAAGTATCTCAGTTTTCTTGCCCTACCCTCAGTGGAAAAAAGATGCCCCAGACATCAATAAGCAAATTTAATGATTCTCTAACTCTCAAAACGTGGGCTGGGTGGTTTTGCTCATTTGTTGGGTGATGATCGTTCTTAAAAGGATGTTGGTTACAAGTTGTTAATGGTCTTGATCAGGGAGGAAACAAGGTATAGGTGATTAGACTCAGGGATTTCTCTCTTCTTTTTTTTTCTTCTGTCCTTCTTGTCAGATGTTAAGGGGAAGAAGGATTGAAAAGTGCTGGCAGAATATAGGAATAATATATTAATATAATAATAGACATATGGTTAGGTTATTGAATCTTCTCTTTAACTATAGAGTTATTTTTAGCCAAAAATCTTACATTGATATAGATCATTGTATATTGATACGAAATTAAGGTGATATTTGCTTACAACATAGTATGTATGTAAGTTACAATTCCTATTTAAGATATTGAACCTATGAAGTTCATTTTAAAATACAATGTGGAGTTCTAGACCTTGAAATCTGCTATTACAAAATATTTAGGATAATTAAGAAATGTTAGTTGAGCGTGGATACTTCATTCCTCCTTAGAATAGGGAACAAAATACCCATGGAAGGAGTTACAGAGACAAAGTTTGGAGCTCAGACGAAAGGATGGGCCATCCAGAGACTGCCCCACCCAGGGATCCACCAAACACAGACACGATTGCATATGCCAGCAAGATTTTGCTGAAAAGATATATCAAAATATAGCTGTCTCTTGTGAGGCTATGCCAGTGCCTGGCAAATACAGAAGTGGATGCTCACAGTCATTTATTGGATGGAACACAGTGCCCCCAATGGGAGCTAGAGAAAGTACCCAAGGAGCAACAATATGAACTAACCAGCACCCCCAGAGCTCTTGTCTCTAGCTGCCTATGTAGCAGAAGATGGCCCCTTTGTCTTGCAAACTTTATATGCCCCAGTACAGGGGAACACCAAGGCCAAGAAGTGGGAGTGGGTGGGTAGGGGAGCAGGGTGGGGGGTATAGGGGACTTTCGGGATAGCATTTGAAATGTAAATGAAGAAAATATCTAATAAAAAATTGAAAAAAATGTTAGTTGATAGTCAGATAATCAAATTCTTTTAGATAGTAGTCTAGTTAATTACAGAAAGATGTTTTCAAAGTTGAACAGATAGTAAATATCTAGAAACAAAGAATGTATGCCTATTCAGATATACTATAGTTAGGGAACTGGTCTTCAAAATCCTCAGAGATCCACGGATTATGGCATTTAAAGATATTTTATTAATAAAAGGCTTTCTGACAGTGAGATGTGTCAGCTCCTGGAAGCACCCCTGTTCTACTTTTCAAAAGATGCTGAGCATCCAAGAACCTCCAAGTGGAGTTCGCTTTAGAAGTGGTAAGCTGGGGCTGGAGAGATGGCTCAGTGGTTAAGAACATTACTTGCTCTTCCAGAGGTCCTGAGTTCAATTCCCAGCAACCACATGGTGGCTCATAACCATGTGGGATCTGATGCCCTCTCCTGGGTGTCTGAAGACATCTGCAGTGTACTCACACACATAAAATAAGTAAATAAATTGAAGGAGGAGAAGGAGAAGGGGAAAGAAAGAAAGAATGAAAGAAAGAAAGAAAGAAAGAAAGAAAGAAAGAAAGAAAGAAAGAGAGAGAGAGAAAGAAAGAGAGAGAGAGAGAAAGAAAGAAAGAGAAAGGAAGGAAGGAAGAAAGAAAGAAAGAAAGAAAGAAAGAAAGAAAGAAAGAAAGAAAGAAAGAAAGAAGAAACCAGCCACCAGGTGAGAAACTGTCCTTGCTTCAACTGGCCAAACTTGATGTAGGGAAGTCGGTCGGTTGCTGAGCTTTGCCAGGACAAGGTAGGCAAGCCTTCATAATTCCTGCTTCACAAAACAGTCTGTCGTATATTGGGCCAGAAGGCTGAAGATGGATAGTTCAAAGTTCTAGAGAAATTTTGGGTGGCTGTCCAGGCTGCTAGAAGAAGACTGGCATTCAGGCAGCTAGGACAAGGGTCTTAAAGCTCATGCTCACAGTGGCATACTTCCTCCAACCAGGCCACAACTACTACAACAAGGCCACACTTCCTAATAATGCCACTTCCTGGGCCAGGCATATTTAAACCACTACACCCATGTTAGGTCAACCATGAAGGCCGTGCAGATGGCAGCAGCCAGACACTTCTTGGTTGTTCAGGATATGAACTCCCATAAGGCCATATGCAGGAAATGAGGGTGTCCAGGGTTCTGTGTGCAAGTGTCCACACATGTATGCATTGTATGTATCTGTATTTATGTACATGAGGGTACACATACATATAGAGGCTAGAAGACAACCTCGGGTGCAGGCCACCATTTTTGTTCTTTTTGCGTCAGAGCCTTTCACTGGCCTGGAGCTTGCCAAATAATTTAAGATGTCTGTTGATGAGCACCAGGGGATCTAAGTGTGTCTACAGAGTCTCAGAAACAGGTCTTCAGACCTCCTTCCAGTCCTTTCTTCTCAGCAACTTCCCCTCTTCCTTCATGCACTTCAGAGAGGCTTGGCTGCAGAGCACTTGCCCAGCATGCAGGGGTCCTGTTTCCAACCCCTAGCACTGTGGGGAATGGGGGAAGCAACCCCACTTACCTGTAACTTGGTCATTGTTCTCTTCTCTTTGAGACAAGGCAGGGCTCTGGGAAGCAAGCTGGGGGAGGAAGGGCTTCGTGAGAACATTGCTAGGATGGTAGGTAGACCTGGCTTCCTCAGCTTTTACATCAGCCCCAATTGATGTGCGGGCTGACCAGGCTTTCGAACCTACTTCCTACTGATCGGTAGTGTAAGCCTCCGGGTTACCAGACTCACTCACCACATTCTCTATTTCTGGCAACTTCAGGGGTGCTGGGCACTCTTACCTTCACAAAGCTGACTGTGGTGATGGGTTTCCCAGGAAAAACAAATGTTTAAGAAGCCCCGAACTGCGATGAACACTGTATAATGACTGACCACCACTCTCAGAAGGATCTGTCAATTGTGACAGCTATCTTACATATATAATTGTCTCAAGGGTAGGAGTGAAAATATGTCCCTCTGTGTCTCACTTAAAAGATTTAATTACTAGCGAACATTGCTCACCTGAAAATGCTGCCACAATGTCTCTTTTCCCATAAAGATAATGACCAATAAAAACCTAAAGCCTCTCAAAAAAAGGGGACATTTGTCACTACAAGATGGTTCAGCTTGTAAAGGTGACTGCCATTGAGCCTGACTGCCTGAGTTTGAGTCTCTGAACCTCACACAGTGGAAGGAGAGACTGGATCCCCACAAGTTTTCTTCTGGCTACATCTGTACACATGCTGTGGCACACCCCACTCTAAGTAAATAAATGCAAAAAAAAATCACATTTAATAACCAGAATTAAATGCCACTTAAGGCTTCAGGACACTGGCCATCTGACATCACAGCTCCTCCGCTGCACTCCCGTGGGAAGTTAGACTCTCTGGGGAGGCTCCACAAGCAGCTGAGATAGGTCCAGGAAGCCCAGACAGTGCTGCCTGAAGCAAAGCCCACTGCTACAGATGCCTGCCTCTTCCCAGGCTACAGACTTGGTCCCAGAGAGTACCCACCCTGAGCAAGAGCAGACATGAAGGGCTACAGGATGCTCAGTATTAGGCTGTCTTGAAATCTCCTCTGCTTATACCATCGATTCCAAACTCTTCAGTTCAATTGCAGGCAGATTTTTTTTTTAGGACAAGGGCAAAAATAATACACATTTTTGCCAAAATCACATAAGAATAGTCTCTAGGTCACTTCCAAATATGCTTCACTTCTGAAAGTTCTTGAGCTAGGCCCCTACAGTTCAAACTGCCCTCCACACTGTTTTCTGTGCTCCTACTTGAGTAGATAGATTATTAAGTTGTAATTAAGGCATCTAATCACTGGCGTAGTCCAAAGTCCTATAGTCTTCCACATTCCTTCAACAAACAGCACTGTCAGGCTTGTCACAGCAATACTCCAGTCCGTGGTATATCTTTTTCTCCTGAGACAGGGTTTCTCTGTGTAGCTTTGGCTATTTGAAACTTTCTCTTTAGGTTGTCCTCAAACTCAGAAATCTACTTGCCTCTGCTTCCTGAGCACTGGGATGGAAGTCCTGTGTCACCACAGCCAATCCAGCAGCATTCTTTGTAAATTTTCTGATCTGGACTCTCCCTGTTGCCTCTACCAACTTCCATAGGACCCTCCTATCTGCTCATGGGTAATAACACCTATCTTTTCCTAAAGTCAGGGCATAACTGTAGCCGCCCGCGGCCACACAAACTGGGTTCCTGAGTGGGAGGCTGGAGCTGTATGGGAGGAAATAGAGGGAGAAATAACGATACCAATGCAGATTCTGATCAAGGCCCAAAGAGTCTGAGCTTATCAAAAAAAAAAAAAAAAAAAAAAAAAAAAAAAAAAAAAAAAAAAAAAAAAAAAAAAAAAAAAAAAAAAGCCGGGCGTGGTGGCGCACGCCGGAAGCAGAGGATTTCTGAGTTCGAGGCCAGCCTGGTCTACAAAGTGAGTTCCAGGACAGCCAGGGCTATACAGAGAAACCCTGTCTCAAAAAAAAAAAAAAAAAGAGTCTGAGCTTATAAAGGGGGAAGGCCCATCCCCCGCCATGCCAGGCTCTGATGCTTTGTCGCCAGCCTGTCAGCACTTGTTCTGCCAGAGTTGTTAGCACTTGGTCGCCAGTCACCAGGTTGTCAGTTTATCTCAAGAATGTCTCAGGAAGACAGTTTCAGCCTCTCAGCAGGTAGTGGCATCTTGGAGAAGAGTGCAGATGGCAGAACAATAGACCTATCTAGGGTTGGAAGACTCCACCTTAGGTGGTCTCCTTTCATAGTGGCAGAACAAGTCTGAGCCATCATCCTGCTCAAGGCTGGGGGAGGCTACAATAACGATCACTCATAGCTATCCTCACACAGCAAATTTGAAGCAAGCCTGTGCTACATGAGTCCCTGATACCCCAGTGTTGGGGAATAGTTTTGTGCACTGTGTATTCAGATGCTGGTTTCTATATTCAGGGATTTGGTTGCAGTCTAGCCATGGGTACTGTCATTTCTATGAAACATGTCCTGTCTTAAAGTTGGGTAAAACTTGTTCTCCATCATCTCTGATTGATTACTAAAGAGCTCAGTAGCCAATAGTTTGGTAGTAAAGGAGAGTTGAGGCAGGATTTCTGATCCCAATTTAGAGGGTTCCAGGTAGAGTGGAGAAAGTCAAGGAAAGAAGGTTGCCATGAGAAGGTGGCTTTGAGGAGAAGGCCATGAGGAGGTCGCCATGCAGGACCACTATGAGGACTTAAGTGGAGCAGGAGCAGCCAGGTCATGATTAAGGTGACAGGTAATGGGTCACATGGCTGGGAAGTAGCCAGGCCAGCATAGTCACTTATTCTCTTCTGAGAGCAGGGAATAAAGGTGTATACCACTACTGACTAGCTACACATTTTTTAAAGGATTTTTAAAATTTATAGGCTGGGTGTAGTAGTGCACGCCTTTAATCCCAGCACTCAGGAGGCAGAGGCAGGCAGATTTCTGAGTTCAAGGCTAGCCTGGTCTACAGAGTGAGTTCCAGGACAGCCAGGGCTACACAGAGAAACCCTGTCTCGAAAAACCAAAATATATATATATATATATATATATATATATATATATATATATATATGTATATGTGTGTGTGGGGGGGGTTGTGTGTGGTCTATGACCCTCCTGTGGAGGTCAGAAGACGATGTGCAGGAATTTGTCTTTTCCTCCACATTGGTCCTGGGAGGCCCGCAAGGGTCCAGGTTAGTTGACTCTGTTAGTCTTTTTGTGGAGTTCCTATACTCTTTAGTTCCAGCATTCTTTCCCCCAAACTCTTCCACGAGACTCCCCAAGCTCTGTCTAATGTTTGGCTGTGGGTCTCTGCTTCTATTTCTATCTGCTACTGCATGGAGCTCTTAAAGGACAGTTACTCTAGTCTACTGTCTGCAAGCATAGCAGAGTATCATTAATGGTGTTAGGGATTAATTCTTGCCTATGGGATAGATCTCAAGTTGGGCCAGTCATTGGTTGGCCATTCCCTCTGTCTCTCTTCCATCTTTGTCCCTGCACATCTTGTAGGCAGGACACATTTTGGGTTGAAGTTTTTGTTTTCCACTGGGAGTTCTGCCTGGCTTCAGGATATGGCCACTTCAAGCTCCATATACCCTACTGCTAGGAGTCTCAGCTAAAGTCACCCCCATAGACTCTCTGGTGCCTCCCCATTCTAGGTCTTTGGCACATCCTAGAGATGTTACCCTGCCTGCCTTTATTTCTATTCTCTCTCCCCAGCTCTTCCTATACTTGATCCCCTCCTTCCCCTTTCCATCCCCTCTCCTACACTGTTCCCCCTTCCATCCACCTCTAATGCCTATTTTATTTCCCCTCATGAGTAAGATTCAAGCATTTTCTCTTGGGTTATCTAGGAACTGGATATCATACACTGTCTCCCAAAACACTCTCTATCAGTAACTTCTCTCAATCCTCTGCCATATTCCAGTTACTGATATTAATTACAATCAGAGAAAATGAAGATAGTCACACTCCTAAGATAGAAAAGGGAATTCTCAAGGGAGGTTACATCAAACATTACAAAGACAGAACAAAGAAACCATATTAACTACAGCAAGAGAAAACCACTGCAAAGAGCCATTTTGACACAACCTAAGACACCTGGTAAAAAGAAATGTTAATACAAGAATTGCCTCCATAATTTTAGCATATGAGAATTTCAGTGGCATATTACTATTCCTAATCATTGCTACAGAATAGTCCTGTCCACTATAGGTTGTACTATATACTTCGTCAGGTCAGCGTGGTTGTTGTAAGAAAGGTAAGTGAGCAATTTAGGGGAGCATATCAATAAGCAACATTCCGCTATGGTCTCTGCTTCCGTTCCTGCCTCGTGGTCCTGTTTGATCACCTGTCTTAGCTTCCTATGACAATGGCTGTAAAGTAGAAGATGAAAGACACCATTTCCTCCTCCAACTGCCTTTTGCTTGGTGCTTTCTCACAGCCAGGGAGAAGCAAATATAAACAAATGCATCACAGTAAAAGTGGAATCCTCAGTGTAAACTGTAACTACAAGGAAGCCATAGAATCATCTAGTCTATGTCTATGTATTAATTACATAAAAAGACACCTACAGCTAACCTAGACTGGAATATCCAGCTCTGATACTCTTCATATTTGAAGGAAGAACAGGAATCTTCCTTGGTGACACAAACTAATGAGAAATGAGAAAATGAGAAATCATTATCTCCTGAGTTATGACATGGCGAGATTACCTGGAGATGACAGATATACACTGAGGAGAGAGAGATAAACACCCCAATGGGGCCACGGAAGGATTAAACTATACCATTAGAGCAAAGAAGCAAACGACTGTTAGGCATCTTACAAACACTACAAAATTGACAGGGATTAGCACTCACCCATCAACTTGCATCCTGAATAATGGCCCCAACTCTATGCAAAACCACATAATAATGATAGGAATAAAAAAACAAGACACCATCCCACCCCACACCCAGCTCTCCTCTATCTATCTATCCTCACAGTTCTTACAGTCCTGATGACGTTCTATTCCTTTTGCATCTACACTGCAGGAGACAATGTCTGTATGTGAAGCCACTGAAACCGAAGGCTTAAGGAACATTCCTCCTTCATTCTCAGGAAAGGCATCACCATATTGAAAAGTTAACAATACAGCAGTTGTCATAAATGGTTGAACTTTAGTCATGAAAGAATATGGTAGCCTGAAATATAAAGGCATTCCAGGTGTCCTATGAATATTGATGTTGGCACAGAAGTGGTTTGTCCATCACTACTAAACATTGAGCTACTTGCACAGAAAGGCATTTCTGCTGAGGTTGACATGCAAGCTGCATGCTTGAGCAATTACTTAGTATGTACAAAGTTTCAGGTAAAGCTGTAGCATTTTAAGTTACAGAGAACAAAATCACTGGCTTGATTGTCATTTTAAAGTAAGGAATAATAGGCACTGTTATTGGGGATAGTGCTTTATGAGGCACAGAGAAATATATATATATATACCAGGCTATGATCCATAGCCTATGGACCTACTGAGTGAAGAAAGGTGAGATATAACACTAAACAAAATGAGAAACACCACAAGATGTCTTTATATTTCTACAAAAATAACTAAATATATTCTAGTCAATAAAAATATGCTGAGATGTGAAATCAGTTGTTCTATTTTTCTGTTCTATAAAATCCTGTACAATAAAAGAACTTCTGGAACCATCACGATCCCTGATTTTAAGCTGTACTCCAGAGCAGCAGTAATAAGAACCACTGAGTATTGGTACAGAAACAGACAGGTTGATCAATGGAATCAAATATAAAATACCCAGAAATAAACCCACAAGCCTAAGGACATATGATTTTTAACAAAGAAACCATTGTGGCGCACATATGAAATACATCCATTTGTCAAATTTCATTTCTTTGTGTACCTTTTGGGTTACTCCCTTCAGATAATGGAGTTTGGTTATGAAAGGACATATAAGGCATTTCCTTATTTTTTTTTCTTTGACTTGTTGCCATGTGACAGAAAAATCTCCTTTTAAATCAAGAAGAAGCTAAAAACTAGCATGTGATCTTCTTGAGATGATTCCTCCATGGATTAAAATCTACAATTTAGGCAAAGCCAAGGAGAATTTCATTTTAGGAAAGATTCCTGCTATTAATATTTCTTTTATTATTAATATATATAACTAGGTATTAACCCACCCTGTTGAGCAGATTTCTGCAGAACAACAAAGATGTACTGTATGTATCACATCAGAAATGGTACTATATAGATGAATAAATGATTTCTTAATTCTTGATGATCCTATAAGGATTTCTAAAATTATATTAGCAATTATTAAGCTCTCTTATTATAGGACTGTCATTCAGTCCTTTCTGCTATCAAAACTGCAATGAGAACTCTGTCAGCCTTCAAGTGTCACCAGTTAATTGCTTCTGAGATAGCAAGCAGGCATTTACAACTTGGAGTACATTCCAAGAGGTTGTAAAACAATTAACAAAGGGTCATAAAAAGGGAACTAAGGATTCACTATAGGTGCAAGGATGGAAAATAAAATATTGACTGGGTTTACCTATACAAAACTTCTCCATAACTTAGTCACAGAAGTTATGATTTTTAGCTCTCCATGAACCTATAGAACTAATAACAGATAATGGATGATTAGCCAGATACTTACTCCTACGGATATGCATGTAAACATTCTCTGCTGTAAATTTCTTATTGGATTTATGATTTGAATTTATGTGTAAACTTGTGATGAACTTTTTACCATGTGATCGTGTATTCTAAAAGATGTCTGAGTGCTGGGGACAAAGAGCCAAGACAACCCTCTTTTCCCCTTTTTTTCTTAGAGAACTTTCATAGGAAGCCTTTCAGAACTTAGAAATAAAGGCTAAAATCACTTCTCAAACTGTCCCTTTTTCTTCCTGCAACTTCAACTAGCAGGCTGGGTGTTAAAGCTGAGCAGTTCCTGTGGAAAGGCTACTTAACGCCCTGCTGTTTTTCAATGAGGTGCTAAAACAATTTTCTTGCTTCAGAGGAACTTCAGGCCAGCTACTGAAGCAAAGTGACTTAGACTTAAGATAGGTAAACATTTTATTATACAACAACGCTAAATATCTCATAAGACCAAGTCTTAACTCCCACTGGTGTTCTTCTCCTTCCACTGCCTCAAGAACTAACAAGAAAGAAGAACAGCCAGGGCTGGCCTCCGGCATTACTAATGACACCTTGAACAGGGACTTCTTGAGGTAAGCCCCAAAAATCTGTGTCTCAGAAAAATTAGGATCTCGTCTAGGGCCTAGCTAGCCCACTGATTAGTGAAAATCAGTTTAGGTCAGGCAACTAATCTGACTCTGTGTGGCCTGAAAAGGCAATGCCCCTTCCACCTGAAAAGAAGGCACCCCTATTGGTTGCTGCTAAATATAAAGCTCTAAAATGGAATCTGTGTGTTCAGCCTGCAAGAAGGCATCTAATAGGTAATTGATAAATACATAGCTGCCTGTCATTTTTAGTGGGAGTTTTACTGGCTAGTATTAAGCACTGGCCTGCTATCTGGTACTGACCCTGTAAGTGTAAATAGTCTGTAGCTACCAACAGAGATTCCATCAACTACTGCTACCACTGAATTGAATCAGGATGGGACAAAGTAAAATCTACAGAGAGTTCTTTACAGATGGTATTAAGCATACTCTTAAAGAGAAAGGCATTAAGGTTAGCACTAGCCAGCTGACTACTGTCTTCAGTTTGTACAGTCAATCAGTCCTTGGTTTTCAGAAGGGGTAACTGTAGATGTGGATACATGGGAGAAAGTAGGGATAGATATTAAAAACTGGGTTACAGAGACTGGAGGATTAGGCATGCCCCTTACAGTGTTTGGAATATGCTTAGAAAGGCACTGGTGGATGACAAAAAAGTCATAGGTGCTCAGAAGACATTAGATTCACCTCCTTGTGAGGGCACTCCGTTACCACATTTTCACTCAGGATCTAAGAACAATGTTTATTCCTCTACAGAGAAGTCTGAGAAAAGAGCTCAGGAGAGGGTAGTGACAAATCAGAAGAGGAAAAATGAACATCAGAGGAGGAATCTGACTCAGAAAAGAAATTAACAAAATATCATAGATATAAATGGCCTACCATGCAGCATTTAGATATAAACAATTCCACAAGAACCCCTGAAAAACATAAAAAGAAACGGAAGGGACCTGAGGCTGCCGCATGCCAGCCTCAGCCTCAGCCACAGTTTGTTTGGGGTTTTGTTTTGTTTTTCAAGATAAGGTTTCTCTGTGTAGCCCTGGATGTCCTGGAACTCACTCTGTAGACAAGGCTGGCCTCGAACCCAGAAATCCGCCTGCCTTTAAAATTGTTTTGTTTTTGTTTTAACAGGGAGAATCTTTAGGTATGGAAAATAACAAAAAGGACTAGGATTGCTTACGGGAACCTTTGCAATTTAAATTGCTTGGGACTCCTCCTGATTGGTTTAAAACAACCAGAGCCAGAGGCAGGCAGATTTCTGAGTTCGAGGCCAGCCTGGTGTACAAAGTGAGTTCCAGGACAGCCAAGGGCTATACAGAGAAACCCTGTCTCGAAAAAACAAAAAAAAAACAAAACAAAAAAAAACAACCAGAGCCTGCCTAACTAAAGATGGATTTTAACTGTGGATGGATATATATATATATATATATATATATATATATATATATATATATATATATATGGACTTGGCTCAAAAAGAGTTATCTAAGATGTCTGAAAAAAAGGGGGGGAATGAAAGAGTTAACATGTGAAATGCTTATGGGAATTGGGGAATGGTTTGAAGAAACAACTCAACAACAACAACAAAAAATAACAGAGGGAGAGAGACTTGGCACCAGGTCAGGCATGAACATTTGAAACTTTTCAAATTCCAAAATTTGAAATATCTCCAGATATCTTATTTGACTACAATATTATAAAACTTTAAATCAACAACAAACAAATCTCTAGCAATTAAACCATTTCATGAGAACTGAAGAACATATTACTAATGATGAATGATTTTAAAAAAAAAGAAATCAAAATTATATGACCTGTTCGAAACAGATTTAAATACAAGTGTAATACAAATCCCGAGACACGTTAGTATACATCCTAGAAATCTAAAGCTCTAAATACATAAGGTTTAAAGACCAGAGAGAGCACAAATAAATGACTTCAAAATGTAATTCAGGAGTTTTTAATAACAACAATAATCCAAACCCAAATTTAGTAGACAGCAAAAAAAAAAAAAAAAAAAAAAAAAAAAAAAAAATTCAAAGCAGAAATTGATAAAATTGAAGCAGAGAAAAAGAATCAATTGTTGTTATATTAAACATCAAGAAAATCTGGGCCCAAATAACCAAAAGAAAGAAAGGAGGGAGGGAGGGAGGGAGGGAGGGAGGGAGGGAGGGGGGGAGGGAAAGAGGGAGAGGCCAGTGGATAGATACAGTGACAGATGAATGGACAGAAAGAAGGAAAGAAAAAAAAGAGGGATAGAGGTAGGGTGGGGGAAAAGAGAGAGAGAGAGAGAGAGATCAGGCTACCTTAACTATTAAAGATCTTAAAGAAATTTTCCTCACACAAGAAACCTCCATATAGCAAATGGAGCCAATGACAATAGTTATTGTCTTTTAAATACTAAAGACAAAGCCCTTTTAAAAACCGCTTCACTGTTTTATAACTATTTCATGATTCTAGACCCAATTTGCAGAATTACAAGTCTTGCTTCAATTTAGAAACTGCACTTTCTCTATAGAACATGTTCAAGTTTAGTCTATGCTTCATGGTCCTATGCATGAAGGTAAGGATTAAATTAGTTCCTTGGCAAAAAGTTGCTTTTTCTACAAGGGCAACTCAGCAAAATCTTACAGCACTCAGTTAAACTGCTCCTGCATCTCTGCTAGCTCCTCTTGGGAGTTAATACCTGATAAACCTGAGTCTTTGTGATTTAAAACAAATGGTGCATCTGTCCTGCCTTTTGGAAAGTTAGCCTTTATTCTTGTATGTGTGGACACTTAGTTCTTTCCTTTGCCTAACCTGGGAAAACTTTTATGATACAGCATTTGTTTCATTATTTTATAATCTTGGATATGCCAAGGGCTTTTAAAAATCAGACAATACCCTTGAAGTAAAAAAGCTTTTTAAAAATTGGTGTTTGACTCTTAATTTCTCATACTCCACTGACATTCCATACAATTCAGAGACATGCTATTATGAAATGAGCTA
The DNA here is from genome assembly GCA_902729485.2 of Mus minutoides. Lineage (NCBI taxonomy): Eukaryota > Metazoa > Chordata > Mammalia > Rodentia > Muridae > Mus > Mus minutoides. The sequence continues at coordinate 1,721,556 of LR753336.1, read as the reverse complement.
ATCAGACCTTAAAAGACACACAGATAAATTACAAACTGAGATCACAATGACTCATCCCTGAAGTGGGTTTGGCTTAATGCTGCTTGTGTTATGTTAATTTTGGACTCCAAAACTGCTTACACGAGTATCTGCACATAAGACACGGAAGGACCTTGCCCTCAGTTTGTTCTGATTGGTAAATAAAGATCCCAGCAGCCAATGGCTAGGCAGGATGGGCGGGACTTTTAGGATCCTAGGGCTTAGGAAAGAGAAGGGAGGGAAGAAGCAGAATCTCTTTGGAGGGGTATAGGATGGACCAGCCTTGTCAAAATCAGGGGAAGTGGCCCTAGTGGCCACTTTCCCTGATTGGGTCCAGGGGAGCAGAGATGAAATATGGATTTTAAAGGATGTCAAAACTCTGGAATTCTGGAGGGTAGTGTTTTCTAGCCTCAGGAAGGAATAAAAGTGCCCAGCCTTTGAGCCAGCCAAGGCATATCAAAATTAACTAGTATGTGCATGCATCTTTCATTTCTGAATCCAGAGAGCTTTTGGGCAGATGTGCATGTGCAAGCTGTCGGAAGCACAGAGCAGTTTAACTAATTCATGCCACTCATACTGTTATCATAGGACAAAAAATAAGTCCCCCTTTATCTCAAGGCTCTAATAAAGACCTACTAACTGGACAATAAAAAAGACTAGATGCTTTTTCAGAAGAAGTACTGTTTATGTATTTATAGGACCCTATAGATACCAGACCACTTGATTGTGCCACATCTTCTCCATGGACAGAGACTCCGATACCTGCCACTTCCTTCATGACCACTTTAGCCATCATCATCTGGAGATTCTCCACCCATGCCAGAGACCCCATCAAAAGAAGATACTGCAGACATGGTCCCTGGTTGCATCTGATTGGACTTCTAATTCTATATCCAGGGGATATAGGGGATACAAAATTGTTAAATATAAATCTACATGTATCATTTATCAGAATGCTATTTGACTGATTATATAATTCATGTGTCATAATGCTTTTCTCATTGTATACTAGCTAACTTAAATTTTGTTTACAATTATTTTCTACAGACTTGATATAATGCTCCTGCTATGTTCACATTGAAACGGACTGTTATTCGGAAGTGTGAGGCCTGATGAGGCCCTTGCCATACTGCCGACGTCTGTAGAGTTTCTCTCCTGTGTGAACCTTCCGGTGAGCACTAAGCCCTGAGCTCCAGATGAACTCCTTCCCACACTCCTCACACTTGAACGGCTTCTCCCCAGTGTGAATTCTCTTATGAACTTGGAGTCCAGACTTCTGGCTGAAAGCTTTCCCACACCTGTCACATTTGTAGGGCTTCTCCCCAGTGTGCACTCTCTGGTGGGACTGGAGGTGTGAGACCTGACTGAACCGCTTCTGGCACTCATTGCATTGGAAGGGCTTCTCGCCAGTGTGAACTCTCTGATGAGTCCGTAGACTTGAGGCAAGACTGAAGCCTTTCCCACAGTCCTTGCACTCATAGGGTTTCTCTCCCGTGTGGACTCTCCGGTGAGCGATAAGCCCAGAATTCAAGCTGAATTCCTTCCCACACTCCTCACACTTGAAAGGCTTCTCCCCAGTATGAATTCTCTGATGGATTTGGAGACCAGACCTCTGGCCAAAGGCTTTCCCACACGTGTCACATTTGAAGGGCTTCTCCCCTGTGTGAACCCTCTGGTGGGCATGGAGGTTCCAGGCCTGACTGAATCGCTTCTGGCATGCATTGCATTTGAATGGCTTCTTGCCAGTTTCAACTCTTTGATGAGCCTGTAGCCCAGAGACAAGACTGAACCCCTTCCCACACTCCTCACATTTATAGGGTTTCTCTCCTGTGTGCACTCTCTGGTGGGTGTGAAGGTTCGAGCTGCAGCTGAAGCGTTTGCCACAGTCTCCACACTTATATGGCTTCTGATCTGTGTGAATTCTCTCGTGGGCCTGAAAGTGTGACAACTGAGTGAAGCCTTTCTCACACACATCACACTTGTAAGGTTTCTCTCCAGTGTGCACGCGGCAGTGGATGTTGAGATCCGTGCTACAGCTGAAGCCCTTCCCACAGCTGTCACACTGATAGGGCTTGTCCCCTGTGTGCACTCTCTGATGAGTCTGAAGGTATGAGATCCGACTGAAGCCCTTTCCACACACACTGCAACAAAATGGCTTCTCTCCTGTATGGACCTGCTGGTGGCTTTGGAAGCTTGAGGCTGAACTGAAACCCTTACCACACTCTTCACATTTATATGGCTTCTCTCCTGTGTGGACCCGCTGATGGCTGTGGAAGCTGCATCTCAAGCTAAAGGGCTTCCCATAGTCACAGGTGGACAGTTTGTTCTTAGTGTGGACTTTCTGGTGGATGTGAAAGTTCGAGATACAGCTGAACCGTTTGCCACAGTTGCCGCACTTATATGGCTTCCCTCCTGTGTGAATTCTCTTGTGAGCCTGGAGTTGTGAACACTGCATGAAGCCCTTCTTACACACTTTACATTTATAAGGTTTCTCTCTAGTGTGTACTTGGCAGTGGATGTTGAGATCAGAGCTGTGACTGAAGCTTTTTCCACAGCTATTGCCCCTGTAGGGCTTCTCTCCTGTGTGCATTCTCTGGTGAGTCTGAAGTGCTGAGCTTTGACTGAAACCTTTGCCACACGCTTGACACCTGTAGTGCTTTCTTCCTGGATGAACGTTTTGTTGAACTGGTACACTGAAGCTTTGCCTGATGTCCTCCTGTGTGCTACTTACAGGAGACTGCTGAGCCAACAGCTGGGGCTTGGTTTTCATCAGAGTCTGCAGACAGTTTTTCTGATGGTTCTGTCTTTTCCTAAGACGTCTTTTACTCCAAGAACCCTGGGCTCTCCCAGACAGAAATTCCTGATTTTCAGTAATGCTGGAATGGGCATTTGTCAGATCGTCAAGAGAACTGTCATCCTCAGAAGCCTGGGGAGGCTCTTCTGATACCCTGTGGCAGGAGGAGTGGCACTGCTCCAATGAGTGAGAACACTTTCCCTGAGTGTTGATTACAGCTTCTGGAGCTCTGGCTAGTTTGTTGATATTATGGCTTTTAATTCCCCAGCAGAGAAGCTTCCCCAGTGAAAGGCACCTTAATCCTGTTGCATCGACAATCTCCGTCTTATTTGGACTCTGGCTTCCTGAAAGAACAAATAATAGAAGGTAATACCAGCAAGGATGGGGGCATTATTTCTCTCTGGAAACATTAACTAGAGACCAGCATCAAAGATGAACATACAAGAGTTCTGAAGAAGAAAGATCTACAGCCAACAGAATGCACATCCGAGAGCCATCCACAACTGACCATGAGACTGTAGGGAGCAGAGAAAACCAGACCTGCCTGGTCCTAACCTGACTCATCCAAGTTATGAGGTGGTTGTATTACCTGTCTGGGACAAGGACATAAAAGAGGAGTTGTGGAAACTCCCTAAAACTAAGGAAAGCCACCAAGGCCAGATGTGTGTCAGGGGTGTCCCTGCATGGAGGCCCTGAGAAGCCATTGTGTGAAGCTATGAAGGTGAAGCCTGGATTGCCTTGTAAACCCCAAGAGGTTAGAGATGCCAGAGGAATGGAATACCTCCAAGGAAAGCCACTAACAGGGAGGGGAACCAGCCCAAGGGAAAGAAGTGTGTTGCATTCAACAGAGCTGGAAGGAGTTGGGGAGCTGCAGGGTGCTGTGACATCACAGAGATGCACAGTTTGGAATTTGCTCTCATGGTTTCTGTTCTTGCTTACGATCAGTATTTCCTCACTGGACTCTGTGGGGAGCGGGCGTGGCCACATGGGCCAAAGATGGCGCCTGGCTTTATGCCAAGCCCTGTGACCTCGCTTGTTTATCCCAGTCTCAGTCATGCGCAGTAAAAGCAGCGCGTGTAACTCATTGGAGAGATTAGTGCAACATCTCTCGATACCATTCTATCAGCCAATCCTGCATGCTGACTTGAATGTGTGCATCTATGATTGGGTGGTGTGAGGTGGTGTGAGTGAATGGAAGTATAAATAGAGGGCAGCCCCAGATGAGGCAGACCAGAGGGGCCAGAGACTAGCATAGCAGAGAGAGACCAGATGAGGAGACCGGAACAGTGTTAGAGAGTGCCAGCAGCTTTAGGCCAGAGAGCAGCAGATGAGGAGAGCAGCACCAGCGTTAGCCAGCCAGCGTAGGAGAGAGCAGAGTGAGTGAGTGAACGGCTGCAGCTGTGAAACCTGAGAGAGAGAGAGAAGCAGAATAAAGCAGAAGCTGCGAAGGCAAGCTGCTTGAAACCACCTTGGTGTCCCCTGTCGATTATTCCCACCATCTCTGCTGGTCAGAGGCATGTGGGCGCGCGGCAGGACTCCCTTTCCTCCCTTTTACAATGGCATAGTCTGTGGCACTGTATGAGGGATTCTGTGATCTGCTTTTGATTTTGATTTTACAGGGGGTTACAGTTAAGCGATTGCATGAGTCTCACAAGAGAACTTGAACTTTGAACTTCGAAATAATGCTGAGACTGTGATAGACTCTGGGGGCTTTTGTGGTTGGACTGAATGCATTTGTGCACTATGCTATGGCTCCAAGCCTATGGGGGCCAAGGAGCGGAATGTGGTTGTGTAGATAGGTATGGCCTCCATAGACTCATGTTAAAAAGTGGCAAGCCTCGAAGGTGTGGCCTTGTAAGATGAAGGTTGTCACTGGGGTGGGCTTTGTAGTTTTAAATACTCTAGCCAGGCCCAGTATCTCTCTCTTCCTGCTGCCTACATATATGGATGTAAAACTCTCTGCTACTATGTCTGCCTGAATGCTGCTATGCTCCCCACCTCAGAAACAGTAAACAAACCCCAATTAACTGCTTTCTTTTATGGTCATGGCATTAACTAAGACATAGCCATAAATACACATACACACACACACACACACACACACACACATAAGAAAGGTTAAAATATATATATATTTAAAGCACAACATCTATATGTAAAATGCAGTTTTAAAAAATAAAGTGGAAGCTGGAAAAGTGGTTCAGCCATACAGCACTGGATGCTTTTCCAGAGGACCCAGAGTGGGTTCATAGCACCTTCATGGTAGCTCACAACCATCTATAACTCCAGTTCCAGGGGATCTAATGCCCTCTTCTGGCCTCTGTCGGCATCATGAGTGAATGTGGCACAGACACACATGCAGACAAAACACTCACATGTACATAAAATACAAAATAAGTAAACCTAAAAGGGAAGCAGTGGAGTACAACAAACACATGGATGTGAACTTCTGACATCACCAAGGACACAGGGCCCCGTCCTCACCCACTGCCAGGAGGTTCCTGAAGTTCTCCAGCATCACATCGTGGTACAGCTTCTTCTGAGCAGCATCCAGCAGCCTCAGCTCCTCCTCACTGAAGACCACGGCCACGTCCCTGAATGTCACTGCCTCCTGTGACAGCAAACACATGCCACCTCACTTTCACACCCCATGTTACTAGGACCTGAGCAACTGTTTATACAGTGTCTGTTGTCTCAGTTACAGCTTCTACTGCTGGGACAAAACACCGTGACCAAAAGGCAAGTTGGGAAGAAAGAGTTTATCTATTAGGCTTCCATATTCTTGTTCATTATTGAAGGAAGTCAGAATGGTAACTCCAAAAGGGCTGGGCCCTGGAGGATAGAGGTGATGCAGAGGTTATGGAGAGGTGCTGCTTACTGGCTTGCTAAGCCTGCTTTCTTATAGAATCCAGAACCCTCAGCCCAGGGATGGCACCATCCACAGTGGGCTGGGCCCTCCCACATTACTCACTAATTAAGAAAATGCCCTATAGCTGGATCCTATGGAGGCATTTCCTTAACTGAGGCTTCTTCCTCTCTGATGACTCTGTCTGGTGTTAACTTGACACACATCACCAGCCAGGACACCTATTCACCCATTTCCATGGCTACAGAGAAGGATAAGAGGCAAAAAGAAAAAATGCTGTGCAAGGAACTTGGTGTTATTTCCACAGCTAGGTCACTAGGTCCAGGACATTAACTGGGAAGTCACGGATTTCAGAATTGGACAGCACCAACTCGTCAGGAGTAATGTGCTGACTTGGCACTGGAGACAGCTGGCAATGCCCAGCTCCTCTTATACCCATGATGCCCAGCTCCTCTTATACCCATGATGCCCACATACTCTTTTGTAGTACAGCTCAGGTATTTTCATACCCAAATCCAAAATGCTCTGAAACCATTTCATGAGTGATGGCATCCTTTAAAGTTTTTGTGTCGAGCAAGATTATGAATTTCAGATTCAGAATCCTTTATTAGTAAAGTCTATGCAAATATTCCCAAATCAAAAAAAATCTCCAACTTATGAAATACTTGTGTGTTCAGAAATATCTGGTGGATGGCACTCAAGTCTGAATCACTCATTAGGTCCTGAGGCCTGTCAATCTAACAGGCTATACTGGCTGATTTTGTGTCAATTTCATACAAGCTAGTGTTATCTAAAAGGAGGGACCCTCAATTACGAAAATACCTCCTAAACTGAGTGACAGTGGTGCACCTCTTTAATCTCAGCACTTGGGAAGAAGAGGCAGACTGTTCTCTGTGGATTTGAAGCCAGGCTAGTCTACAGAGTTCAAGAACAGCCAGGACTATATAGAGAAACACTGTCTCAAAAAACCAACAAAAAAAGAAAATGCCTCCATAGGATCTAGATATAAGTATTTTCTTAATTAGTGATTGATGGGGGAGGCCCCAACCCATTGTAGGTGGGGCCATTGCTGGGCTGGCAGTCCTAGGTTCTATAAGAAAGCAGGCTGAGCAAGCCATGAGGAACAAGTCAGTAAGCAGCACTCCTCTATGGCCTCTGCATCAGCTCCTGACTCCAGGTTTCTGCTCCGTTTGAGTTCCTGTCCAGAATTCCTTCAAGGATGAACAGCAATATAGAAGTGTAAGGCAAATAAATCCTTTCCTCCCCAACGTGCTTTTTTGGTCATGGTGTTTGTTGCAGCAATAAAAAGACTAAGGCAGACTGTGGTTGGGCCAAGGCTTTAATCCCAGCATTCAGCAGGCAGAGGCTGGAGGATTTCTAAGTTCCAGGCCAGCCTGGTTTACACAGTGAGTTCCAGGGAAGCTTATGCTACACAGACAAACTATCTTGCGGGTTCAGGGGAGAGAAAAAGGAAACCTTAAGTAAGATATCAGCCTTCAGAAACCTTCTGGAAGAGACATGCAGCTCATTCCGTGCTCTCAGGAACACATCTCTGCCAATAGTAGCTGCATTCAGGGACAAGTTTGTGAACATTGGCTCTGTAAAGCTTAAGGACCTTGGTTCACACTTTAAGGCTGTGGCCTGATGTGCTTGGGCAACTACCATCTGCATAACAGTACCTCCAAACCAATGTGCCTGAAGGGATTAAATGAGACCACAGAAAGGACCTAGAACACTGGATGATATGCATTAAGCATCCAATATGTCCCCAACAACACTATCATTATTGTCTGTATTAAGCCAATCATGGCCACAGAGTGTTCCATAAAGGCTGCACTCTGTGTGTGTGTGTGTGTGTGTGTGTGTGTGTGTGTGTGAGAGAGAGAGAGAGAGAGAGAGAGAGAGAGAGAGAGAGAGATTCACCATACATATACATACAATAAATGCAAAAAATTTCATTCAGGAAAGTTCAGAAAACTGCCATTTTTAGTCACTTACCAAATTACTCCCCCAAATTTTTAAAAGTGTGCAGTTTAGATCAGAATACAGAAAAGCAGGGATACTTGCTGCCCAGAAATTACCTGGGAAAATCACCACTGTTGTTAGCAAAACAAGCATCTACTCCCTGCAGCTGAGGGTACTGTGTTGCTGGAGAGCTTGGCTGAACACCATGTAAAATACCCCTTTGCATTAGTATTCATGTTGCAGTTTCCTGAATCATGGCTCCTGGGTGCTCAGAGGTGGCTAATAAATGAGCAGAGTTTCTGGGATGCTGGTGTGTCTCCATCAGAGCACACAGCTTGTCTGTACATGTGTCTGTGCGTCTGTCGTTTCTTCATTCCTTCATCACCCAAGTTGGGTCCACCACAGAAGCCGTACACTCTCCATGGTTGTTCAGGAAATGAATGCTCAGGATGCCCCGTGCAGGAAATGAGGGTGAGCAGAGGTCTGTGTGTGTGTGCACACATGTCTGCATGCATGTATGTATATTTATGTATAGCATGTAGAGGTTAGAGGACAATCTCTGGTGCCCTTCCTCAGGTACTAACCACCTTTTTGGTTGCTGTTGTTTTAGAGTTAGGGTCTTTCTGTGGCTTAGAACTTGCCAAAAAAGGTGACCTTGGCATGGTTACAACTCCCTCATATCATCATCATGCAAAATTTTAAAGTGAAAAAATTCATAAGTCACATGAATAGGAAAGACTTGTACTTATTTGCAGAATAAAACTAGGCAAACCTTGGAAAATGATGTCACCTTTAAAATATAAGTAAATTTGATGGTTTTTTAAATGTCTGTATGTCTGTGTGCATATACGTGTGCAGGTCCCTGGGAGGCTAGGAAAGGACACCCTGGAGCTGGAGTTTCAAGCAGTTGTAAGCTATCAGATGTGGGTGCTCGGAACCAAACTGCCCTTAACTACTGAGCCGTCTCTCCAGCCCACTTTCTCTAGTTCAGCTTATTTTACTCATCCTTTCACACTTTCCCATGTGCAGTGCACTTTGAGCACATGTCCCCAATGTCCTCTCTTATCCCTCCTCCTTCCAGACCTTTCTTCTCAGCAACTTCCCCTCTTCCTTCATGCAGTTCAGAGAGGCTCAGCTGCAGAGCACTTGCCCAGCATGCAGGGGTCCTGTTTCCAACCCCTAGCACTGTGGGGAATGGGGGAAGCAACCCCACTTACCTGTAACTTGGTCATTGTTCTCTTCTCTTTGAGATAAGGCAGAGCTCTAGGAAGCAAGCTGGGGGGGGGGCGGGGGGAGGGAGGAAGGGCTTCGTGAGAACATTGCTAGGACAGTTGGTCGACCTGGCTTCCTCAGTTTCTCCATCAGCCCCAAGTGATGTGCTGGCTGACCAGGCTTTCAAACCTACTTCCTACTGATCGGTAGTGTAAGCCTCCGGGTTACCAGACTCACTCACCACATTCTCTATTTCCGGCAGCTTCAGGGGTGCTGGGCACCCTTACCTTTACAAGGCTTCCTGTGGTGATGGGTTTCCCAGAAAAAAACAAATGTTTAAGAAGCCCAGAAATCTGGTGCATGCTGTGTCTTGACTGACCACCACTCTCAGAAGGGTCAGTCAATTGTGACAGCTATCTATCATATTATTGTTTCCATACACGGGAGTGAAATTATCCCTCTGTCTTGCTGTAAAAGGCTTAATTACTAGTAATCATTGCTCATTTGCAAGAACCTCCACAAAGTCTCTTTTCCCACGTGCATAAAGATAACGACCTATAAAAACCTAAAGCTTAGCAGGTAAAGGCGACTGAAACTGATCCGCTGAGTCTCTGGACCCCACACAGTGGAAGAAGAGTCTGGACTTCCAAAAGTTGCCTTTTGATCTCGTCAGTATACAAGCTGTGGCACAGCTCTCTAAGTAAGTAAATCATATTATATCGCATCTCATCGCATCACCAGATCACATCACATTACAACCAGAGTTGCATACTACTTAAGGCTTTAGGGCACTGGCCATCTGTTATCACCGTTCCTCTGATAGACTCCAGTGGAAAGCTAGACTCTCCCTGGGACTCCACAAACAGCTGGGTCCAGAAACCCTGAGCAGCGCCACTTCAGGCAGAGCCCAGATAGAGAGGAGTGCCCCCCCCCTACCCCTCCACCTCTCACTTCTCCCCAGCTGCGGACTCCGTCCCCGAGGAGACATACCAGGAGCAAAAACGTACGAGGCCACAGCAAAGCTCCAGGATCTCACTTCACCTGAAGTACCACCAGGCCGCCGTGGCTTGCGGAAGTGGAAGCGACTTTGGCAGCCTCTGGAGCGGGAATTACCATTCCCAGAATTCCTCAGTGGAAGTGCCTAGCTCTGGTGCTCTTTTGGGACTACATTTCCCAGAATGCTAAAGTTTGGTTAAACTCCTTGCTGTTTTAACTATAGTTAGGTAGTTAGGTCCCTGGATATAGCTTTTTGGGAGCTTGTTCTCCTGAGTTGCTTTTCGGGATTTGGGCTTTTTTTTTTCTCCCCATTTGTAAAATGCCATGAAAGACAACTGTAGATAAGTTGGTGGTGGTGGTCGCTTTTTTTCTTTCCCCCTCCCACCCCTCGCCCCGCCCCCCGCCCCAGACAGAGATTCTCTGTGTAGCCTGGGCTGTCCTGGAACTGCCTCTCTAATCCAGGCTGGCATCGAACTCATAGACCTCCCTGCCTCTGCCTCCCAAGTGCTGGTATTAAGGGCATGGGGCCACCACGCCCTGCTGTGGATACTTTTTAAAACATTGAAGTCCCATTGTTGTGATTATAATAAGATATAGAGGTATAAGAATATGTTCTATGGGGGTGTGGTGTGGGGAAGGGGGTGCCTCAGCGAGCCCAAGCCAAGGCATCCCTTCTCTTGGAGGGACCAGTCACATGACGAGTTAAGAGAGTAGTAGAGGCAGAGAAGGGCAGAGAGAAGGAGAGAGTAGAGAAGTAGAGGCCGGCCATGACCATGTGGAGAGAGAAGAGGGAAGGAAATGGGGAGAGGGGGAGCAAGAGGGCAAGAGGCAAGGGAAAGAGGCAAGAGTAGGAGAGTGAGAAAGGAGGAGGGGCAAGCAGCCCTTTTTCTAGTGGGCTAGGCCTACCTGGCTGTTGCCAGGGAACTGGGGAGGAGCACACCTGGCTGTTGCCAGGTAACTGTGGGGGTGGAGTTTAGACAGAATACCAACACCCAGATTATCTTGAATGATAAAAGCTAAAACTTCAGCTGTGAAGCTATAGGAGTATGATTGAACAGCAGAGTCAGAATCCCTTCACAGACTCCCTGTGAGGTGTGAGGGGACACCTGCCTAGAATCTTCTAGAGAGGGGCTGGGAAAGTGACCTGGTGGTAGAATACAGACTATTTTTGTCACTGTTAAGTTGCTGTGAAGAAACACCATGACTAAGGCAACTCTTAAAATAGAGAGCTTTTATTTGAGGGCTTGTTTATCATCACAGCAGGAAGCATGGCACCAGGCTATGAAGAAACATTCAAATATTTCAACTTTGGGCAGAGGCTACTGTTATCCAAACCACCACACTCCACTCCCTAGTCCCCATAGGGTTATAGATATAACATATGGCCAGCAAAAGTGCTTGGCAGATAAAGACATTTGCCCAACCAAGTTCAAGGACCTGGGTTCAATCCTTGAAACACACATAGTGGAAAGAGGGAACTGACCCCTATAAATTTCCTTTGACCTCCACCAAAGTTGCTGTAGCACACTTATGTACTCACACACACACACACACACACACAATTAGCTAATTAATTTGTTAATTAATTAATTAATACAAATAAGCTACTACAAATTATAAGAAGATTATTACTTTGTCTCCGTTTCACTGAAAATCCACTTCAGATCCTACCATGCTGCAGTAACTATGTTAATAGGCCTCTTGCCCAAAGGACTGTTCAACTCAGTGTCACACTCTCATTCCCACTCCCTCCCTAAAACATAACGAAAGCATGTCCATTCTCCATGGATGGTTGCAGGAATCCCGAGTCTCGGCATCTGCTGTAAACCGTAGCTCAGGTTATTGGTGTATGTACATAACCGTGTGCCAAGAGAGAGGAGTATAAACTCTATTTAATCTACTGGTACACACCCATTCAATTCTTTTAAAAACCAGATTCGTGTGTGTGTGTGTGTGTGTGTGTGTGTGTGTGTGTATGAGAGAGAGAAAGAGAGAGAGAGAGAGAGCGAGTGAGCACAAAAGGGTATCAGGTCCCGTGGGGCTGGAATTATAGTCAGTCAACTTGACACTAATAGGGAGGAGAACGCCTCAACTACAAAGATGCCTCCATGAGACTGGTCTGTAGGCAATTTTATGAGGCATTTATCTTTATTAATGACTGGTGTAGGAGAGCCCCACTCGCTGTGGATGCTGCTATCCCTGGGCAAATGCTCCTAGGTTGTACAAAATAGCAAGCTTAGTAGGCAGGCATCTCTCAGGAGGTGGAGGTAGGAGGATCTCAGTACATTTGAGTCCAGCCTCGTCTACATAGTGAGTTCCAGGACAGCCAGTGCTACATAGTAAGATCCCACATGAAAAGACAAAGAAACAAAGAAACAAACACCTACCAAGCCATGGACGGCAAGCCTGTTGGCAGTGTTCCTCCATGGTTCCAGCTTCAATGCCTACTCTGGCTTCTCTCAGTGACTGACTGTGTTTGGCAGGAATAATCCAAATAAACCCTTTTGCTCCCAAATTGATTTTGCTTAGTGTTTTATCACAGTAACAGAAGCCAATCTAGAACAGGGAGTTTCCTCCTACTTTTGGAAATGTTTTCAGTGTAGTGATGGTTTTTGGCTGCACTACTTCCTGGCAGATCACACCCATGCACCCACCCAGGGGCTATCTTGGATCCACGAATGAAAGACACATATTAGCTTATTTTTAAAATGCCTTGGCTACCTCAAAGGCTGGACACACTTAAATCTTTCTCTGCTACCCCAGTCCTAGCAGGGAAGTAGCCACTGGCCACTTACCCGAAATCTCATATAGCTAGTTGGCTTTATTTCCTGCTGCTCCTGTGTCCTATCCTTCTTCATGGAGATTCTATCCATTCCTCAACTCTAATGGTCCCGCCCCCATGCTCAGCCATTGGCTGTTGGCATTGTAATTGATTAATCAAAATAAATAAATAAATAAATAGACAAATAAATAAATAAATAAATAAATAAATAAATAAATAACCAATTGGGAAGAAGGACCTTTAGGGTTTGGATACACAAATTCCTGACTGAATCAAAGCTGCAGACCAGTCCTCTAGGCAGGCAGACACCAGACACAAATTATCAGCTTCAGTCCAGTTCTCTTAGCAAGCAGACACCAGTTCAAGCCTAAAGAAACCACCAGGCTCACCAACCAGCCTGAGGCAGGGCTGCTGAAATGGCAAGCTGTCACAGGAACTTCATGAGCAGTTCTTGAGCGAGTTTCTCTCAGTGGCTACGTTATCACAAGTTGAGCTCAATAATGCTATATAAGGTGAACCAATACGTCCAAGCCTTTAACAAAGAATAGCGAGGCAGAGAAAACCAAACCAAAGCTCAGTGCTTGTCTCTCCCTGTCTGTGGGGTCATCTTTATACTCCTTCCTCCAACATCCTTTTACATGTCTGCTATATCAAACCATCCCCTCCCCTGTGTCTGCTTCAGGAAAACAGTCTTTCACGTGTTTGCTTTAGCAAGACATCCTTTCACCTGTGTGGCCCAGCAAAACATCATTTGACATAAATGGCTTTCCAAAGAACTAGAAGTTTCCACTTCACCTGTGTTCATGAAAGTGCTGATAAAGTTCATTCAGTGGCGGTCAGGGTAGTTGACAGAAGTTTAATGGCTGTGCTAATCTTTTGTTTCTTTTTATGAAGTGAAGACTAGCAAAGACCTGCGAAGCATTGCGCATCATCCTCTCACTGTCTGTGAGGTTTATAATCTCTCTAAACATCACATGCCATCCAAGTGTCTTTTGTTAGCAAAACATCACATGTCCCCTCACAAGACAGCTTTCAGCAAAACACCATGAGACACAATTGAGTTTCTAAAGAAACAAGAAAGTTCCACTTCAATCACTTGGTCAGGGAAAAGAAAGAAAGAAAGAAAGAAAGAAAGAAAGAAAGAAAGAAAGAAAGAAAGAAAGAAAGAAAGAAAAGACTTTCTGGGGCTGGAGAGATGGCTCAGTAGTTAAGAGTTCTGACTGTTCTTCCAGAGGTCCTGAGTTCAGTTCTCAGCAACCACATGGTGGCTCATAACCATCTGTAATGGGTTCCAATGCCCTCTTTTGGTGTGTCTGAAGACAGCTACAGTGTACTCACATACATAAAATAAAATAAATAGTTCCTTTAAAAAGAAGAAAAGAAATTAAAGACTTTCTAGAATTCAGTGAAAATGAAGGCACAGCATACCCAAACTTATGGGACACAATGAAAGCAGTGCTAAGAGAAACGTTCATAGCACTAAGTGCCTGTATAAAGACACTGGAGAGATCTCATACAAGCAACTTAACAGCACACCTGAAAACTCTAGAACAAAAAGAAACATACACAACAAAGAGATGTAGACTGCAGGAAATTGATTTCTAAATCAATCATTTAGAAACATAGAGAACAATACAAAGAATCAACAAAACCAAGAGCTGGTTCTTTGAGAAGATCAAAAAGATAGACAAACCCTTAGCCAAACTAACAAGAAGCAGAGACAATATCCAAATTAACAAAATCAGAAATGAAAAGGAAGACATAACAGAAACTGAGGAAATTTAAAAAAATCATTGGGCTTACTTCAAACACCTGTACTCCACAAAATTTGAAAACCTAAACAAAATAGATGATTTTCTGGACACACACCACTTACCAAAGTTAAATCAAAATCACATAAACTATCTAAATAGTCCTATAACCCTTAAAGAAATAGAAAGTCATTAAAAGTCTCCCAACCAACCAACCAACCAAACAAACAAACAAACAAAAAAACCTAGGGGCAGATTGTTTTAGAGCAGAATTCTACGCAACTTTCTTTTCTTTTTCTTTTTCTTTTCCTTGTTTTGTTTTGTTTTGTTTTTCGAGACAGGGTTTCTCTGTGTTGCCGACTGTCCTGGAACTCACTTTGTAGATCAGGCTGGCCTCGAACTCAGAAATCCGCCTGCCTCTGCCTCCCAAGTGCTGGGATTAAAGGTATGCGCCACCATGCCCAGCTCTACCCAACTTTCAAAGAAGAGCTGACAAGAACACTCCTGAAACTATTCCACAAAATAGAAACAGAAGGAACACTGCCAAACTCATTCTATGAGGCCACAGTGAAGTGGAAACTTCTGGTTTGTTTGGAAAATCAGTTAAGTCAAATGATATTTTGCTGAAGCAGACACAGGTGAAAGGATGGTCTTCTTAAAGCAGACGAGTGAACAGACACATGATGAAGGAATATAAATATGACCCACACAGACTGTGGCAGGGGGGCATTGGTTTGGTTTGCTCTTCCTCCCTATTCTTCGCTAACAGCACACAAGTATTCCATATGTAAGTTCCAACTTACATAGCATTGTTGAGCTCCACTTGTGGTACCACGGCCATTGAGAGAAACTCGTCAAAGAACTGCCCGTGAGGTTCCTGCAGCTTCTGTGGCCTCCCCACAGGCCAGTTGGCCAGCCTGGTGGCTTCTTCAGGATTGAACTACAGCTGCTGGTTCATGTGTGGTGTCTGCCTGCCGATAGGACTGGACAGACTATAGTTGCTGGTTTGTGTATGGTGTTCTCTCAAGCTTCTGAATCATATTTGGTGTTTGCTACAGGGCTGAACTGCTGACAAAGAAGATCGAGCTCACCCCCCAATAACTATTGCTAAACAGATCCACTTCCCCCATGGCCTAATAACATTTCTCTTCCACTGTCTCTGGTGGGAAAGAGGAGAAGTTAACCTGGGGAGGCTTAAAAGATGTGATACAGCATTTATTTTACTATTTTATAATTTTAGAGATGTCAATGGCTTTAAAAACAGACAATTCCCTTGTTTATACTTCAAAGGCTTTAAATAACTGATGTCTGTTTAAAATGTCACACTCCACTGACAGGGACAGACTGTTACAGAATCATCAGACCTTACAGATTATAAATTCTCATCCCCTTATCATATTTTACAAAACAAAATGTAAGTCTATTTTTGAACGTTTCCACGTCAAATTACTCCAAACCTCTAATAAAATAAAAAGACCTGCTAACTGGATAATAAGAAGGACTAGATATTTTATTTTTGGGAGACGCTTTGCTTGTCTGTTTTCACAGGATATTGATCCACCTCTGTGACTTCCAGACAGGTTGATTGTGCCAGGACTTCCCACATTGACACGGAGGCCGAGAGTTCTACCCCTGCCGCTTCCTCCATGCCCACCTCAGCCATCAACGTCTCCACGCTCTCTACCTGTCAGACACCTCACCAAATGAAGACACTGAGGACCTGGTTCCCGATGCACCCGTGGGCTCTAATACTGTGCTGTTTCACCTTTGGCTACTCTACTCAGGATGCTAAATATTCACACCACTCAAGCAGGAAAGTGACCAGGCCCCAGCCGGAAGGAGCTCCAGCAGCCAGACCCCTCCTTCCAGACCTTTTATAACTGTCACAAAGGTCATCTCCAGCCCTTCAGCAGGACCCTTCCCAGATTATGCTAATTTTAGATGAAAAAATCTGAACAAGAGCCAGCAATCCCTGAATAGGGACTGCCAATCCCTGTATTTCCCACAGGAACACACCAATCCCCGAGTTCCCGCAAGTTCAGGACTTGAGATCCCACCAGTCCTCACCCCAAAAGCTCCACCCCTAAGAACCCTTCTATAAGCACTGTGCCTTGTCTAATTCTCTGCTGCTGTCTGCTCCCTCCCAGGAGTATAGGCAGTCACTCCTGGATTTGTCCCTCCACACCCCGGACCTTCCAGTAAATCTCTTTCTTGATATCTGCTGCCTCGTGTGACTCTCCTCAGAAGAAGACAAGGAGCAATGAAGAGAAAAGGAAAAGAAGCAAAGAGAAGGAACGGGTTGAGGCTCAGCTCCTCAGCTCAGCTGGCGATGCCCTCCCCTGGGAGCTGCAGCATCTCTGCTGAGGAGGCTTCCTCTTATAGCTGTGGGCTTCCTGAGCCCCTGTGTTTCAGGATGCCTTTGCAGTGCGACACTGTCCCACCTCAGAGCTGGGTGGCTCCTGAAATCCCATGCCTAACCAAGCTAGATCACTCAGACAACAGGTTTTCTGGCGCAGGAATGAAAATTTAAATGAAAAAAAAAAAGACAATTATACAATATTGTAGCATAACCCCAGCCAGTTCTGAGACTGAGGCGGGTTTATTTTTTCCCAGTGCGCTTTTATACCATTCTAATTACATGCAAGTCAAGGAACAAGCAAGGTAGTAAGTAAAGTCCACTGATCACCCCCCCCACCCCCCCGCTATCGATGTTTCAAAGGGCTTATCAGGATGACCAAAATATCTGAGTCGAATTCCTTGTCCAAGCCCAAAATCAGATTCTTGCCTGAAACCTACTTCTTTGTTCTACCCTAATATTAGATTCCTGCCTGAGCTTACTTCCTTGTTCTTGGCCAATGTCAGATTCCTGCCAAGCAGCCCCAAAAGCTCTCCACACATGCCTCATGATGCCTTCCCACTGGGACACTGTCATACCTCAGTGTTGTGTGGTTCCTGGACTTCTGAGTCTCAGGTCATCTTCCCATCCAAGCAGAAAGGCCAACACAGGGGCTACAAAGGATATAAAAAACTACTAAAAATGGGTTCGTATATAAAATTTTATGTAAAAATGCCACTTGAATAACTGTGTGATGCTATGCTTCCTGATGATGTTTCTTATTATGTGTTAGACAACTTATGTTTGTTACCTGTTAGTTTTTCTCAACTTTGGTATGTGTATTCTGCTATGTGTATCTTGGAATGGGTTGCTAATGTTCTCTTGCTGCCAAAGAGATTCATTGCTGCACTTATTTTAGATGCCAAAAGGCAAGTTGGGGAGAAAAGGTTTTATTTAGCTTACACTTCCATATTCCTGTTCATTACTGAAGGAAGTTGGGATGGGAACTCGAGAGCTGGGCCCTGGAGGCAGGAGCTGATGCTGAGGTCATGCAGGGGTGCTGTTTATTGGATTGCTCATTATGGCTTGCCCAGCCTACTTGTTTATAGAACCTCCTAAACTTGGTGATGGTAGTGTATGCATCTAATTCCAGCACTCAGGAGGCAGAGGCTGGTGGATATCTGTTGGTTCAAGGCCAGCCTCATCTATAGAGAGAGTTCCAGGACAGCCTTAGCTACATGGAGAAACCCTGTCTTGGGGGGGGGGGGAACTAAATTAAAAAAAAAAAGCCTCCAAAAAAAGAAAGAAGGAAGGAAAGAAAGAAAGAGAGAAAGAAAGAAAGAAAGAAAGGAAGGAAGAAAGGAAGAAAGAAAGAAAGAAAGAAAGAAAGAAAGAAAGAAAGAAAGGAAGAAAGGAAGAAAGGAAGAAAGAAAAAGGAAATGCCTCCATAAGATCCAGCTTTAAGGTATTTTCTTCATTTTGATTGATGGGAGAAGGCACAGACCATTATGGTTTGGGCCACCCCTGGGCAGGTGGTCCTGAGTTCTATAAGAAAGCATATTGAACAAGCCATATGGAGCAAGTCAGTAAGCAGCAGCCCTTCATGCCCTCTGCTTCAGCTTCTGCCTCCAGCTTCCTGCTCTGCTTGAGTTTCTGTCCTGATTTCCCTCAATGATGGACTACAATATGGAAGTGTGAGAGAAATAATCTCTTTTGGCCCCAGCTTGCTTTCTGGTCATGGTGTTTTGTTGCAAGAAGAGAAACCCTGACTAAGGCAGACAGCAGTGGTGCACGGCTATAATCCTGATGTCTCTCCTTTTTTTTTTCCTTGTTCCGATCAACCGCGCTCGCTTCGCTCGACCCCCCTCACTCCTGCCAGCTCCGCTCGCTCCGGTCAGCCCCACTCTCTCCTGGCCACCCCCGTACGGCCCCCACTTGTTCCAGCTCACTCCAGTTGGCCCCGCTAGCTCCAGTTGGTCTCTCCGGTCCAAGGATTCATTTCTTATTATTCTTCATAAGTATGCTGTAGCTGACTTCAGACGCACCAGAGGAGGGCATCAGATCTTGTTACGGGTGGTTGTAAGCCACTATGTGGTTGCTGGGATTTGAACTCATCACCTTCAGAAGAGCAGTCGGGTGCTCTAACCCGCTGAGCCATCTCACCAGCCCAATCATGATATCTCTTTACAGTAATAAAACACTAAAGCAGAAGTTGGTACAAGGAGTGGGGTATTGTTGTGATAGTCCTGATTGTGCTTTTCTTTGGAGTAATGTGGATTTGGGGACTTTGGAAAGCAATGGAATGCTTTAACTTGGGCTTAATGGGTCATCTTAATAGGAATATCGAAAATCTTGGCGCTGAGGGTGATTTGAACTGTGAGGGCCAGGCTCAAGAGGTTTCAGAGAAGAATGATAGTATATGTCCTAGAAACTGTTGTGATATTTTGGCGATGAATGTGACTGCTTTTTGCCCTTGTTCAGAGAGTCTACCTGAGGCTAAAGTGAAGAGATTGAGATTAATTGCATTAGCAAAGGAAGTCTCAAACTAGCCTGGTATAAATTCTGTTGTGTGGTTACTAAAGTTCACTCTCATAAAGAGTGTTTTAATTAAAAAAAAAAAAGGAGCAAAAGACTAGTACTCATTGTGTACCTAGCCATAACCTTGGACTCCTGATGATTCCAGCCCCATCTCCTCAAAGCCGATACCACAATGCCCTGATGTTATGCTTGTGTCCTTCTTGAGTATTGCAGGCAAGATCTTTTATTGCTTTTGGAAAGTTCACTGCTGTTATTCCTTAGATACCTTTTTCATATCTCTGCTCTCTGTCTGTCTTTGTCTGTCTGTCTGTCGTCTCTCTCTCTCTCTCTCTCTCTCTCTCTCTCTCTGCTTTCCACCATGAGTTTCCAACCATCCTATATTAGACTCCATGTTATCCTATTTTTGTCAGACATTTTCAGATTTCTTTTTTAAGAAAATTTACAACAGGATGATATGTAGACAGGCTAGCATCAAACTTGCTCTGTTGTTAAGAAAAGCTCTGAACACCTAGTACTTTTTTTTTTTTTTTTTTTTTTTTGTTTTTCGAGACAGGGTTTCTCTGTATAGCCCTGGCTGTCCTGGAACTCACTTTGTAGACAAGGCTGGCCTCGAACTCAGAAATCTGCCTGCCTCTGCCTTCCGGGTGCTGGGATTAAAGGCGTGTGCCACCACGCCCGGCCACCTAGTACTTCTAACCAGAAGTTACCTCTCAAGTGCTAGGGTTAGTTTGGCTCCTTGGGGAGAGTGGAAAAGTCCCATTACTGCCCACCATGGTACCTTTGATAAAAGTGTGTGAAGCACTGGGCTATGTACAGATGAAGTCACTGTCCCCTCAGCCCCCACAGGAGAAGCATGGCTAGTAGTCATGTAGACAATGTCCCAAGCTTCTGACTTTCAGACGAGACTCCTCCCAGGTACCTAGCAACAACAAGATAACAGCTCACCATAAGAGGGGCTGTTTGGCCCCTCCTCACTCTTTTACTCCCCTTACTCTCTTTTCACTCTCTTCATCCTTTCCTCTCACTCTCTTACTGTCTTCCTCTTACTCTAGCCTTTCTTCTCTCTCTTCTTTTCCTCCTTCTCTCCTCTTGGCCATGGCCAGTCTCTCTCTCTTTCTACATTCTCTCCTTTCTCCCTGCCTTTCTACAATAAAGCTCTAAAACCATAGACTGTCTCTGTTCATCAAGGCCTGCTGCACTTGGAAGATGGGATAGGCTTTCTCCTAATGAGCCGTTTCTAATATCCCATTGGAAGGCCTTCCTGTGTTCAAGGCCCAAACTAAGGACTCTCGCCTGTGTGGGAACCTCTCTCCCTCAGCCCTCTCTCCCATAACTCCGGGGCTGAGGGTGTTGCCCCGGGGCCCCTGGTATCAGGGGCTGCCCCTTGTCCACCCCCCCCGCCCCCCGTCGAGTGGGGTCAGTGGCTTAGATGCCTACCTGGGGCCGAGTGGAAAGCATCTGGCAGCCCTCCTTCATCCACCTGCCCAGAGCACAGGAGAAACTCTGGCCGGACGTGTGCTATCCTCCCCCTTCCCCCAACCCCCTTAGTTCCCAACAAAAGTGTCCTGGAAATGAGTCGTGGGGTCATAGCCTATAGAAGGGGCATAATTGGGAATGGCCCAGCATCCCTGGAGTTCACAGTGCCAATCAATCCAATTAGAGAAATCACCTGTTACTGAAAAGAGTCATGAAGTCCAGTGGACAGTTTCTTTCAGGCAGAATCCCTCCATAAGAGAGTATGAGCCATAAAAGGCTGCCTTTATGGTGGTCTGTACTGGAAAAGGAATCTCTCCCATCAGCGGGTTATCACTGTACATTACAGGGAGTCTAGAATCCCAACTCACAGGAAGTAGGATTAGTGGGTTTCTCACCACTGCCTATAAAAGTGGAGCAGCATGTGTCTGTGAATTGGTTGTTATAATAGCATACATAAGCAAAAATAGGGTATAGTGTCCTGTCTCTGCCTCTTCAGGGGACATTCTCTGGGCTTAGTTTACAAGAATCTTTAGGGTGCCCCAAGTCACTGGGGGGATAGCTGAAGATGTCCTCTCTTCAACAGGGCCTCCCCCTGTTGGTCCATAGTTGGGAGAGCATTGCTCTGTAGCTGATGGTTGTTTCTCTTCCCCATCAAATTCACTCAGTGAGAGGTTCTGCAATGTGGTCTTCAGTGGCTCCATCTGGGTCATTAGTAGTAGGGAGTGGGATTAGATCCTCCAGGAACCCAGATGAGTTTTTCTACTCTGTGGGGCAATGGGCTACGTGCAGACATCCTGGTTTCCAGTCAAGGCTAGATCTTACGTGCAGACATCCTGGTTTCCAGTCGAGGCTAGATCTTGAACCCCGGCACCCTGCAGTGATAATTCACTTACGTAGGACGGAAGGAGTTCTCTCATGTCTTCTGGACCCTGCCTCCTGCCAAAGTAACCGCCCCCAAAACCCCCACAGGAGAGGCGTGGCTATCAGCCACTTAGGAACAGCACCAAGCCCTCTCACATGCAAATAAGGTTTCCCCCAAACTCTCAGCCCAAACCAATGAGGGGGACTTGCTGTCAAACTCTAAATTACTGCCAGAATGGTATATAGGGTGAGCCATGCAGGGAATTAAAGGAATGCGAAAATTATTTCTTTCTCTGCCTCTTTTGTTCCAAGAGCTGTAACACATGGGAAGAGATCATCTCTCCCCAAGAACCGCACCCGAGTCACACCTCATTCCTCACTGGATTGGGCTTCTCTCTGACCCAGAGTTGGAGTTACTGCGACCTGGAAAGTGCAGCATAGGCTTCTTCTCCCTGCCTGCACTCACTTCCTTCGCTGGGCCCTTCACACCCACCTGGATAGAGGTCTTTGGGGGTGGGGGGTGGAACTTATGGTACCTAGACCCACACTACTCCTTCTGAAAATACACAAACCCTTGTTCTATGGTTGGCAGCAGTCTGGTCCCACTCAGGTGTTGGCTAGGAGATCCTTCCAATAAACCATGGGTAATATGTGGCAGCACAGAGCTCCAGTGCTTATAGGCAAAGGATAGGCCTTGTCACAATTAAGTGTAAATAAGGCATCTATTAATTTTTCCTGATGTCTTTGCCCTTAGACACCATGTATTCCCCTGCTTTTTTTCAGGGAGGAGTAGGCTTCTCAATGATGCCTTGTCCTTGGAAGCGCTGAGGTATTCCAGTAGAGTGGTTTATTCCTCATTCTTTGTATAAAGAGGCAAACTTGCCACTGGCATATGCAGGCTCATGGTCTATTTTTATGGCATAGGGCACACCCATCACTAACATGGCCATTTTCATAGATGCAATGATCATTCTTATATTTTCCTTGGGTTGTGCCATGTGAAGATGTGAGAGGAATAGGTATCAATGCATGTATGCACATATTTGAGGTGGCTGAATTCTGGAATATGTGTCACATCCATTTGCCATAGAGCATTTGGTCTCAGGACACAGGAGTTTGCTCCGAATGGCTAGAGGGACCCCATGGGTAGCAATGGTCCACAGGCCATACAAGAATGGACCAAAAGCTTGCATGAGGCTGAAGTTAGTTCAGGGAAATGGCAGAATTATGGGATTGAGAGTGAAGGGCTCGAGCCTGATCCAGCGGTGAGGCTGGAAAGGATGCCCTTAGGTAGTCCATTTCCTCATTGACCCTGATGAGGTATCCAGGGAGGTAAATGTGGGACCAGACATGTTGTATATAAAATAGCTTAGAGAGCATATCAATCAAGGTCTTGAGCCAAGTCATGGCCAAAAAAAAGTGTAAGAGACTCTCAGTAGGTTTGAGGGAAGCAAAAGGTAATGATTTAGTCACATTAATTGCATATTAACAATTACTAAATGTGTTAATGGAGTCTGGCCAACCTCTGAACAGTGAGAGGGTGGCTAGCAATTCTCCTAATTGTATGGACCTCGTGAAAGCTTGCTTAAATATTATGGGCCTTTTGTTCCCTGTGGGGTGAATAATACACCCAAATGCAGACTTAGAGGCATCTGTAAAGCCAACAGCTGCTTCAGCCTTTTCTGAGAGTTGGTGTTGTATAGACATGTTCATCATGGGCAAAATGGAAAAGACTTTATGTCTTGGAAAATGATTGTCTAATCTTCCCTGATAATTTGTTTAAAATACCTGAGCCAGCAGGTAGGAGCTTAGACACCAGGCCAGAAGGTCCTGGGAAAGTGGCAATGCTATCATTTGAGATCTGTTAAGGATTGTAAGGACCATTTTCAGGACCTTAAAATCTGTAGCAAAAATACCATCTATAAATAGTGTTGTGGGTTCAGAGGAGCAAGCAAGATGAATCCAATAGAGGATCCTGTCAAGGGGTTGAAAGAGAGATCTGGTGGGGAGGACTTTGGTGGGAAAAACCAGCCCCCAGAGTTGTAGAGCAGGGTCAAATTTGTGAAGGCAGGCCTCCTGACGACTATGCTTGACTATAGTGAGTGCCTCTATAGTCTCTGAAGAGACTGTGATGAAGTCTTCTGCCTTTTTATGCCACCTTATGGGCTGAAAGGAGGGTGGGGGTATTGCCCAGATGTGTTAGGCAAACTGGGTTGGATCCAGGCCAGATTTCCCAGAAAGGTCTGTATGGATTCCAGAGTAGCAGCTATGGGGACATGAAGCTTTTGAGATTTAATGATATCACCTGTAATGGTGTGACCCAGAAATAGGTAAGGTTCCTGAATTTGTACCATTTCTGCTGCTATGTACAACCCAGACCTTTGCAAGGTGGCAGTAACAGTGGTCAATTTTCTTTGGATTCAGCATGACCCATAAGGATATCATCCATCTAATGGAAGACAAGGCGATCATCTATTACAAATCACAGGGCCTCCTGTAACACATGCCTGGCAAATGATAGAAATATTTTTCATTCCCTGAGGTAGCATCTTACATTGTTTGCTGGAGCTGGAACATGCCCCCCTTGTTCTATTAATCCTTCATTGCCTAAGCTTGACTGTGCTGGAACTTGCTCTGTAGACTGACCTTGAGGTCTGCATGGCTCTGTCTCCTGAATGCTGGGATTAAAGGCTTGTGTATGATAGATCAGGAGTCCTCCAGGAGTCCTCCATCCCATTACTTCCTCCACCAGGTTCACCTCCACATACCCACAACTTGTGTTATTCAAATGCTAATTTCTCTGCCATCATATCTTGTTTCAATATGGACACTCAATTGCAATGCTTATGTCAAGATTCTCCTGTCTCATGTTTGTGTGAACAATGCTTACCATTTATTCTCTGCCTTGTCAATAAAAGCTGATCACCCAATGGCTGGGTAGAAAACAGAATACGGTGTGATTCTGCTAGGCAGGGGAAGAGAGAGATAGATAGATGAAGAGATACAGATCGAGCCATGAGGAGGAAGGAGGAAGGAGGTCTTGAGAGTTCAGCTGGAGAATGAGAGGCCCTAAATGCAAGTATTATAGGGATTTTAGCTGGGAGGTACCCAGATTAGTTTAAGAGATTAAAATAGATCAAATGACTGTCCAGGTATTTAAGTAAAGACTTAAATAAATCTTCATCTTTTTGTCTTCATTGCAAAACTAACCATGATACAATAAAATGGCAGCTGTATTAATTTACTGTTTACAGTTACATTAACATTACATTTTTATGTCTGAATGCTGAGATTAAGATATCTGGTAGTACTTTTTCAGTCTATCTATACTTTGTCTGTGGTTTGGATAGAGTAATTTCTATCATGATGTTTGCCAGCTCATTTGTTTTCTAATCCATCCACCAATATATTTTTTAACCTACTTAATTAGTATTTAAGATTTTATTTTGATGCTGTAATGGTTAGCTCTGTAATTTCCACCAAAAGATACTGACCTCCCATCTACAGCTACAGAGAGTTATTCTCTTCTAATATTTAGACTATATTACAACCTGCCAAAATGCCAATAGAAATCAAGGAACTTTTTTTCTTTTTATATTTGCTTTTCATGAAGTACCTTCGGAGGCCAAGGGAGGGCGTAAGATACTGGAACTATACTTACAGGCACTTGGGAGCCACAAACTGTGGGCATTGGGAACCCAACCTGGGTCCTCTGTGAGAGCAGCAAGAGCTCTAAACCACAGAGTCTTCTCTCCAGTGCCAAGGGTCATGGCTCAACCTCATAGCAAATTACTTTCTCCTCATCCTCATCCTCATCTGCCGCCTCTGCCTCCTTCGTTACCTACCCCATGGGTCCCTTCTTCCTCTTTCTCCTTTCTCTCAGACCCCTGGCTCAGATTGCAAGCCCAACTTTCCTATCTCCTCTGCCCATTCATTGGCTGTTCAGCTTTTGATTAACCAGAGATCGTGGGGGAGCATTCTTTATACAACACTGATACAGTAAATGGTGCAATATTCATGACAATGTCCATGTCCAGACTGTAGCCAGATCTCAGTTGATAGAAATCAGCATCTGAATACACAGTGTACAATACCCTCCTCCAACATCACCTGCTTTTAGTCCAATAAAAAGCTCACTTTTCTATAGTAATAAACTATATACAATAAGAAAATATATTAAGCAATTATGAAAACTATCAGGTAAGAATTGTATTCACAATGTCCAGTCCATTTGTAATTGGCAACTTTGGAGAAAGTACTCTACTATCTATCCTATCTTGG